>JARHVA010008919.1:387500-399487 GCA_037957365.1 Torreya grandis | reverse complement strand
AACTAGGCCATCACATGCCTTGGATTATAACATTCTCTTGCATACACCTTTGTCACATCACATAACAACTCCTGCACCATCTGGTTTCATGGCAACCAAGATCACATTATATGATGTAAAAGGTGACACAAATCATCAAATTAGATCGTTTCATGTAGTATGGTTGGACTATGTGTCCAACAATTGGCTTTTTATTAATCTATTTCCATGTAGTCTCAAGGATTATGCTATATAGTGGTTATATGATTTACCAATTTAATCTATCATGACATTGAATATTTTATTTGAATGTTATGTTGTATTGTGGAGCCTATTTATAAATTAAAATGTATTTTAAATACTACATATTTAAATTTTTTTTGAACCCCATTTACGGGGAACCATTTTAGATTAAATTTTCCCATGGTTTTGGTACCCATTATTTTATAAAACTGCTATGTTGATGTATTATGAATAGATGGTTATTCAATAGGTAATATATTAGGAAAATAAGGGTTTAAGAAGGAAGAATAGAGTGTGTGAATTTAGGTGTGAATTTAGGAGGGTCTGTTGAGTTCAACTTCAAACAATATTTGTGCATTATAATTGTGAGAAGATAGATTTGAGAGTGGATTATACTCTTATGGATTTTAATAAAATCAGAGCAAGGGTTTCTTGATGGCTGCATCCCACATTAAGTAAACCATGTTAAATATGGTCTTCTTGTTCTGCATGTTTATTTCTACTCTTTATACATCTCTGTTCATATCTATTATTTTAATTTTGTGAAATTATTCCACATCAATTTTTGATTTATTCCTAACAACTAGTATCAAAGCTTCATGTTATATTTGATGAAGTGTTAAATCATAGGAAGGGTTATTAGTTCAAGTGGGAGCTATGGTTGATGATCAAATATTAAAGTTTTAAAATTTCAATGAACAAAAATTTGGTCTATAAAATTTTTAGATGGAGGATTAACTCTATCAAAATGAACTCCATGCTCCATTGGGAGGAAAAGTAAAGGAACCAGTGAGTATGAAAAATGAGGCTTGGGAGCTACTTGATAGGAAAATGCCTGGTAAAATTAGGCTATTCCTTGCATCCTTGATCGTATTAATATATCAAAGGAGAAGACTAGGGAAGGTCTCGTAAATGCATTAGGGAAGTTATATGAGAAACCCTTTAATTCTAATAAAATATTTTTAATGAAAATAATTATTTAATATGAATATGTCTAAAAAAGGTTCAGTTGTTGATCGTTTGAATGAATTTAATATGGTTGTGATTATGTTAAATTTTGTAAAAATTAATTTTAATGATGTATTTATGTCTTTACTTGTTTTTTTTTTCCTTACTAGAGAGTTAGCATAACTTGGTAATGGTTGTGAGCAACTCGATCTCTAATAATGTCAAGTTGAAGTTTGAGGATGTAATAGGAGTGATCTTTAACAAGGAAATGTGATAGAAAATCTACTTTAGGTGATTTTTTTAAAGGTAGATAGTAGAGGGAGACAAAATTTTATAGGAAATATAAAGTGTGAAAATTAAAAATGGTCCTAGAAGGTCAAAATCAAGGGGCAAGATGGTGTGCTAGCACTACAAAAAGATTAGGCATGTGAACAAGAATTATTGATCTCTTAAGAAAAAGAAAAAAAATTAAAGAATCCACCAAGATGGTGACTGTGGAAATAGGTAATGTTTGTTAGGATGCATTAATTCTCTCCATTGACAATATTGCTGAGTCTTGGGTTTTAAATTCAAGGGTTTCTTTTCATGCTACACCATATAAGAATTATTTTATTGATTATGTTAAAGGGGGTTTTGGATGTGTTTACCTTGGTGATGATGAGCCTTGTAACATGGTAGGAAAAGGTAGTGTTCAGATCAAGATGTAGAATGAGAACACTTGGATAGTGAAGGATGTTAGACATGTGCCTAAGTTGAGATAGAATTTGGTATCCATAAGACAACTAGGAAGTGAAAGTTGTATGGTGACATTTATAATAGATTATTGGAAGGTCACCAAGGGTACTCTTATGGTAGTAAGAGGTAATAAGGTTGGTACCCTATATTTATCAAGTAGTGTTGACTATTATAATTTAGTTGTTATAGATAAAGATGGAACTTTATGGCACAATAAGCTTGGTCCTATGAATCAAAAGGGTATGCAAATTTTGAAGATTAGTTTCTCAGATTGAAAGGGTCTAATTTAGATTTTTGTGAAGATTGTGTGTATGGAAAATAGAAAAGGGTAAATATTCTCAAGGTTTGACCTATGAAGAAGGAGAATAAGTTAGAGCTAGTTCAATCAGATCTATAGGAGTCAGTTTAGGTATCTTCTATTGGTGGGTGATCTTATTATGTAAATTTTATTAATGATGCAACTAAGAAAGTTTGGGTGTATGGAGTTAGGATAAAATATGATGTGTTTGATATATTTAAAATATGTAAATCCTTGGTTGAGAATGAAATAGGTATCAATTTAAAATGGTTCAGGCCAAATAATGGTGGGAAATATTACAGTAATGAATTTTTTGATTACTATTCAAGGGATGGAATTCTCTAATAGAGGATGGTTTTAATAAATCCATAATATAATGGAGTGTCAAAAAGTATGAACAAGAATATAATGGAGCATTATAAGAGCATGAGGTTTCATGAAAGACTACCTCTTTAGTTTTGGGTAGAAGTAATAGACAGAGATGTATATCTAATAAATAGAGGTCCTTCATCTTCTTTGGATGGAGGCATACCTAAGGAAGCTTGGTATAGTAAGAAGGTTGATTATTTATTTATTATAATATTTAGATGTCAAGCCTTCATTCATATTGATAAGGATGATAGGAGCAAATTAGAAGTGAAGTCTGAAAGATGCACCTTTATTGGTTATGGTGAGGATGACTTTGGTTTCTATATTTGGAGTCTTAAGGAAAATAAAATATTTTAGTCTAGGGATGTTGTCTTTAATGAAAAACTCATGTATAAATATAAGTTGAAAGATCAGAAAAAGGATTATAGAAAAGAGTAGATAGTGTTGGAGGACATTACAGATGATAAAGTGTCCAAGAAACTAGTTTAGTCACCTACTCCACAAGAACCCCAAACACCTATTGTGAGAAGGTCTTCTAAGGTAAGAAGAATTTTCTCCATCTATTAATTATTTATTACTCACTAAAAATGGAGATCCAAAACATTTTGAAGAATCAATACCGGTAGATGTCAGGAATAAGTAGGAGCAAGCAATGGATGAGGATCATTAGTCTCTCAAGGAAAATTAGACTTGGGATTTGGTAAACCCACCTAAAGGTAAGAGAGTATTGCAAAATAAGTGGGTGTACATAATTAAATAAGATAATGGAGGTAACAAAAGGTACAAATCTTTATTGGTGGTAAAGGTGTTTACATAGAAGAAGGGAATTGATTTTGATGAGATTTTTCCAAGTAGTAAGGATGACTTCTATTAGGACTATTCTTGGGATAGTGTTAGTAGAATATTTTCATTTAGAGTAGTTGGATGTGAATACTACATTCATTTATTGTGATTTGGAGGAGGACTTATATATGGTGCAGCCATAAGGATATGATATCACAAGGAAGAAGAACATGGTGTGCAAACTAAAGAAGAGCTTATATGATTTCAAATAAGATCCACAATAGTGGCACAAGAAATTTGGGAGTTTTATGATGGAGTAGGGATACTTTAGGTATCATTTAGACCATTTTTTATATATCAATAAGTTTGATTATGGTGATTATATTATGATTTTTCTGTATGTGGATGACATGTTGGTTGTAGGTAAGAATATGCAAGAAATAAAGGTACTCAAAGAACAACATTGTAATTTGTTTGCTGTGAAGGATTTGGAAGTAGTAAAAAAAATCCTTGGTATGAGAATAACTAAAGATAGGAAGGAATTAAAGATGAATTTATCCTAGGAAGAGTACATTAAAAAGGTCTTTGAGATGTTTAGTATGCATGATTGTAAACTGGTTAGGATTTCTTTGGCAGATCATTTTAAGTTATCAAAGCAGCAGTATCCCAACATAGAGGAAGAGAGAATCCAAATGTCACATGTACCTTACTCATTAACTATTGGTAGCTTGATGTATGCCATGGTGTGCACTAGGCCAGATATTGCCCATGTAATAGGAGCAATAAGTACATACATGAGTGATCTAAGTAGAAAACATTGGAAAGCAGTGAAGTGGATCCTATAGTAATTAAGAGGGACCATGGTGACAATTCTAAGCTATGGTAGATTAGACACCACTTTGTATGGTTATGTAGATTAAGACATGACTAGATATTTAGACAGCAGGGGAGTACAATAGGATATGTATTTACTATAGGTGACATAGTGGTGAGCTAGATTTTATGACTACAAAAACATATGGCTTTGTCAACCATAAAGATTGAGTATGTTACTATCAAAGAGGAAAAGAAAGAAATGATTTAGATACAATAGTTACTCAAAGTTTTTGGGCATAATTAGGAAGAAGGGAAGCTATACATTGATAGTTAAAGTGTTATAAATCTATCAAAGAACTCCGCTTTACAATCTAAGACAAAGCATATAAAGTTGAGGTACCATTTCATTTAGAAAACTTTGTAGGAAGAGAAGTTAAAACTAGAGAATATTCATACACATCAGAATCCTATAGAAATGATGAACAAGGTGGTCATAAGGGATAAATTGAAGCTATGTTTTATTTTGATTGGTCTTCATAGATAATAGTGAAGGGTTGAGAAACCTAGTCAAAGGAAATTAGTCTCCAAGGAGATTGTTGTGTTATGTAGCCTATTTATAAAATAAAATGTACTAAAAATATCATACATTTAAAATGTACGATACACTCTTTATGTATTCTCACTAGGGTTCAGAGGTGGTAGCCCCTGAAAACATTTATGAACCACATTAATGGGGAACCATTTTAGGTTGACTTTACCCATGGTTTTGGTACCCATTATTTTATGAAACTACTATGTGTATGTATTATGAATAGATGGATATTTATTAGGTAATATACTATGAAAATAAGGTTTTGAGAAGGAATAACGTACTGTGTAAATTCTGATGAGAATTCAAAAGGGTTTGTTGAGCATAGATTCAAACAATATTTATGCATTGTAGTTTTGAGAAGATAGATCTGAGATTGAATTGCATTATTTTGGCTTGTAATAAATTTTGAGAAAGTGTTTATTGGTGGATGTAGCCCACATTGGGTGAACCATGCTAAATCTAGTCTTCTTGTTATGCACGTTTATTTCTATTCTTTATGCATATTTGTTTATATCTATTATTATTATGATTTTGTGAAATTGTTTTGCATCAATTTTTAATTTATTCCTAATATTTTCCTATCACACTTCTCTATTAAAATTAGTGATAAGATATAATATGCATAAGTGGCACAACTAAAGAAAAAGTCAAATGATCCCATAATCTATTATGTCTTATGGTACAAGACAATACTATAAGAATATAGTTAAATAGAGTCTATTACCCACACTACATGAAGCTATCTTATTCAATAACTTTCCCACATTTATTTATATGTGCCCCATAATTAAGGAAATATAATTTAATATATGAGTAATGGGAAAACTCAAGCACACAAATGGAACAAATTTAACTATTGAGAGTATAAAAAAACATCAATATAAAGGTAAAGATATATAAAACAAAAGTGATCAGAAGTCCATTATTAATGTAGCTTTCAATCCTTCTTCCAATTTGGTTTTATTTACTCTTCATTGTATAGTATTCACTAATATTCTATAGTCACCAACATGAGTTCTAAAATAACTATTGGAATGAAATGTCATATCTCTTCTTCCCATTAAAAATGTTGGTATGACATAGTATCTTCCAAAGAGTTATGATTCAAATGCATTCTATGAGTGTCACAGGGTGCCAGGCTACACCAAAAATAGATGCATTCGCTTGAAGCACAAGATACAATATATGATTAAGGCTAAAATTATTGTTGTGTGCATACCCACAAAGGTATTGAAAAAATATCAAATAAAGGAAAAGAAATTAAAGACATTTTTATATCCTTTCCCAAAGCATACATCTAATGAGGCATGGGGCACATCAAGTGTTCACTATATATACTAGGTGCATCCACCACCATATTCCTATCACATAGTTCCATATGAGACACATTCACTACAGTTCTAAGTAGATAAAGTATCATATTTTCAAAGTAGGAGATTGTGTATGATAACATAGATTTACATGCACTCTTCATATGATCATATATAGACCAAAATCATACTCACAATGTTATAGTTGAGAATAGGTCAAACATAAGCATGTGCATCATGCCACTTTTATAGCACTTGGGTTACAAAAATTAGGATATATTGCCCATAGATATAGTCATGAGTGGTTTTAGTTTCCATGTTCAAACCTCTATTGGGGAGATGGTGCTTCCATTATTGGTTGAACTAGCTCACACAACCATTTGATTCCTAGTAGTACTTAGTATAGGTGTATTTGATATATTATTGTGTAGGCCATAGCTACAATAGATTTGAGTCATACCATCTATAATACACTAATGATTGAAGTATATACATGATAAATAGTTGGTTAATATTGAGGGCGTCCCATATGATTATCTTCTTCTTATCCTGCATGCATTTCTAGCATAGTTTATGGCTGCAGTTTCAAAACTAACACTAGTTATAGTTATAGTACCACTACCATGTATTGAATGGTTATAAATTATAAGAGAGGGTACAAATCCTATACATACATCAAAGTGTTGAGTAGAGTCATTAGAGTAGACCATGTCTACTTCTATGGTATTTATATGCCTACATACTCTCCTATAGAGACCACTACTAGAGAGACCATTGCATCAAAGATACATCATAGATTCTAGATGACCTTCCTCTACTCATTTTATACTAATATTAGTTATATTAGGGTATATTGGTTATTAACATAGGGAACCTACATCACCTACAACTTATAATACTACCATATGGATCCCTAAGAGCCCTAAAATTTGTAGGGCATCACAGTCAGTGCCAAAACATCATAACATCACTACTTAGATAATGCCAGACTCAAATTATACATCATAGTAGAAGACTGGCTCATAGTTTCCCTTTCACACTACACACATGAACATAGTTCCCCTATTTGACATAGGTTGTAGTGATGGTGAGTCTCTCAAGAGGCTCATCAACATTAGTATGGAACCTACCCTTGTACATATTTCATTCTCTCTCACTCCCTGTACATAGTTTTTTTTATTCTCATGTACATAATGTATACTCAGAAAAAGAAAAAAAACATTATAACATGTCAAAATACAAAAACAATCAAATATTTCAAAATCAAAAAATTTTATAGATTGTATGCATTGCTATGTTTACATTTTTACCACTTTTCATATATTGTATGTTGCTAAATATCCTAGTATAGTCAGTTTTATCATACACATATGCTTGAGTTATTCTTGTTGAGTGATTGAATATTTTAGATAGGAATTTAGGCCATTACACTAATCTAAACTAGCTATCATCTACCCATTGGTGTCATTTACACTAATCCAAGTTTATACATTGATACATCTTCCCACTTGGGGGAATCTCATACACAGTTTAAATAACTAGTTTTTATATTTACATACTATATATTCCACTTTATGTATTGATTTATCTTGATATTGATCATTGCTCCTCATTACTTAGATTTTTTTGAGTATAACTAGTTAGATTCAATATATATGTATAACATTTATGTAGATTTGTATTACATAGTTAAATACTCTTTCATTTATAGTTTTATTATATTTGAATTGATTTTGTTTCCTATGTTCCTTCCATCTTTGAGGGCATTTGAATATACCATTGTTATTTTGTTCTATGACACTTTTTTGTTTGTATGCCTTCGACATATACCCATGTCTATTGTGTGTGCTTTCCTTCTTCTATATGTAGACATTTTAACATGTCCTTCTATTTGGATCTATGCCAAATTTCTTATTACTTGCATTTTTGGACATTTGAACATGTCCTTGCATGTCTCCATTCCAAGATTTAGTGATGTACCCATGTCCCTTGTATTGTGGCAACTTGGCCTATCTTTTGTGGGCCTCATGTGCTTGTATGTTTTATTTTTTAAATATTATACAACATAACACTTGGATTTTATTGTTACACACAGACACGCCATTTTTAGATGAGATGAGGGTTTTCACTCATCTACCCTTCTTATTAGGTTTCCATGATGGACATCATTCCCCATCCCCCTAGGTAGTTATTCAAATTTGTTATTATACACATTGATTACATATATCTTGACACCCTTGTATAATATTATATTACAAAATACATATTACATTACCTACTTATGCTCAATTTCATTAAAATTTTGATGTTATGTATTGTGTATTATATTGGAGTATCATGCACATGCTCTAGCTAGCACATTTTGCAGAGCTACTTCTTTAGAGGGTAGTTCTTACACAGATTTCACATATACCATCAAAGAGGGGGAATTCACATGAATTTATCCTAGATATTAGGGTCCTACATTGCTACTAATAAATACATTTCATCACACAGGCTTAGTTTCAAACATCAAACTCAAGGTAGACACAAAATAGGACAAAGACTTAGAAGTCAATTCAGATCACTCAAAAATCAGACCAAGAAAACATTAGTGCCCATATTGGGACACTAGCATCATATAGTTCTAATATCCTCTATAGGGTGCTACTGTCTAGTAGCCCCTACTTCAGGATAGTCTAGATCATTTTGACTAGTAGACAATGTAGAATATAGATTTGCATAGATACATTCACTGGTTTAGAAGCTATGTTTAGATTTAGCTTAGATTCATTCATTTTAGATCAGATTTGAGGGAATCATTAATGACATGATCACACCTAAATTAAATTGAAGTATATAGATTCAACTATTACATAATTAGTTCAAATTTAGTATACTTAGATACCAAATTTAGGAAATGTGTGACATTAGTTTCCATATACTCATCTTTAGATGGGATAATTAGATGGAATGGAAAACTCCATGTCATTCTATACATTGCATTCAATTACTATCACAATCTACATTGTCACAAGATTTATGACTTACTCTATTTGAGGTGGTTGACATTCCTAAGAGGCCCAAAACTACATAATATACTCGAGTGGCCATGAAACTAAATACATAGTTAGATTGAATTAGTTAGATGCTTTCAATGACTTATGCAAAACATTTAAAAATTCATCTACTTCACATAGGAGGGCAATTTAGGATTCATGGACTACTTGAGTTCTCAAGCCACCTACATGAGAGGGTTAGACACACTTACAGTCTTATCTAAGCTATTCATAGATTAGGATCCATTGAGCAGGGATGGGTAATGATCAATTCAAAATTAAATTGAATTATTGAGCCACCCATAGGAGGATTAAGCAAGCCATCAGCTCAGTCCATGTTATTAAATAATATGAACACTATATACATGTGTACACATAGGTTGTTACCAAGTTTATGGATTGGTTAACGCACCTAATGAGGTTTATTAATTCCTTTCCTCTCTCTTTACTCAGTTACATTTATTTTAGCATATTATTTTTATTTTAATTATCTCTTAATTAATGACTAATTTTTTCATGTTTCATTTAAGGACATTTATTTGGATAATATTCCACATACGCAAACCCAAATTAACATATTCAAATTCATCTACATTGGCTTCAATTTTGAGGTTAGTCTAGTTATTCTTATTTTTCCTTTATAATAGTCCATTTTATTTGATGCATTACTAGCATAAAGTGGGGAAAATGAAACCACATAAAAGTGGTAATTATATGCTAAGAGTGTCTTTGGAGTTAACTTATCCTTAGGTTATCTATAGACCTATCCTTTAGTATTATACTTACTTTTACAATCATTCAACAAACCAAAATCACCTATATCTAGTCAAAACACAATCCCAAAACTATCATATCAAATCCCAATCCAAATTTCTTACTGGTTTGTAAAGAGGACATTAGATCCATATTTGGGACACTACAACCACATAATGTTAGTGTCCCCAACTAGGTGCTACTATCCTTATTCCTAGTTCTTCCCGATGGATAATTTTTAAAATGTGTTCCCATTATAAAGTATGCCTAAGAATATTTTATTATCCTCATAAAAATTAAAAATCTATAAATATAATTCTAATTCACCTTTATTCATTAGATGGAAAACATATGTAAAAACTATTCAAACCAAGGACAAAGTTGAGAAATCAAGGTATTTGATCCTTATTCTACCATAATTCTACATATTACAATTTAAAATATCCCTAAGCATAATTTTTAAAGATTTCAAAGGTCAATCACATTAAATTCATCTAATCCTACTCTCATTTTATAAGTCACTTGCACTTGCATCAAACATTAAGTGGAAGAACTGCATCAAGCTTGTTCCATCTTCAGATTATTGATATGTAGGTAACTATCTTCATAATGGGGTGTCGAGGATGTCTATTCCATCCTTATAATGAAAAAATAATTATTTTTCATGAAATAATTATAAAGAGGTTTAGGGTTTTCACACTAAATCATGTTTTTTTGGCACAACACAGAGCTCTAGTTTTTATGCATACAAAAATAGGACCTTAAAACATAAGCACATGTGCTCCTATAAAATTATAATAATACCACAAAGGGGACACTAATACCACTATAAATACAATACATAAACATGGTACTACAATCCATACTGATCGTTATTATGTAGTGAGTAGACGAACACTAGAATCCCACTTATGACACTCAGAACTACCTAGGTCTCAACTTTCATAACCTAGATCATCCATGAAAGATATTTTTTTAGATAAGAATATATTTAAACCTTATTATTTATGTTTTTAAAAATTCAAAATAATTTAAATGATATATAAAATTATTACTTGACTATTGTATGTTTATTTGACTGATTTAGACATCTCAGCCATTTAATCTAAACATAGGATTCACATAGTTAATAATTAAAAGGTTAAATCATACTATTATATGTATAATTATATGTAATTATGATTTTATGAGTATTTTTTATGGAATATTCCTTAGATCCACTTATTTATTTACTTTTTTTGGTCAAACCACACTCTCTTAATGTTTGGTTTATGATAATTAAAATGATGATATAGAATGTATGATAATTCAAATATTTATTTTGAAGATGTATTAAAATGAAAATGATGCTCTTATTACTATAGGAATGTTATAAAATTAGTCACATATAATGAAATTTAGGATTTATTTCTACTATATATCTAAATAATTAATTTCCTTGGGTTGAGGATTTATTTTCGCTACATATGGAGTAGATTACATGTAGATGCTAATATTTTGTGTTGTGATATTAATTAGGTGTAAAATTGTATTTTTATAAGATACTAGTGTATTTATAACTTATTTGTATGGATTGGGATACTATTTGGAAATTTTTAAACATTTTTAAGGTCATTTTTATTACATGTGACCCCCCTCTCTCTCCCTCCTCCTTGTTCTCCTTCTCCCTCTGTATCTCTCTACCATACATATATCTCTTCCCCTTTCATATTTATTATTTTAATTATTATACCATGCCCTTGGGTATTTTTAGGTTACTTTTGTCATGTGGACATAAATTTACATCATATTTTTTCATTTGATGTTATGTTACGTACCAATAATGTCCTAATTTAGTTAAATAAGTATATAAATATCCAATCACATTATTGAATTCAAAAAATGTTATAGATATATATAATTATTAACCTAATCAAATTAATTCAATTATCTATATAATATATCAATATTCAATTTTTTAAAGCATTTATTAAAACACCAAACATTCATTAGAACATGAAAAAAGTCATATAGAGTAGATGAAAGATTATCACTAAACTTCATGGGGGAAAAACATTATAATTAATTTGTTGATTATGATATTTTAGTTTATTTAAGGGTGTGATAATTATATGAGGGATACT
>JARHVA010008919.1:332500-382500 GCA_037957365.1 Torreya grandis | reverse complement strand
GTCCTTTAGGTGTAAATTTAACACACATATGTAATGTAGATGGTATATACTTAATATTTTGTATCCAAGGTTGGATTAATAGTAGGTTTTAATGTGTATCATGAAATTTGACTTGAAATAAGGAATGCATCATATTTCATCCTAGTGTCACATCCATTCAGACTATGCTAAGTGGTTTTCAAAGCCCATGATCTAGTTTAGCAACAATGTGTTTTGTTATATTGTTAAAAAAATATATAGACATCTAATTCGTGTAATAATGATATGTTGTAAATTTTTTAAAGTAATTTATCATTAGTAATGATTCATTTGATGAATGTGGTTGAGATTACCACATTGATAAATAATGCATTATGTTGGCTCTTTGTATAGTTGAACGTGTATTATTTTATATGTATCTCAAAATTGAAGTATCCTAAATAAAGTAATATTTTAGAGTATTTGAAATATGTGTATAATAATATTTAGTGTGTCAAATAATATTGTTATTTTCTTCTAGGGGAACCAAAAAAAAAAACAATAATTAATAAGAAAGTTAGATAATAATTATTTAAAAATGTTGAAAATGTACAAGCACTACATCTTTGTATATATAAGATAAAACACATATGTTTGATTGATATAAATTAATTGAAATCAATATAACTTGAATTGATGTTCGAAGTGTATGTGATATCTTTATGCCAAAAAGTGGGAGATTCTATTATACTTTGACCCTAAAATGAGGTTCTTTTGATTATTTTAGGAAATTTATATAGGTATATGTATTTTGAATTTGTAATTTCATTATGAGTTTAATAATCTTCTATGTATCCAAGGCATTTTAAAATTTTGTGTGTGCTCATTGAATTAGGTGAATTCATACCTTGTCCATATTTTGCTTATTAATTTACGATGTAGCCCATGTTATGTAAATATTTTAGGGCAAAATTTTGGTGGGTTAAGTTGTCATTGGTTTTACAAGTAATTTCATTATCAAGTGTATAAATATTGATAGTTGAATATTAAATATGACATTTATGTAGTTTAATTTGAACTTTATTAACCATGTTAGATATACTACTAATCATATCACGGTCTTTAGATGCCCCCTAACTTTCTGGGATAGTGGTAGCATGGTCCACATTATATGTAAAGTAGTTATTATTGTAGACTTAATTTGCACCCTTGGAGAGCATTCTTCAGGCTGTCTCCTACTAAGATACATAATGAGAACACACTCACACTATGGGTATCCTATAATGAGGTTGAACCTATGAATAAGCTCGACTTCCTCTTTTATTTATCACATAAACCAATCCTTTGCTTGGAAAAGGGAGAGAAATAAATAATAATTCATGAAAAAAATTAAAAGAAGGTGATGTACAAATATTTTGAGCACTTAAAATTATACATAACACACTATTAGACACTTTTAGAACTACAAATATCACTTTACTCACTCTTTGATTAGATTTCACATAAGTATTTCATAAAAACACACTAACTAGCTATCAATATGGTATGGGAGGGTAGTTGTCCAATTCCAAAATTACCAATAAACTATCTATGGTGCTTAAAATAACCTATGAGAGCCATAAAACACTTCATGAAGATGAGAAAAATTAGAAAAAGGTAAAGGAAAGCATACATTCACTTAACCACATCAATGAATTCATAAGACACACTTTAATTCCACTTGAAAAGGGAGGAATTTAGTCTTTGATTGCATGAAATAGGTGTTGTAGTAAAAATCTCAACATAGACTGGGCATGCCAAAAGCATAAGTGTCCCTTTTATTAAGGGAAAAGTAGGAGATATATAGAAAAGGGGAAGAGAGTGAGGGAAGTGATCAAACACAAATCAATAATTAATGCCCAACCACTTTTGATTAATTGGCATTAATCTTACCCCTACATATTAACTTTCATAAGCTCCAAATATTATTCAAGCCCTTTGATTGGCTTAGAAACAAACTACAAGATGAAAATGGGTTGAGGATGGTGAGTCATGATCTATTAGAAGGGAACAATACCTAAAGACTTTTGATATTTCATTTAATGTTCTACTTACCTTCTCCAACCTCCATACTCTCCATCTTCTTAATGAGCTTGTAGCACCATGCTTCATCTTGATATGTCCTTTATGTTATAAAATATTCCCTTTGAACTCCTTCATCTGGTATCCATTCAAACATTCCTTTCATAGTCAAAATTATTACATTACTCCCAAACCTTGAACATAGGTCGAATATAGATGAAAACCAAAATCCTTATTGGTTTTCATATAGTCATAAATTCAATGAAAATTCATAGCCTACCTACTCTCTTGATCATGAATAAGAAGTAAAACTTACATACGAGAGATTTTGAGAGGTTTAGTGGAGATTTAATGGCATCTTATGATTCTATAATGTTTAGCTATGATAACCCATATTGTATTTGATCCTGCATTTATGTATTTGCCTACTTGGGTGGTGATATATTTTGACCCGATCTGTTTTCCTACATGGCACTTCCTTGGGTTGGTTATTTCATTTTAGAACCTAATATTTGATGCATTGGAGATGTGTCTTCATCTTTTTCCCTTCAGAACTTGATGAAATTTTCTCCATTGATCTTCTCAGGAGTCTCTTGGATTTGACCTTCATCATTGGTCATTGATATGCGATTGCTCCCTAGATTGTGCCAATTGGTAGCCCACATTGATCTTTATCTCAAATTTTGAAACCATGCCACTTGGCAGTCTCACATGTCTCATATGGATTGTATTGTTAGTCTCCATCTGATTAACATGCTTATGCCATATGGTGGCCTCACATGCAATTTGGGATCATTAAATTATTAATTTTACTTGCACCATCAATTAATTTAGGATGGTTAAATGCATATTATCAATATTTGATTTAGATTATCAAATGCACACCATTGATCTACTAATTCAAGATGATGGAGACATTAATCACCAATGTGTTTTAACTCAAGATCTGATGACTTATCTACCTCTTTCTTACTAGTGATCTTTGACCACATGATTAAACATGCATTATAGATCTATATTTGAATTATTGACCTAGTTGATCCCAAACATGGCATTAATCAATTGATATAATCTAGTGAGTTTTGAAACTTTCTATCCCTTTATATCACTCCCATTTTTTGAATCCAAAAATCAATTTCTTATGGCTTTAAATTAACATCCTGGGGCACATTGCACTCTACTAGATCATTTTTGAAGGCTTATGTCTTGAGATAGAAATCTCATCAACACACCAAAATTTTAAGGGATAACCTTAGATTAAAATACGTAATTTTCATATAATTATTTAGCTTTGGTCAATTTCCCAAAGAAACTTATGAAATGTACAACCAAATTGACCAGATCAATCCTCCATGACATGGTATGGTGGTATGGCTCCTTAAAATCACCAAATTCACACTTTTTATCCTTATTAAAGTGTTTCAAAAGGTTTTAACTAAAAAGTGATAGGATCATGGATTTTGTCTTCTATCTCCCTAGGTATAGGTGAAATTTCATAAATGGGCCAAATCTAAGCAACATTTCTAGTGACTCAACTAGGAAGCATGCATGTTATGCTTGAGAACCATATTAGTTGCCTTATTTGATCCATTAGGAAAATAGAGCCACAAGACTTTCTTCCCCATTGATGTTAAACTAATAAAATACTTTGCTTTTCTAAAAAATCCTTTTATAGCAATAAGGACCACAATAAAAATAATAATAATGTGCCCAAGGCACTTAGCAAATAGAAACACACAACTAAAATGAATGTGTACAATACACTTAGAGGAAAACATAAAAAACTACTTTAATATATATAATGGATACAAACATACAATTATTTTTATCCTAGATCAAATGGGAAACATTTAGCATCATTCACTTGTAATAGACTATGATGGAAAATACCTTGTTTTTTAGGCACCAAAACTAGTGAACTAGGTTGTTTGATCAACATTCTTATTAGCATGCTCTCTATTGTTTGAAATGGGATAAACACATCTCCAATCTAAACATACTAGTCCATTTCTTTAAATATCACTTCATTTTATACTATAGGAACAATTGTGGTCATTTTACTTGATGGCTCTTTTGAACCTGAAGGTTGACTATCCATATTTACACAAAAGAGTTCTAACTCATCCCAAAAGGCAACTTATTATTGATCATTTTGTAGAAAAGGTGGTCATATAAGGCTATAATTTTGACAAATATTATTTAAATATTAAAACTTCAGTACACCTTCAAGTGATATTTCACTTCATGATTGATCAATTGTTACAATTTTATTCACCCATAGCTGACTGAAGTGGCATATTTGGCTCTAAGTAGCCTCTTGATGAGTTTCTACTTGTTCATCCACATTTTGTATCTCATTGAATGGGTCACCAAGACTGCCTCAAATTACCTTAGCCAACTCATAGCTACTTGATAACAATAAATAGATTGATTTTAATACTTTAAATAAGTCTTCATAGTTATCTTATTCCACCATTTATTGTACATTTGAAGCATCATTAAGGACATCTAGTTGAAATTATACTACATCAATCTACTCATCCTCACATAGATCTAATTTATGGTAGAAAGATTGGTCTTCCTCTTCTATATATAAGGGAAGCCCATGATTGAAACCAAGGTCCAATGTATCATGATTTTGATGTTCTTCATTGGTATGGACCTCAAACTATACCATTCGAGCACTTGATATGTCTCCTTCATCAACCTTTTCAATATTTCATCTTGTTTTTTAAACTGTAATTGAGGGTTGATTTGACCAACCAAGGTCCAAAAAATCACATTTGTCCTACTCAATGTCTAATTTACCTTACTCTAGATCCAACCAATTAGGGATACCTTCACTTGACACCTCATCTTGAAATGAACCAACCTCTCATATCTAGTTCTAATACTCCTTTCAATCTATGTAGAATAGATAGTTTGTAGTCTATTCAAGGTCTCCCCCATGCTTAGCTTTAGGATTTCCTTCTTTAGGTCCTAATTCATTAGTGTCAAAGCCATGCCAAGAAGGCTATTCCAAACCTAATATTTCCTCCTTTAATTAAATTGGGCTGCCAATCATGATATCCTAATCATAGACACTTATATTGTCATCTTGTGACTCACCTATGATTGAAATATCCTCCTCTATCATTTTTATAATAGGTTATATCTCTAATAGGGAAATGGTGGGAGGGTGAAAACATTCACCTTGCTTGTAACTTAAGAGAGCATCTTTCCAACTAGGGATTTTGAAGGATTTTTAGGTAGTTATTAGGGAAAGGAAAAAGAGTCTTGAAACTCTTTTAGAGAAAGCTCATTGAGGTGAGCTATGGTTTATTGATTCACTTCTTGAAAAACTAACTCTCACTCCTCCAAGATTTCTTCTTGGATTGTCTCAACTAGCACCTCTTCTTTCATCCTTATACCCTCTTTGACTGATTTCCATGAGGGGAATGTATAAGTCTTATCCACCCTTTCCTCTTATTTAATGAGTATAGGATAGGGTAGTTTCACAAGAGAGGGTATGACACATTTAGGGTCATTGGAATAGGAGAAAATCCGTTGGGATGGATTCATGTTCATCTACTGAATAGCCTTTAATAATGTGCATGACTCTTCAGAAACATGAGTTTTGACAAGGTGGACTAAGGGATTGGGTTTGATTAGAAATAGGATTAGGAAAGGGTAATTAGGGTCTAGGGTTGACTTCTCTCATTCATAAGAACAACTGATAGTCAGTTTCTTTCATGTCTTGGTCTTGCCTAACTAATTACTCTTTTTCAAACTTGAACTCTTGCTCCTAAAGAAAATCTTTGAGTTAGATATTTTATTTTTTCCTATAATACTCTTCCACCCTATCAATATCTCTCTATTATTTTTCAATGTCAAGTTTCATCCCCCTAAGACTCCTTCCTGGTTAACTAGAGATGGACAAACTCTAACAAGGTTGACATGCTAAATCTTGAGAGCTACTTTAGGTAAAGCCATAAACATTAATAATTTGATAATAATGGTAAGGAATGAGAGAACATGCATTTTTATAAAATGAGTGACAATACATACACAATAATTATGATTAGGCACTTTAGCTAATTCTGTCAGGCTAATTAATAGTTGGAGTCTCCATTGATGCTTATACGCATGCCTCCAAAGGCTTATTGGATGGAGAGAGCACTTAAAATATTCATTTAGTGAATAATGTGGTCCCATAAGGCATGCCAAAAAGTGTTTGAGACTTAATTTTCACCCTTGAAGAGGTTTTTTCAAGATCTCTCCAACTAAGCCAAAAAATGGGAATAACCTTAGGCTATGGGTATCTTATAGTAAGGTTGAACCTTTGGAAAAGGTCAGATTCCTCCTAGATTTATCACCTAAATAAATCTCTTTCTTGAAAAAGGGAGAGAAATAGACAAAAATTCATGAAAACATGTAAATGGAGGTGATGCACCAATATTTTAAAGACTTATAGTTGTATATAACACACTATTAGATACTTTTAGACCTACAAGTATCACTTCACTCACTCTTTGATCAGCTTTGACATAAGTATTTTAAAAAAATGCACTAAATAGCTATTAATGTAGTATGGCAGTGCAATTATCCACTTCTAAACTAACCAATAAATTATCTATGCCATTTAGAATGACCTATGAGAGCTAGAAAACACATCATGGAGGTGAGAAAACTTATATAAATGTAAAGGAAAGCATACATTCAGTTAACCACATAAATTAATTCATAGGACACACATCAATTCCACTTGAAAATGGATGAATTTAGTCTTTTATAAAATCAAATAGGTGTTACAGTATAAACAATGGCATACCATAGGCATGACAAAAGCATAAGTGCCCCTTCTATTGGGGGAGAAATAGGAGATATATAAAAAAATGGGAAGATAGAGAGGGAAGAAAGTAAAGAGAAATAAATAAATGAGTCAAAAATAATTTTGATCAATTAACATTCATCCTAACCTTACAAATTAACTTTCATCAACTTTGAATAGTCTTCAAGCCCTCTGATTAGATTAGAAACACACTAGAAGACAAAAACAAGTTGAGTATGGTGAGTCATGATCTATTACAAGGGAATAGTCTCAAAAGACTTTTGAGATTTCATGGAATGTTCCACATGTCTTATCAAAACACCAAACTCTCCATTTTCTTAATGAGCTTCTAACACTATGATTCATATTGATATGTCCTTTGCATTATCAAATAGTCTCTTTTAACTCATTCATCTAGTGTCACTTATGACATTACATTTAAATTAAAATTTTTCCATTAATCCCAAACTCTTAACATAGGTCCACCATAGATGAAAAGAAATCTCGTTATTGGTTTTCATATAGTCATAACTTCAATAAAAATACATAGCCTACCTAGTCTCCCAATAATGAACAAGACATAAAACTTACGTCTAAGATATTCTGAAAGGTTTAAATGAGATTTAATGACATCTTATGATTCTAAAGAGTTTACATCTAGTAACCTAGATCATAATTGATATTTTATTTATCTATTTTCCTATGTAGGAGGTGATTTATTTTGACATGGTATGTCTACCTATGTGGCCTTTCCTCATGATGCTTATTTCATTTTAAAACTTGACAATTGATGCCTTGGACACATGTCTTCATCCTGTGCCCCCATGACACCTGATCAAATTTTCTCTGTTGATCTTCTTGAGAGTATTCCATATTTGATATTAATCATAAATTATTCATTTATGATCATTATCTAGATTGTGCCACTTGGTCACCCCACATTGATATTTATCTTTGGTAGTTCCATGTGCCTACTATGGAACTTATTATCAGTCTCCATCTGGTTAATGTACTTACACCACATGGTGGCCTTGCATGCAATCTCATATGATTGACTTCTTGACTTAACTCACACCGTCAATATATTTAGGATGGTTAAATGCATGCCATCAATATTTGATCTAGATGATCAAACATACACCATTGATCTATTAATTCATCATGATTAAGACACTTGTCACCAATGTGTTCAAACTCAAAATTAGTGGACTTATTGACCTCTTACTTTCCATTGATGTTTAACTTCATGATTGAATGCACATCATAGATCTGTATTTGACTTATTGACCAAGTTGATCTCCCATGTGCCATTGATATACTGATTTAATTGAGTGAGTCTTTGACACTTGACAACCCTATAGATTACTTCCATTTTCTTAATCCAAATGGCTATTTCATCTGGCTTTAAATTGACATCCTCAGGCATATCATACATTGCTACATCATTTTATAAGTCTTATATCTTGAGATATAAAACTCATCAAGACACCAAACTTGTAAGGGATAACCTTTGCACAAAATACATTATTTTTATGTAATTATTCATCTTTGGTCAAATTCCCAAGGATACTTATGAAATGCACAACCAAAGTAACTTGTTCATTATTACATGACATGTTATGATGGTATGGATCCTTAAAATCACCAAATTCACACTTTAATTTTTCTTAAAGTTTTTCAAAAGTTTGCAAGTGACAAGTGATAGGATCATGAAGCTTGTCTGTTCTCTCCCCATATCTAGGAAAAGTTTCATATATTGGCCAAATTTGGCCAATAGTTATTGCCACCTTGAGTACAAGAGGAAGAAAAGATAGAGAAATCTATAATAGGAGAGTGGTTATGGTTTTGGTAATTCTTAGTCATAAATTCCTATAATATAAATAAATAAAAGTAGAAGGATGAATCGTAAAAATCAAAGGGAACATTAATAAAAAAAGTAAGGTCTAAGAAACTAAAATGTTAAAATATGAAACCCTGAAAGGATGAAACCCTATAGGTAACACAATAAAATTAATATACAAGTTCAAAAATATGTTTTAACTTAATATCAATTTAGAAACTTTAATAGGATAAAAACTAGTATGTCATTTTAGATTATTAAATATGACACTTAAGCAAGAATATGAATGTAAAATATTGAAATAGATGGAATGATTTGACAAGTGGCATATGATAAATATAATAAGTAAAACAAAGGGATATAATTTTTACATTTATGATTATCTATGTTACTATGATTAAATACTGATCATGGAAAACTAACTAAAGTAAGAATGTGGTTTGTCCAAGTCTAGAACAATGCTTTTATTTGTGTAGGGTTTATTCCATTATTGTTGGGTCAATATTGACTATCTATATTGAACTATAGTGGTTGATAGTGACCTGCATATAAAATAGATTATGTGAACATATTTTCAAATTCATTTTTCTCTAAAATATCCATATGTGTGATTATAAACTCTAATGATACACACAACTCTATAAATGAAGACCCTTCACATTAAAACCCTAACTGTGCATGTCCAAAATAAAAATAAAAATTGGGAAGTGTAATGAGTTGAGTTGGTTCCAATCACTCCTACTAATTATTTATTTTTGTCTATATATATGATACTTCGTAGATGGAAATAAAGCAACATGTAGTCTTACCACCTAATATGATTGGGAAAATATGAAATTTATCTATATGAATGGAACAAATAATTTGGGTTTGATACATTAAAATTATTCCTTTGACAATGATTTTTTTAGGATTCAAAATGGGATGTGGGATGATTTTTTTTTTTTAATTTTCAAGTATTTAGTACTATGGTAGTTGTTTTTTACATGTAATAGTGTATAGTTGAGTTCTAGATAAGTGTCAAGCCCCCTATTGAGTGAAACTTATATATATATATATATATATATATATATATATATATATATATATATATATATATATATATATATATATATATATATATCATAAGGGTTTGTACATCTACTTATTGTGTTATTTTAATGATAAATCACCCAAATGAACTCTTCTATATATATATATATATATATATATATATATATATATATATATATAGAAGAGTTCATTTGGGTGATTTATCATTAAAATAACACAATAAGTAGATGTACAAACCCTAATGAAATATTTAATTCAAAAATGTAGTCATTTATGTGAAAGGGATGGTAAAATCAAGCTCATGTCAATATGGACTTGAAATGTTGACCCTGTATAATAGTAACCTCCAATGCACGAGGACTAAATTAAAGGTATGGGATGTTTGTATTTACTAATAATACGGGTTTTTAAAAAAATTGAGGTAAATAATACATAATTTTGATTTATTGTTTAGTATTAAACAATTTGATGATAAAACTCCTACACTATCCTTTGTATTATTTGTTTTAATTTTTTAGAGAAGGCATTTCATGGAATATTGTCTATTAATATTAAATACTTTTGTACAAGTATATAGCATCTTGAATTAATTTATATCAAAGACCTATCTTATCATTCTCATGATGGATTGGTTTTTTAGATGTCTCCAAACTATCTATAGGATATTTTAACTGAGATCAAAGTTAATTTTAAGAGCCCATGTTGGAAACCCCAATAAGTTTTTTTAAGTGAATCAAATTCACATCCTTGGCAAATCTAAGTGTCTCTAGAAAAAAAATTCCTTGTTAAGTTTTTTGTACAAATGCACATCAATGTTATGATGGGTAATAACATACCCCACCTAGTAGCATGTTATTGTGTGACACCATGGAAACACTCAATGATACACTACAACATGGTGCATGTTGTGACCCAACACTATACTACATCCCAATACCATATCACTGGCAAAGGAGATATGTTGCTTGTCAACACTATGATACCGTGTTGTAACATGCTCTATTGTGATAAAAATATCCTATCATTCAGCACTATTTTGCTAGTTGGAACTATGTTATTAGGCAAAAACATGTTATTAGGCAATATGAATATATTATTAATCATCACTATGTTACTGGGTGACAACATGTTACTAGGAAATAATTATATATTATTGATTGACACTATGTAATTGGGTACTAGCCCCCAACCAAGTGACTTTATACTATCATTTGAATGTATGGTAATGGGTTATTATATTTATTAGCATGTTATTATCATCTGACTATATGATATTAGGTGGTAGCATGAAGCCACCCCATGCCATGTCTCTACTTCCAGGTGGTAGCATACCAAAACATGATCATATCTTACTCATCACACAAAGTTGTTTCTTTTATTTACCTTATAACTTATAAATACCCCCATGGCTGTTAGTTTTGCACTTTATTCTCAAGTTTTTCTCATCCCATTCTCTTTTGTTCAAAATTTGAAAACTAAAAAATCTTAATAGAAATATAAATGGATTTAGATTCCATATAATAAGGTATAATCCAAAATATCATTTTCAATAATTTATTGTGTCTAGACTTCCTCAAGTTGGTGGAGTAGTTAGAAGCATATGTTGATTGGATAGATGCATGCAAAATCTGAACCCTAGTCGACATGCCTCATTATGACACTACGTCTAATTATAAGTTGATCTGAACACTAGTTTCTTATTATAATTATATTGAGACCTGATTCTATGTGTGTTTTAATACTAAATTTATATCCTTTGGCACCTCTCTATTAGATAGCCATAGTTTAATAAGCCTTCCAAACTACAATTCAAACCCTGTTAATACTAAAGTTTTATTATTTGATGAAGACAAAAAGTATTTAGAGTCTGTCTAAAAATTAGCAATAGACCTAGTTGGTAAGTGTTAATTTTATTATTGATATGAACATTTTTTATTATTCATGAATCGTTATTATTATTTTGATGTAATAATTACATGTTTTCTACATTCATTTAAGATAATCAGCCCAAAAGGGGAATCCAAATGGAAAAAATATCCAATCCACTTCTAAAATCCATTGTGAATTTATTCCAAGCCAAAAAAGTTCTATTGGAAAGAGTAGTGAAAATTACCTTCTTGGTTATTTACTACATTATTCATTCTCTGTCAGGGTGAAATATGACGGGTGTACTGTTATATCAAGCATGATTAGGGATGAGTTGAATCATGATTTTTCAAAGTAGACATCCATCATTTCATCTTTTAATTTTATTTTGGCCTTGTATTATGAGTCCTTATATGATATACAAAAAACAACAATTCTCACTACCCTCCATACAAAAATTACATCTACTTCTTTGCCCATCGATGAGCATTAGGTAAGTTAAGCTTTCAAAATAATCAGCTCTGTTGCTTTATACTTATTTATATTGTAAAATTTCATATTTTTTCAATTTTAATAGATAATAATGCATGTTTATGGCACAAGAAAATAGACAACATTGAAAGGTCAACATACTCCTGCGATCTCTAGTGATATTGAGTTCAAAGTGTCTTTGTTTAATTCATTCCAAATTTCTAAACGTCTAAGGCTTGATTCTATATCCTCTCCACTTGTAGGTTATCCTCCCAAATTTTGATTATTATTTATTTCCTATATTATTTCATGGGAAAATTGTCTTTCATATTAGTTTATTAATTTATTTATTTTTCGTAGTGGACTCTCAAACCGTTGTCGTTGAGGATTGTTCCCAACAAAACATTCAATGTTTGCCACCTTGCATCTTTTTTTTTTGAATTAAAGTTTCTTAAAATTGGATAGTTTGGTAACTAGATAGTTTACTCATTTTTAAGTTGAAACCACCACTATCACTCTAAAAATAACTATCAGAATGGAAGAGCCAATCTACCCAACTACACGTAATAACTATTTCATTTTGACTTTGTATTGATTTGTGTATTTGAATTTACCATTTTTGAATAGTTTTTTGTTTTTTAGGTCACTTAAATATATGAGGAGAAGTATGCCACCACCCTCACCAACCACCTAGACTTAGATAAGACCTCCCTACATAGAGCCGAGGAACCCTATAAATTTTATGATCTAAATTCCCAAATTTCTCTCTTGGTGGTGTTTCTAGTGTAAAGGGACTTACATGTTTGTAGCATATTGATCTTGATGAAGAGTATCTCAGTATTAAAAGTGGGGTCCCAAATGGTGGCGAATTCAATCCACATGATTTTGTTCAATTTTCTAATGTGCCTATAATAGAAGTGTCTTCCACCTCTTCCTTGTTTACCTCACCCACCACTAATAATTTGATTGTGTGATGATTCCATAACTAATAATCCATTGGATAATTTAGTTTTAGAAAATCTACTTGATAATATCAAGGAGGGTGTTATTAGTAAGTTTAATGCTTTAAAATAATGGGAGATAAGGGGAAAAACATTAATAAAGGAAATCATCACCGATTTTCACAATCACTCCTAAAGAATTACTTTGTTTTCAATTATGTAAAATGAATCCTCAAAGATTGATTCTTTATTCCATCAAGCTCATCCTGGGTTAATTTTTGTTAATAATGTTTACAATGATAATGTTTTAAGAATTATGATAAATAGGGTAGAAAATTTAAATGTGAATTCCTAGGCCTATTTCAATAATGGGGCTAGAGAGATAAACCTTGTTATCATTGACCAAGTAGATAAGGAAAAATCTTTTGTAAGTTTTCATTATTTATAACATGTACTCTTGCTATTAAAATTTTTATGTACTTGAGTATTATATATTATTTTTGAATTGTAGGAAAAATATGAAAATTAGAAGAAAGAAGCACAACTTCTTAATGTCCTTTTGAAAAATAACTACAAAACTATAACCTTAGTGATTACATTTAAGGAAAATATTGTTATATTTAATAAATAGAAGAACACTTTGAAATTTTTTGTTAAAGAGCATAAGATGGATCAAAATATTTTATTGAAGAAAAAAATAGATGCATATCTAAGTATTCTTTTAGCTAGCGATGCAAGAAATGAGGAGAGAAAATATTGAAAATAACATTTATTCTATAGAGGATCTTCTTATGGAAGGGGTTGTTAGGGAGAGCATACATGCATGTAAGTAGAGTGGGGTTTATGTGGAGGGTAGTTCCATGAGAGAAATGGGTGGAGAATATTTTGTTTGAAGATGTGAGTTTGTTTTTAAAAATTTATAATGTTCAAAATGATTAATTTCTATTCATGATAATTTATTATTGAAAACACTTATTTTATTCAACATTATACCTATCAATGTTAAATGATATATATTACACTTTATGTTTGAAACACCCTTAGTTTGTAAGTTTATGATTTTAAATTTGTTGTGTGGTTCAACATAGTTAGCTTTAAATATTTGATGGTTTAGCATAGTTAACCTTAGTTGTGCTATTTTAAAAAGTCTTGGTTAAATATATTATTTAAATATTTTTTAGTCTTAACTATTTTGTAGGCAATGCTCAAAATGACTGATAACTATTAAACACTCATGTTTAAATATATCATGGTCTGGATTGTAAATGTTATATAGTCTTTAATTAATAGTTTGGTATTTAATTAAATAATACTTCAAAACACTCTTGGTTTGTAATTTAATCATTTTAAATGTGTTGTGTGGTTCATCATAGTTAGCCTTAAATATTCAATGACTATACTGTTATATTAGTTGTACTATTTGAAAAAGTCCTGGCTAAATGTATAATTTAAATATCATTCAATCTTAATATTGTAGAGGTAATGTTCAAAATGAATGAAAACTATTAAACACTTATGTTTAAATGTATTGTGGTCTGGATTGTAAATGGTTTCAAGTATTTAATTAATACTTTGGTATTTCATTAATTAATACTTTTGAACACTCTCGGTTTATAAATTAATGACTTTAAATGTGTTTTATGTTATAGCAGTGTTAGACTTAAATATTCAATGGTTATGATGGTATAGTAATTGTCCAATTTGAAAAAGTCTTGGTTAAATGTATTATTTAAATATTCTTCAATCTTAACTATTCTAGAGGCAATGTTCAAAATAACTAATAACTATTAAACACTTATGTTTAAATGTGTTGTGGTATGAATTATAAATGTTTTCTAGTATTTTATTAATTAATACTATGCACTTTAAATTTATTTTTTAAACTGGTAAGGATAAAATAATTGTTACATTATATCTGACACACTCTTGGTTTATAATTTTATGATTATAAATGTGTTGTGGTCACCATCAAATGTAACGGATATCCTTAAATATTTAATGGTTATATAAGTTTTACTATTTAAAATACTCAAAATTATAATAGGGTGAATAAAGTACTTAATTCCAATCTAATAAATAAGTATTGATAGATTTTTTACTATCAAAGTTCCATAATTTTTAATTTGAGAATGAAGACATGAGTTCTAATTGACTCTTAATTAATCCATAGAGTTTAAAAATATTGAAATTTATTCACTTGCATGAAATGAATTACATAATTAAATTATTTAAACATGAAAAAATATGAAGTATTTTATAAAATAGTAATTTATATACTTATCAAACTAAAACTCGAGCAATTAAAATAATGCTCGAGAAACTTGCTCATCATAAGTGTGATTTGCATCAAACATGCGAGTGCCATATTCAGTATCGGTATTTGTATCATTTGTATTGGTCTATGTATTACTAACACCTCTTATTTCAACTAGAGAACTCCATGTTTCTAGTGCTCTATAATAAGGCAACTTGTCCACAGATTAACATGAAATATAGAGTCTCAAGATTTTTATCTAATATTTTTATAGTTTTTGACTTCATGAAAGATAATGCACTAAACACTCTCTCATAATCTACAAAACCCGAAATTGTTTTTGTATTAAAAGTTCATATAATCTAAAATATTCATTAATACTATTTTGTGAGACATTGCTAGGATAATGTGTTTTCCATATCCATGTAATTGCACCATGTTCAATTGGGTCACATAAACATTCAAATTGATCCATCACTATAAATCTAAACTATGTTGAATGAGAGATTATTAATCTTTTATTTCAAATACCGTTAATCTCAAATCTATTCACCTTTATAGTTTTACAAAAATGCTTAATAATTGAACCGATGTATTTGTTAAATAAATGACTAATTTATTGTTGACTATTAACACTATTCCAAAAAATAAGATTCACAACACCCATGCCCTCCAATAACTCATCCATTTAAAAACATTATCTAAATTTAGTAGATAAACATTGTGAGATTTGGCCTAATTTAATTTGCATTTTAGATAAAACAATATCATTTAGTAGATGTGTTACCGGTACATCTTTAAGATCAACTCCCACAACTTCATGTCTTCTATATCAAGTGTACATTAGAATCTCATTATCATATACCATGACACAAAGATGATCATTGATATTGAATTTAAAATATATCTAAGGATTCTAAATTTTTTTCAAAATTTGCCATGTTCTAGAATTAGGTCCATGAAAGCTTTCATTTGATGTGTATAATATATCTAAAAATTGACATTCATATTTTATCAAATGTATGAAGTCAACAATATAGATAAATATTTCCTGGGGTTGTTTCATTAAATAGTTGATATACATCAACATTGTCATAATACTACAAGTCAGTAATATTTTGAAATATGTTAAATGACGTAACAAATCTTTTTCCTTGTCAACTTCCTTACATTATTTATACATAGAACCTATTAAAGATGGATATTACTCAAAAATTTGGTATATAGGGTCTTACATGGAAATCCATCTCATATCAACATCTTTCAGTAATGTTTTACCATTAGTCACCCCAGTTGACAATTTTTGAAACTCCAAAAATTCTTTTGGGTTGCTTGACATATAGGTATACAAGTCATGAATGATCTTTTCTAATTTTATGGCATTACCAAATGTTTTAATGATTTTATATGTAATATTCATCTTATGATCCATACAATGAATTAGAATCATAAATGGAGAAGTTATTATTTAAATATGAACACCAAGACTACTTCTATGCCCTTGCATCACTTATGCACCATCAGTGCCAACACACACTAGCTTTTTATTTATAACATAATCATTCATCCCATATTTATCTCATAAAATGGATATAACCAATTTATGAAGGTTTTTTGCACTCCAATTTCCTACCATTTTATGGGCAGCTAATAGATGAGATTACCTTGCATAATTTTCAAAAGTATAAACATGTATGCAAATCCATGATGTGCTTTTAATTGTAATGGCCTCATCGATGGACAATGATATAAATAGTGATCTCTTAACACTTTCTTTCAAATATTCATTCTCAACCATTTCTAAACATTTTGCCATTTCCAAAGCACTAATATGCAACCAATGTGATTATGGACTATCAAGAAGCTCATTATGTTGAAACAAAATCTTATTATCTAGAAAATCAAAAATTGGTCTACCCTTTGTTAAAATGTGGAAAATAGTAAAGAAATATATGTATTTTGTCATAAGATTGGATTTCATAAATTTTCCAAATTGAGATTTGATTATTCCTTCTTTCTTAGCAAAATGTTTTTGTCATTTTTTATCTTTTTTGTATTCACGTGCATATCTTACATGCAGGTATTCTTCTCCATTTTTCTATTTATGTGTTCTTGTTATCTATCCATATGGATTCTTCATAGATATATGTATTTTCTCACAATGTTTCTCAATTGTGTCCAATTTAAGTTTTATTTTATGTTTTTTTTAAAAAGTTTTCAACTGCATATTATACATCTACATTCTACTAGAGTTTGATTACCATTTTTGGTTCTATACATTCTATAAATGTATATTTTACAATTCGATCAACTTGAAAAGACCTTCCTATTATCCATGTACTTATCTTCCTCCATCAAGTTTTTTTATTATAATTTTTAACTAGAATTGATGTCTAAAAAAAAATACAATTCTCTTCTCAAGTGCCAAGAGGAGTGTCTTCTAGGGGTGACATCTCATTAATAAAATCTTCAAGTGGTGAGATGTTATTGAGATTAATCCTTTCTAATGAAATAATATCAATACTAGTGGTGATTTATGCATTAAAATGGTTTTCAAATTATCCTACAATTAAAAATAAAAATTAAAGATTTATTTTAAAAAAGTTTTAGAATTAATTATATTTGGAGTGCATGCCATTTATGTAGTCTTCTTTCCTGGGTTTCTAAAATAAGATAATATGTTTAATTTTATTAATATTTTTTGTAGTGTTTTACCATTACCATTACCACCTGAAACCATTTTAACTAAAGGAGGATGCTTTAGGACTCAAGATACAAATGGGCATTTATAGTTGGGAAGGCACTGTTAGGGGACAACAATTAGGTAATGATAAAATGTATCTAGACAATAGTAAATAGAAACACAATGCAAGGGGTGGTAAAATGGTACTAGGTGGTAAAGTGTTTCTAGGTGGCACAATATGTTTAGGAGGTACAATGCTATTAGGTGACACACTATAGTTAGGTGGCATAGTGTTGTCAAGTAGTAGAATGTAGTCAAGAAACATAATGCTGTTAGATGAAAATATTCAGGTGATATAGTGTGTTATCAAGTGATAATAGTTAGGTATAATAGTGTGCTATCTGATGGCACTAGTGACGTGGTAGAGAGGCACTTGTAGGGATGCAATTGAGCAGTTACAAGAATACTGTTGGGTAGTCTCAAGGATTAAGAACATGGTAGTGAGGTAAAGAGAAAGACCTCTATGTTAACCCTTGTGAAATATGTATTATATATAAGGTAAATTATGTGGATGCCCCTAGAATTATTCTAAATTATTGGCCATCTAACCCTTAAATAAAATTACATACCAAAATTTTAGGTAAATGGGCCCTATGTACCACTCCTAAAAATTGCCAAATCTAATTTCTTAAAAGCCAAATATTTATGAATTAATGAATACTCACCATAAAAATTTACCTTGATCTAGATAGGTCATTTTAGTTTAGTTTTTATCTTTTTGGGGAAAAAACTCATACCTGTGTGTTTATATTTTAATGAAGCACTCTTCAGGGCATTTCTTAGTGAATCTTTTCTTGATATAATTATTATATTATTAAATAATTTTTTCATGATTATATATGCATACCCAATACATACCTATCCTAGAGTTTCATATATTCTACTCGAATACCACTGCATATTTATGTAGGGTTGGGACCTAATTTTTACCAAATCCTTGTATTATCATTTTTATGCTAGACTAAATTTTGAAATATTTCTAAATTATCACCTGGTTCTTATCATGTAGATAAGGTTTCCCATTTAAATTTTATTAATTTAAGAGAATAGAATTTATATGTTGGACATTGCATTCTAGAAATACCAGTTTTAACAATTTTTGTAGTATTTTTATTTGAGTCCATAAAGATGTGCCCATGCGACAAGGCCTTTTATTCTAGTTGATGCTTCATTAAAAATAATTTGGTTCCCTATTATATGATATAATATAATACCATTAAATTATGTTTATGTTATATTATATCATTAACAGAATACATTATATTATATCTTATATATAATTATATAATATTAAATATAACTATAATAGTATAATATTAATATTTCTTAATCCTAGTTTTATTTTCATAATAATAATATATAATAATTATATTAACATTTTTACTATATAAAATAATTTCTATAGTTATACAATAATATAATTTACGTATTTATTTATTAATAATCATAATGTTTGTGTACTATATGTACACACACACATGTATGTGTGTGTGTCTATATATGTATGTATATATATGTACACACCTATATGAATATGTGTGCATGTGTGTGTGTGTGTGTGTGTGTGGGCTCGCCCGCACATGTGCATACATGTGTGTGCATGCGCATGAACACATGCATACACATATACACATATATAGGTCAATTATTCATCTCATGGACTAAGTTTTTAAATTTTATTCTTAAACTTATTACAATTATACCTTATCCATTGATGGTAATGTTTTTGGGGAGAATAAATGAAATTTTCTATTTTATTAGATATTAATATGCATTCCAGGATGCATATTTTTGTTTATTGTGTTATTAAACCATGCCAAACATTATTTTATGTGTCATATAATAGTTCATTAAATAAACATAATGTTATCCAATAATGCATTATTCTTGTGATTTTTTTGCATAATTAAATTATGCCTTGATCCAAGCATATGAAAAACATTTTCTCATTTTTTTTATTATTATAAAATCTAAAAAATATCTTAAATCTCATTCGAATTACTTTGACATAAAAATGTTGGAGGTAGTAGGTTGAGTTTAGTGATAATCATGTGCACACAATATATTTGTGCATTTATGTGCATGCAACCAAACCAACTTGGTGAGATGAATTTATGTATATACTTTCTCAAGGTTAAATATATAAATACTTACCTTATAGTTTGAATTATGAGCTTTACATATTTTATTTTTCTTTATTTAGTTTTCTCAAATTTTAATGATACATTATTTTGTTAATTGTAAGTTTATTATTTAAATAAATGATATTAATTTTATTGATACATTTTAATGATCATGTATTGATTTAGAAAATTTCTTGATGTTTTATCAACCAATAAGCAACCTTATTATATGGCTCATAAAAGATGCATCAAACGAAGATAATTTTATTTAATGCAATTATTTCCAAACACTATAAAAACAATAAATATGAAATATATTTTTGTTAGTTTATGTTGTTATTTTAATTTTCATGAAGAACTTGTATGTTGGCTAGAAGTCTTTGGTCATAAAATGCTATATGTATAAATTTTATTTTGGTGAGAAGTTGCTTGTGTCTAGAGTAGGGTCATGCATTTGTATGCAAACAATAAAACTAACCTTGGAATATGATGATTCCCTTATCTTCTATGCATTATTTATATTTTTAGATTAAAATGATAAAAAATTATATTTTAGATTGAAAAACAAGCTTGAATTATTAAATTTATTCTCATGTTTCACTTTATAGTGAATATTTGTGTCTATTTAATGGATACATTTTTCACCTCAAATATCTAAATTTTTCCATTGAAAGAAGTTTTATGTTTGTGTTGCGATTATTTTTATATGATCAACAAGTGAAGGCCTTAAAATTACTGAATATATTGTTTATGATTATTTTTTAATTATAATAAAATCATGTACTATCGATCTTGATAAATGCATGGCATCGGTTTTCTAGCTTAGAATATAAGAACATGAGCCTTCATTGAATCTAGAAATAATTGTGTGTTGATGGAATTATTAGCAAGATGATACCTCACCCCAAAAAAATCCATGTTTATGGTAGGTTATGTTGAAACATCCTATTTTTAGTTTTCTAAGAAGAAGATCATCCTTGTAATATTAAATTGATAAATGGGTTTATGCCAAAAACATTGGATTCGATTCATTGAATATGTGAAACTGATTAAGTTTCAAATGCATATTTTATTACATGTTTTATTTATTTTTTATTTAACATAATTATTTTGAATAGTTATAATATCTTTTAAATTTTAATTAAAAAATTGTAGTTATTATTTTTATATTAATAATATTAATTTTTTTAATTAAAAATATAATATGATTATTCATAACCTTTTGATGTAGGCAAATAATACTCAATAATTTACATCTAAATTAGTCATTTAATTAAAACAAAATTCCCTTATTAATGATAAAATATTGAATTGATGCGTTTGTCCTTTATTTATTAAAATCAGAATTAGCTTGCATGTTATTTATACCGGATAGATATGAATAATAATAATCACAATTGTATAAGCATAACTTTATTTTATTCAGTATTTTAAAAAAAATTGGTTGTTAAAAAGTAATGTATTTTAAAGGGGGTGATAAGTGATTGTTTTTTATAAAATAATAATGTGAGATGATCTGATTTGAATTAAAATTAACTTCTAACATTAGTTTTATATACAACCGAATAGAGTTTTGAAGAATCTTTATGTGACACATATCATTAATTTACTTTTTAGTTATATAATTGATTAAATAATATAAAATAATAATATATTGGGTATTTTTTTTTAATCTAATGTTATTATAATTATAGAAGACCTGTCAAATATGATATTGTTTTAAATGGTTATTTTTTCAACTAACTTGAATAGTTAGAAGGTAAAAATATTAAAATTGTTAGAAATCATCTGTATTGTTATTCTTATTTCTATATTGACTGTAATTTCGAATGCTTTTATTTAACAAAGAATTTAGTATAAAATTAACACATTGTAATTCAATGTAATTAGTTTTTAAATATGTTTTGAAGCACATCAAATATATGAAATCATCAAAAGGTGTGCAACACACAATAAATTGTGAGAAGATAACATTAACAACACCACATTTAATGTGAAAGTAAAAATGTAATAAGTCAAAATCTTCAATAAACATATTAAATTGTAGATTAATTATATGGACATCATCTTTAAAAAAAATTGATGGTCAAATATTAACTAAAGTTTTCATTGTAATTCATTATTGATTTGTCAAAATTTTGACGTATCGACCCTTTATCTAAAAGATTTGGTATTTTTTCATCATAGTTTCCATTAGGATCATAGATATTAGCTTTAGTATATATTTTTAAAATAGGTATGACAATTCCGAAAACACTGGAATCGAAAGATTGTACTAATAGTTTTTTATTATATATATTTTTTGAATGTAATATTATAGTTTTAATGTATATGTTTATCTATTTTAGAAATTAAAATAAAGAATCGTAAGTCACACATATTCAGCACAATATGCATAATCATAATTATTTATCGATGTAAATATATAGTTTCTTGAAGTAATCCAATTTTTATTTATATCGCTTTTGTTGTACATGTTAATAATTGTCTTATTGATATTTGTTTTATTTTGTTTTAGTATTTATTGGTTTTTAAACTTTGGTATATTGTTTTCTCCAATGTAACATACAAATTATAATATGTCAATATCATAAAAGAATAAAATTAAATTTTTAATTTATATTTATAAAAAAATATTTTCATTTTTTATTTTTATTTTTTTTATTGATTATTAATTTTTGTTTTCAATGTTTGGTTTAATAATATAGATATCATGATGATGATAATTTATATTGGCATTGTGGTAATATATTTACTTAAAATGTTAATATTTCCTTACTTAAAGGAGATATTGAACTAAAATAGTAATTTTTTTTAAATATTAAAGATATGTCATATTTACTCATTTTATGTGAAAATTTATGCCATCATATTTCACTTTTTGATGCTTCACATTTTCAAAGTGGTATTTTTCACTAAAATTTGATGTTATTATTACACGTGATGAGCTTCAATAAGTATCTATTATGAAACTTATCTAATTCCAACGCAGAATAGTCAAAAATATATTGTTGGATACACGTTGTTTTCTCCATTTTTATGCAATTAATATTTTTACATTTCAGTATTTTTTTCCTAATTTATCATCTATTTATTTTCAAATATAACCATTTTGATCTTGTATTTAAAAATTATTACATCTAAACACAATAAGATCATAAACTAACCACATATTTTAGGCACATACAAAAACCAATTGGAAATAAATACTTTGAAAATTATCATTTATTAATAAGCCAAAATTAGTACACAAAAACTATTTGGATGCTTTCAATGTTGTGGAGATATTCAAAAATATATTTTTCAAGAAAAAAAAAAGGGTCCATAAATGGGAAAACATTATAAATTATTTCCATTCAATAATATGACAATAAAATTTAAAACATGTTAAATATTGTTTGGAGTTGATTTTTTTGACAATGACAAAGTAAAAATATGTGTGACAAGTTTCAATAAGGTGGAATATATTTATAATGAAATATAAAATGGAAAATAAATGTTTATTACCAAATTTAATTTCTAGAGATTAAAATAAGATATCTAATCATTTTAAACATTCATGTGAAATAATATTAATTGACTTGTGAGATGTTTTTCTTATCATATTTTTAAATAAACAAGATCTTTCTAATGCAATGGATATTTTTTAGGTAATCAAAGATATATGCATGCAAAGAAGTAAAATTTTACATAATATTATTATGTTTCATTAAATCATTTAATATTATTTTTATTTTTGGAAATATTTAACAATATCCACAAGAGAGGTTTTGTAAGATGAAAGAGAGTTTATTTTCAAGTTTTATACTTCTAAAGCTTTTTTTGGATAGTTCTAATCAAACATAAATCTAGGTAGGATATTTTTAATATTTTATTACACATTCATTTCTTTGATTCTTGATCTTGACTTCTCCATTGGGTAACTTTGATAGAAACCCCCAATATTAATGGTTATTACCTTTATACCTAAATCCTCTAATGTAGGCTAAGATCTTGAATGATCATGTAGTTGAAGAAGACAAGGAATTTTATACCAAAGGTTTTCGTTGTTGTACTATTTCCAACCTAGAAAACCCTTTAATTGATATTGTGTTTGATTTTATATAAATTTACAAAGCATGCAATTGTTTTTAATCCTTTACCCTTGTGGGTTATTTTTTGAGTCGATTTCCAGCTAACATTTTTCTAAATAATTGGGTTCATATCCACTATCATACCCATAGTGTTAAGCTTGAAGGGGTGTAGAGCATGACATAGTTTTTTTAGCCTTTTCTACCTTGCTAATGTTGATCAATACAAGGCTATTATTAAATATGGGAATTGGTTCATTTGAAATAAACTAGTGGTTCTCTCACTGAAACAAGGATTTCGAAGTATCTAAGCAAACCAAGATAAAAATCTTAGTCTAGATTGAGTTCCTCAGTCTACCTATGTTACTTTGGAGTTTTGTTGGCCAACTCATTAAAATATTGGGGTGTTTTTATTATCAAGAGAAAACCAATTTCTATGTAGATCATCCAAAAAAGTGTGTTTTTAACCCTATCCCTCACCAAACCCGTATGTATTGGCTAACAATAGGGAACATGGTTACTAATAAATTTAATTGAATAAATCAAGATGATATAAATACACTTAGAAAAAAATTGAAAGAAATAAATTGGAAGTAAAAAAATAGATTGAATGTGAAAATGACTAAACTTTGTCAAAGAAAGACACACATAAATTTTTTATGCATTTAGCTGACTATGTTGACTAGAAAAATACAAAAATAATGATGAATAGGAAAACCCAATACTCCTAGGAGATGATCCTCATACTCTATATAGGTATGAATACCTAATAGGGTCTATAGTCATGGTTTTATTATCATTAGTTGATGTTTATACCCTTTTTCATAATGCTATAGAATAGGCAAAATTGTGTGCGATTATGTAAAATATACTTGTTTGAGATAAGTTTTTATTTTTGATGCATTCAAGACTACCAAATTTCTTATTAAAGATTAAAACCCTAGTTTGTGATACAATGAGATAAATAAATATGAAATAATTAAAAAGGGGTTAGTGGTTAGAGTTTTGGTAGCTCTCAGCACCTCACTGGGCTAACCACTACCTACATACGATTACTCCAAAGAGGGATAAAGCCTCCATGTAGTTATCCCACATAAGTACTTTGTGAAACTATGTTTTTTTGACTATATGAATACATATATAATTAGATTGAATACTTGAACATGCTTAGGTTAATGCTACATAAAACTAAACTAAGACTTGGGTCATGACTTCTTGAATTGATTATAAGTTGATTTGGAAAGAATGTGGAATTTTTTGTTCTATGCACTTGTGTGAATAAACTATTATGATAAAATTGATAATTTTTCTAAGATGTTTGAAATGAAATAGTTGAATGTGATTTTATAGGGATTTTATAGCATAAAATACACTTTAGAGAGATTAAGAATATTTAGGTTGACCTTGAGGATAGTTTCATTTTTGAATTTTTATTGTTTGTGAAGGAAAGACAAAATTGGTAAACAAGGACATGAGTGTTTGTATCTCATGTGATGTTGGGAATTATTATCCCATTGGGAAAATTAAACATTTTAGTGTCTAATTCAAGACATATAGATGCATAAAGTGTTTTTCAATAGTAAGATCATTTCTTTATGTGACAAGGGATGGGCTTGCAACGGAATTAGGCTTCTTATTAAGTCAAAGATATATAAAATAGATGAAATAAGTGTTAATTAATTTTTCATGTAAATTGATTGTAAAATAAAATAAAATAGGCATGCTCAAGTATTTAAGACCAAATTTAGCTTACTTCTTTTACATCTACCACTCTCTCGTATACACCCCTTCTTAGTATATAAATGTAATTAATATATTTAAAGAAATCGATTCCTTAGTGTCTACGACAATTTTTTTCTTTGAGATACATAATTTAATAATTTAAGGCCTCATAATATTTGGTAAAACATGAAAGACACATGAATTAGTTATCTTTTCCTTTAAAAACTAAAATTGAAAAACTTGAACTTGAACATTTGAATCGCTACTTGAAATTTGACATTTGTAATTGGAAAAATAATTTTCTAAATAGAAAAACTATTGAATTTGAATAATTAAAAAATTAAAATGAGAGTATGGAATGAGTACAACTTAATGTGTGTTAACCATGCTAATTTTTATTACTTTTCTACATAATGATGCTCCCTTAAAGTATTAGGGAATTGGTGACTCCTATGAATCACTTGCAGAATATGGTTCCTTAGAAAAACCACTAGAGAAAATTGGTGGTGTTTAAACCCCAAACTATTTTGCTTATGTGATGTAAAATTATTGCTAAGTGAATATTATTTTAAACCTGATTATTTCTATAAATATTTGTAATCTAAATATAGAAACAAGTTAGAAACTAAAAATATTTTCACACATAATGCTAGATTAGTTAGTGACTCAAAATCATGCACTATGTGACTAATCAAAATCAACATTTGTAGATGAATTTAATGTTCATTTACAACATCTTGGTATTTACCTATTATGTCCTCATATAATAAAAACATGATCAAAATAAAATGGAGTACACACAGGATTGTATCATGTCCAGAATACTCCGGCATAAACATGTTATTATTCCCTCACTATAATTTTCCAATTTGAAATTTTAGATGTGAATTCTCATTATTACTTTGAAATTGTGTAACTAGGTAAGTGCACAAAGTTAGGGGATAAAAAATGGACTACATGTGGACATGTTTTTATTGAATTTTCATAAATCTAATCTTCTATAGATAATTTGAGATATTTACAGTCCAAATTTGAAGATAGTGTAAGAACATGAAATGTATAATTCTGAGTCTACTTCCTACACCACCAATTTATTTTAGAAATGATTAAGGATAACTAGGTTAAACATTTAAAATTGGAAGAGGAATTACTACTTTAAAAAAAAATAGAGTAGGTAGACAGCCATGTGGTACACCATTTCTAAAGCAAAGTTTAATATGTTTTGAAATAAATTGATGAAAATTTAGATATCTCCTAGTTTTTTACGTATAGATTTTATATTTTTTCAATGAATAGTTAATTTTTATAAATTTTACAAGTAAATAGATCCTAAAAACAAAAAAAAGGATAATAATCCATGTGGTGTGCCTAACTACCTCAAAAACCAATGAAAATTAGTTTTTTTAATGTGTATAATTAGGCCTAGTTTGTGACCATATATATATTTTTTTAGTTGTATCAATGAAAGACAAATTACATGAACATGTACAGTTACGTATGTTTACAACATGTAGTGGCCTGAAAAAAGGTATCGTTATAAATTAACATAGTTTCAAACCTTAAATTAGCCCAAAAATTATAAAATCATATTTTTGAAAAGAGGAGACCATGCTCGTTGTGATGGTATTATGTTTTTGAATTTTCACTTTTAAATTAATTGTGTAATTGGCCATCAAATTTAATTTGATTATTTTTATCATAACTCTTGAACTCAACTATAGATTCATAGGTCCAAGGTTGTGGCTCGAGAATCCAAGCCATTCCCAATCCAAAAGGCATGGGATTAAAATTTAAATTAAAATAGTGTGGTTGTGTTAATGTATAATATGATCATGTTAATGTATAATGTGTTTAAATTAATGGATAACATGATCATGCTACTTTATAACATGATGATGATATTATAAATGAAATAATGCGATCACATTACTAAGGTTTTGTGCAATAAATTAGTGAACACAGATATATTAAACATTAGATAATATGTAACATGATTGTGTTATCAACAAGGTGATCATGATATAAATAATGCAATCATGTTATGAACAATGCAATCACATTATCATCAATGTGATCATATTATCAACAACATAATCATGTTATTAATAATGTGATCATGTTCTTAATAATGTGATTGCATTCATATTATTTTGTACATAAAAATATGTGGAGTTACACATGAAGGAGTTTTTTTCTAGAATCTTAGAAGTTTACATTTATATTGTTACTTTTATTTCCTTATACTTTAACATTTATATTATTACATTTATTTCCTTATACATTAAATTATTTTAGTCAATATAAGAAATTAGCATCACTATACATCTAATAGAGTTGGTCTCATAGTTGAATGCCTTATGACGTGGAAAATAGTTTTTCAAAATCTAATCTAGTCAGTACTTAGGCATTTTCAAGGTCTAGGTATTAAACCTAGGGATTTTAGTACCTAAATTTTACAATTGATATCCATTTTTGATAAACATATAGTCATTTTTTAAGATTTTTGTGTTCTCTAGATTGAATCCTAGCATTTATAAGAGTCATAAGGTTTTTAAAATTGAAGTTTGAAAACTAATCATTTTGAACTTGATCCAAAGTGCTATGATTAGGTTAGTGTATGGCCTGCACACATCAAATGACCACTTTGTGCTAATTTCACTTATTCCTCATCCCTCCCGCATCCTTAATCACTTTTAATCATCCCTCATTATCCCTCATAATTCTCTCATCATTACTAATTATCTTTAATCACTCCTTCATTAACTCTCACTATCTCTAGTCATCTTAAGTCACTCCCGTATCATCCATAATCACTCCTCCATTGACACTCACTATCCCTCATAATACCTAACCAATAACTTCCCATACTTCATCATCCTTGGTCACTCATTCCTCATCACTAATAATACCTAATCACTTCCTCATACCTATTCAATCCATCCTCATCCCTCCTCACCCCTAATCACTCCATCATTGACATTCATTATCTCTTATCATATTCCATCACTCATGCTTATCATTCCTAGTCACTCCTTCATTTACTATAAATATCCCTCATCATCCCTAATCACTACCAATTCATACATCATAATCCATAACCATTATTTCATCATCTCTCATCATTTCTAAACACTCCCTCATTAACCCTCACCATCCCTCACAGCCACTCACTACTCCATCATTGATCATCACTATCCCTCATCGTCCCTAATCATTCCCTCATCATCTGACATAATTATATACTCTAAATATATATTTTATTCCAATCATATGCTTTTTAATCCATTGTAATATAAATTAACTCTTTTCTAGGACATGTGTTATTAATATCCATTTGTGATAGTTAATTTTATTACTAAATGAATAACATGATTTTCTAAATTTATAGTCAAGTAACATAAGTACTAGCATAAAATAGAGTCTATATTTTATTTCATTTAATTATCTTTATTTTTTAGATGACTATATGAAACTTTATTTGGTTCTAACTTTGATAGCTTGGTTCAAAAAATAAAAATTAAACAAAAATCTCTTGTATAATCTTCTAATTCTAAGAAGATTTGAATTAGATGCAAAGTTATTTATTTTTTCCCATTCCTATATGACTTTAATCTTGGTAAGGTTCACACATGAATTCTTTATGTGTGTAATTTATCCCAAATATTTCATATCTTGTATGAAAAATTAATATGTATTAATGTTATCATAAATATATGTTTTTTCAAAATGTGAAACAATAGTTCAACATGGTGTTGATGTTCATCCCATGTTTTCTAAAGATTAAGATGTCATTAAGGTAGATTAAAATAGTGAAACAAGTAAAGGGTCTAAGGATTTTGTTTAGCATATCAATGAATGAAATTGTTGCATGATTTAACCTAAAATTCATAACCAACTAGACTATCAATCCTTCCTTTATTTTTAAGACTATATTCCAAATTTCTAGAGGTTTAACATCAATATGATGAACCCAAACATAAGATAAATTTTGGAAAAGACTTCTACATCATGGATGTGGAATAAAAATGCTTTAATATTTAGATGAGGATAATAGTTCTTCACTTTAATCTTGATAAGAGTTTTTAATCAATTCATAACTTTGGAATAAGTACAATTGGGCTTCTATAACGTAATGATTTGGGCATTATGTGTCCAATATCCATTATTTCATGGGTATACCACTCGATCTATTCATTATCTAGAAATTATATGTTGTATAAAGACATTTGAGGTAGATTTAGTTAAGGGATCAGATCAATAGTATTGTTTAGTATATAATATGTAGGAACTTATTTAGGTGACTCAAAGATATCCTTGTATTCATCTATTTTATGTTTCAATTATTTTGTATTTTTTTTAATGGATAAATCACATTATGATATGGTTACATAAGGATGTTATTTCATTTAATTATTACCATCAGTAGTATACTTATTATTATAATTTACAAGATGATTATACTTCCTGGCACTAATGATTGAAAGCTTATGAACTAACTATGATATATGGCATTTCATATCATTAAAATATTGGACAATATTTTGAGGAATTAATTTATATACTACATGTTAATGGTAAATATATGGTTTACCACATGTAGAACATCACATACCTCTAATGGTGAGATGTCATAAAGGTTTGCATATTTAAAAAGTTTGATTTTGTACACCAAGTGACACTACTAGGTGACCCATTTCTCAAGGCCTAAACTAGACCATACACTAGATTATGCTTATGGATGATATATAAATTTCAAGTTAAATGTTTCAAAATTTATTTTAGGATAAATTAGATTCATGTAAATTCCATTGGAAATGATAAAGTGTGTTGACTCACCATTGATCTACATTTATTGATGAAACAATATTTTTAATTCATATAATTTCTTATTGGGGGAAGTAAAGACATTTTTAATACCAACCATATCCTTGGGTTCATAATATATTATCTACTTACCTTTCTTTATTACTATATAAATTATACTCACTTCGTGAGATATGCAAGTAGAGAGATCATAGTGTGACACTCTTCATTAGATTGCGTAATTAAGTTATGAATTAAGAACCACTTTTAAATCTTGGACTACTTGTTCTAATAATTTAAAAATTATTTTCCACTCTTTGCTATGATGAATCAATCATTATACATATAAATATAAGTCCTTCAACATAATTATTCAGATCATAAATTGTCCTCATATGGAGAGCAATTAATTTGTTTCAAGAAATCACATAGCTCGGTGATCGTAGTGTATTTACTACCCATTTTTGGTGCTATGGTGGATTTACTTATTTCTATTTTTTTGGTAGATTTTCATTTGTGAATCACATCATTTATAATAAGCCAATATTTTTTCATAGGTGTTAAATATTTATTTTTTAAATTTGTCTGCACATCATTTTGATCATTGTCTTAAATTTTATGTTAGCACTCAACTCTCCACTTGTAGATCCTAGCATTTTTAAAACCCCATAAAATACTACCATCAAGGTATTGGATGGAGTGATTAAGGATGATGATGGATGAGGAGGAATTAAGTAGAGATGATGAATAGGGATGATGAGGGATGGTGAGGGTTAATAAGGGAGTGATTAGGGAGGATAAGGGAGTGATCAGGGATGATGAGGGATTGTGAATGTTAATAAGGGAGTGATTATGGGTTATGAGAGATGAGGAAATAGTGATTAGAGATGATGATGTATGATGAATTAGTGATTAGAGATGATAAGGGATGGTGAGAGTCAATAAGGAAATGATTAGGGATGATGAGGTAATGATTATAAATGGTGAGGAAAGGTGAGGGTTAGTAAGGGAGTGATTAGGGATGAAGACGAAGTCAATAAGGCTAATGAAGCAATGATTAAGAATGATGAGAGCATGGTTAGGGATGATGAGGGATGGTAAGAGCCAATGAGATTATGATTAAGGATGATGAGGTGGTGATTAAAGATGATGAGGGATGGTGATGATTAATGAGGGAGTGATGAGGGATGAGGAGGGATGAGGAGTGGTTGACTAATGATGATTAAGAATAGTTAGTATGAATGAGGGAGTAATCAGGGATGATGAGGTGATGCAGAAAAAATAGGCTAACCCTTTGGAGGCCATAAATTTTGACCCATAGATCCATTTGAACTCTTCCTTGTGACAAAATAACCATCTTGAAAAGTTTGTTGTTGTCCTAAGTAGTTGCAGCTACTTTGGGATGTTTTTGATATTTTTTGAGGCCGTACGTGATTATCTGATCATCTATTTTTTAAAATTATATATTTGTAGGACCAGATGTTAATATGAGTTGAATTTCATCCCATTGGAAAAATTTTATCATTTAGATTATTTTGGGATATTATTATATCTTTTCATGAAAAACTCAATATAAATAATAGCTGCTAAAATACATGTTTTTTAATTTTTTTTTTTTGAATTTTGCATGTCAACTCTAAATTTTGAGTTGAGGCTTATTTAAGAATAGTTTGGGTTTGTAATTATTTAAAGTCATTCAATATGAGTCAATATAATTTATTGGTTTAAGAATATTTATTTATTGATAATTTATTTCTTGATAGTTTATCAGGTTCATTATATGGTATCATAACAAGTTAAAATCTTGGAGGAGTAAGACATGGTGAGAGGATGATGAAGTATTACACAAATTAACTATAAAATAAAGTATCTACAAAATCAAGTGAAATAATTAACCAAGGTTATCACCAACTAAAGAAGAGGACAAGGTAGTGATGAGGAGGACATAGATCATGATGAAGAATTTTAAGAAGAAGAATAACAAGAGCAACCACCATTGATGGAAGAGAGGATGGTTTAGGATTTAGAAGGAAGAAATGAAGGAATCAAGATTGATGTTCTATATTATGGGGGTAGTTTAAAACCAAAGTAGTTCATAAATTAGATGAATAGCATGGAGAAATTCTTTGAGTGGAAGACTATGAGAGTAGACAAGAAGGTAATGTTTGAATGCATAAATTTAAATGTCATGGAATGATTTGGTGGGATCACATATAAAAAGAGATATAGAGAAAAGGTAAAGAGAATATTAATAAATGTAAAAATATGGATAAGAAGATGAGGTAGGAATTTATTGTTGTGGATTATGCACAAACTCTATATAGAAGATTTTAGAATTTTAGTCAAAAATATCATATTATATAGGACTATATAAATGAATTTAATAAGATTTATATAAAAGTGGATCATGATGAAGTAAAAGAGAAGAAGTCTACAAGGTATGTAAGAGGTTTGAAAATTTCTATATAAGATGAGTTAAGTACATTGAGAATACTTTGCATGGAGGAGGCTGATCAATTAGCTTTAAAGGTAGAAGAAAAACAAAATAGATAACATTTAAAAATAACATCTCTTGGTCTGAGAAGAGGTATATTCCCTCCAAATATTGGATGAGATGGGTTTAATACCACTAAAGGTGGGTTTTATACAAAAGAAGATGAATCATCACATGGTGTATAAAGGCAAGATGATAATAGGCAAGGGTTTTAATACCAACAAAAAGGAAGAGTGTTTCAGATAGGATGAGGTTACAGTGGTGATAGTGGATGGTTTTCAAATTAGTGTAGATCTTATGTCTATTATAAATGTGGAGAAGAACATCACAAAGCATTTGAGTGTCCATACTATCAAGATCAAGAAAAGAGGCAAGAAGATCACCCAAGAGTGAATATAGTCGAGGCTGAGATAAATAGGCAAAATACTGAAGTTGTACTTATAGGTGTTGGAGAGAGTCTCATGATAAGAAGAACCATGATCACTCCAAGGAAGGAACAAGTTTAGAATAAAGAAGGTGGCGATGCATGGGTATGATCAAATAGTTTTTGAACGAGATGTACTTTAGGTGAAAAAGTATGCAAAGTAATTATGGATGGTGGTAGTTGTGAAAATATGGTTCCTAAAGAAATGATAACAAAACTAAATTTTTAATGTGAAAAACATTATAATCCTTATTGTATTTCTTGGTTTAATAAAAGGAATTAAGATACTATAGATAAAAGGTGCTTAATCAAATTTTATATAAGAAAAAATTATAATGATGAAATATGATGTGATATTATTTTGATTGATGCATGCCATGTGTTATTGGGAAGACCATGGAAATTTCATAGGAAAGTAATTCATGATGGAGCAAAGAAAATTTACAATTTTTTGGAAAATGGTAAAATGGTAGATTTGTTACCTCTTAAAGAGGAAGAAAAGACAAAAATGATTCTCTTTACTAAATAATTTATTCAAGATATGAAGGTAGAAGTTTTTTATTATGTATTAGTAGTAAATAATGAAGACACAAAAATGGTGCAAATATCAATAGAAGCAGTAGGAGTGTTGAAATATTATCTAGATGTTATGCCTAACGAGTTACTTGATGGTTTACCACTGAAAAGAGATATGCAACATCACATTCATTTAATTATAGGATCCAATATACCCAAAAAATTAGCATATAGGATGAGTCTAATAGAATATTACAATTTAAATAAATAGGTTACTAAATTACTAAGAAAGAAGGCGATAGGGGAGAGTATGAGTCCATGTGTAACACTAGCTTTGTTGACTCTAAAGAAAGATGGAGGATATAAAATATGTGTGGATAGTAGAGTAATTAACAAAATTATAATAAAGTATAGGTTTCCTATACCCCATTTAGATGATATGATGGATGTGCTTAAAAGAGCAAACTATTTTGCCAAGATTGATCTAAGGAGTGGTTATTATAAGATTTGAATTCACGAAGGAGATGAGTGTAAAACTATATTCATGTCTAGGGATGGATTATATGAGTTGTTGGTGATGTCATTCAGATTATCTAATGCACCTCAAACACTTATGAGGATGATGAAATTATTGCTAAGAGAATATATTTTTAAGTTTTTGGTTGTTTATTTTGATATTCAGTAAGACTATATAAGAAGACTTACAATAATGAGTAAGAATTAGTGATGATGGAGAAGTATTTGTAAAACATGTATAATAGTTGTACGAAGGAGTAAGAATAAAATTGTAGGAACGTAATGAGAAATATAAAGAAACATCAGATGCAAGAAGAAGATCCAATGTATTTGAAGAAGGAGAGTTAGTAATGGTTTAATTGAAGAAGGAAATATTTATAAAAGGCACATACAACAAGTTGAAATACAATAAAATTAGACCATACATAATTGTGAATAAAATCAATGACAATGCTTATGAGGTGAGTTTAACATAGAGTTTTGATATATCTCCAATATTTAATGTTTCAAAAATACATGAATTCCCTGGAGAAGATGGTGAAGGTGACAAAGATAAAGAAGTAAATTGGGAGCAACAAGTTCCAAAAAAGAAGAAGGAAAATATAGTCTAATTTTTGGATATGAAGACGTTAAGTACAAGGCAAAGAAATTATAACAAGTATCTAGTAGAGTGAAAAAGATTACAACAAGAAGAGAACACTTGGATTATAGAATGAGAGTTGAATAATATTTACAAGGAAAAATGGTAGTAGTACAATCAAGGAAACACATAGGAGATTATTTATTTTCAACCAGAGGAGATTGATGCAAAAAAAATATGCCAACCTTCTAGAGGCCATAAAATTTGACCCATAACTCCACTCTAGCTCTTATACATGCCAAAATGACCATATCAATTTTTTTGGTTGTCCTAAGTAGTTATACCTTCATAGATATGTTTTAAATATTTTTTAGCGTCCATACATGATCATCTGAGGTTCCAAAATTATAATTTAATTAATTTTTTAAGATTTTTGTATTTTTATAAATTGTATATTTTTAGGACCAAACATTAACTTTATTTGAATTTCATCACATAGGATATATTTATAATTTAAAATATTTATATATATTTTGAGAGCTACACATGTGCTTGCATATCAAACTTACGATAAATAATAGCTACTAAAAATACATATTTTTTTTAGATTTTAATTTTTTTTTTAAATTTTTGTATGTCAACTCTAAATTCTGAGTTGAGACTTATTCAAATATGGTTTGGGTTTGTAATTATTTCAAATAATTTAATACAAATCAATACAAGTTAATATTTTCTAAAGCTTTGCCTATTAATAATTTATTATCTTGATATTTTTTTAAGTACATTATGAGGGAGTGGTTATATATGATTAGGGACAATGAGGGTTAATGAGCGAGTGAATAGGGACAATGAGGAATGATGAGAGAGTGATTAGGGTTGATGAAGGATGATTAGGAAGTGATTATAGATTAGGGAAGGATGATGAACAAGTGAAATTAACACAAAGTGGTTGTTTAATATGTACAGGTCATTAGTGTGACCTATGCTACCTCAGTCACACCACTTTTCATCAATTTCAGAGTGAGTGGTTTGTAAAATTTTTTTTTGACAAACTTAAGACTCCTAGAAATACCAGGAATCAATTTGGAAGGCACAAAACCCTAAAAAATTGCTATATATTTACCAAGAATGGACATCAATTGTAAAAATTATTCTTGAAATCCCTAGGTTCAATACTTAGACCCTAAAAATGCCTAAGTATTGACTATATTAGATTTTGAAAAACTATTTTCCATATCTTAAGGCATGAAACTATGAGACCAACTCTATTAGATGTAGAATGACCCTAATTTCTTATAATCACTAAAATAAATATAATGTATAAGGAAATAAATATAATAATAAGGTATGTGACTATGAGACCAACTCTGTCAGATGTAGAGTGACTCTAATTTCTTATATTTAATAAAATAAATTTAAAGAATAATTAACATTTAGAGTAGTCAATATATGCTCCAGGTAAGATTTGCCTTCATGTGCAACTCCACATACTTTTATGTGAAAAATAATAGGAATGCAATTATGTTATTGAAAATTCGATAATGTTTCTTGTTAACCAAGGTTTTCTCCCTCTACATGTTAACTAATTTAATTTGTAAAATAAAAATAAAATGATCATGTTATTATTTTTACAATAACATGATTGTGTAATTTATTAATGTAACCACGTTATACAATAATACGATCATGTTATGGATCAATAATTTCCTAGTTATAATTTAAATAATACAATCGTATAATATCAATATTGTGATTTTGTTATTTAGTAACATGATCATGCTATATAAAATGTCCATGGAATTATCCCCGAACTCTGTGCACTTACCCAACTATGTCAAATTTATCAGTGAAACTGAAAGAGAAGTGAATATGTAATAGCACATCCAAAAAAATATGGACCAATAACCAAATTTATAACTTTTGAATTGGGGTTGTATTCATGACTTAATATTTATCTTTGATAATGGCGTATCTCATGCATGAAAAAAGGTTAACTTGAAGCATGTGTAATATGATGTTATAATTTAAAATTGGTAGCACTATTGACAATGGCTTATCCCATTGATGTGCCCCCATTTTGAGGAAAATGATTTTACTTTTTAAAAAACACTCATATTAAAAAAAAGGCTAGTTTGAAACATGTGTAATATGATGTTATAATTGAAAAGTGTAGCATATGAAAACGTGTTATCATCATAAGTTTTGAATTGTGTATAAAATGTAACTGGAAAATCCTATAGAATGTATGATTTAAAACAATGGAATTAGTATGTGAGTATGTTAGGAATACATGACATGAATCATGTCACTTATCAACTCATCAAGATGAATAAGAATAGACATAAGAGGTACTAATGATATGAGACTGATATATATGGGCTAAGGGCCAAAATCAGTGACATTTTGAAATATAAAAGAAAACATGAAGAGACATGATGAATGTCAAAAAAGGGACATGTTTAAATATCACACACAAAAATATCTAAGGACCAAAGCATGGACATGTTGAAATATTTCACACCACACATAGGGCCAATCACAAAAACAAAGAAATTTTCAAATGTTACACACCACACAATGATTGGAGATAAAGCACCTAGACATGTTCAAATGTAGCATGCCCCATAAGATCTCATAGAAATGGATCAGGACAATAATCTCATACATGTGCCAAGGTGAAGCATGATAGACAATATTTTTTTTTAATCTACTATGTAAAATTAATCAACATCAATGGAAAATAAAATAAACAAAGGTAGTCTAAGAAATGCATATATCATGTGAAATAATTGTATAGAATTGAACGTTCAACAATATAGGGGTTTATAATGATAGCACCTACATACTATGACTAGTGAATAAGATGCCTTCAACTTGTCAAGGCCAATGGGTAGAGGCGATTCTAACATATTAATCTTTATGAATGAATGTATGTCTTATATAACACTTCATAGATACCCATGAATGTCATCTGTGATATATATATATATATATATATATATATATATATATATATATATCAGATTTTAAATATTTAAACTAGATTGAAAACCATGTTTAGGTCATGGTTTTGAATTTTTTATAGTTTGAATGTTATTATACTTTTTAGAATATGTGAATTCTTTTGCATTTTTATCATTTTTTAAAAATAACAAGGGTAATATTAATGTGTAAAACATGAATAAATATGAAGAATATATGAGTAGATCGTAAAATGTGTCTATGATATCAATGTACATATAAATATTGGCAAAGTAAAAATAGATAAAGAGACCTCCATTTTGATATTTGGAAGCATGCAAGAATAACAAGAATATGCAATAATGTTTGATATAAATTATCATTTCATCAAATGTAGGTTTTTATAAATATGTAATACGGTTTGAAACAGATCATATTATAAAGTAATAACAATATTTTTCACACTAAAACAAATTGATACAACTATAAAATTTTAGCATTAAAGCTCATGATTTTGAAAAAGTAATTTCTACATAGAATTTTGTAAACAACAAGTTTGCCAATTCAGGAATAGTTTGGGGTGATTTTATTTGAGTTAGGTAATTTTATCTTGGATAAATAATGTGTTTGTGTCAATGTAGACTATAACAATCAAAGATGAACATGGCATTTTTTTTTATCACAATAGATTATTGTATTTATCTAATCAGATATAGAATTAGAAAATAGGAGGGCCAAGATGAGAGGACAAATAAGTCAATGAAATTCAAGGGCGTATAATAAAGGATCAAGTGATTGTAGGTGAAAAAAATATAATAATAAGATGTGATGGTCTAAAAGCTACGTACAATCATATTTTTATATTTTAGATTTTATGGGAATGCCCAAGCTATCTAATGATTTCATCAAGATTAACAATAGACTAATCAGTAATCAGTTGGAAATATCTTACCTTAGTTAAGTGAAAAGTATCTAGTGTGTCAATATAAAAATCAAAATGTAAATCAAATTCAATAATAAAGCTATCTGTATGACCATGTATTTGACATTTAGTATGATATATTTATTTAGGAGGTTTAAGACCACCTGAAACAACATGATATGATTAAAATACTATTCCAATTATTGTTTATGTTGAGGCATATGTTGCAGAGTATGAATATCCACCTTAGGAGATAATGTGTGTGAATTTTACAAAGGGGATGATTTTATTTTGATAGACTTGATTTTACATTGTTATATTTTTAATGTTCTGCACCTCTTGAGTCAAATCCTTTTTCTTAGATGTCAAAAACTTGTTTTCTTGTGCATATATACTATACTAAAATGTGGTGATGGATGGGGAGGAGGAAGTAGTATGTAATGCATAGGATGCTCATACTTTATCCCTAAAATATTAAGAACATAATTACAATAAATGTATTTTTATCATATATGGATGGTAGAAGGTAAATGATGAATTTTACAACCATGGGCATCCAAATATCACATAAAAAATCTATTTTATGGTACAAACACAAAATAAATGGATAGTATAATAGGTCCCACATGAAGAGTTAACATGATATGACCCAAAGTGGTTTATTATTTTGAAGGTTCTAACACTTTTAATATGTGTTATCATGTATTTTTTGTGTAATAATGAATGAATCAATCTAATTATGCATGTATTTTTGATTGATACATTATAAGTTGTGATACTATGATAGGATATTGACCAATATGATATTTTATACACAAAACATGAAATTCAAAATCATAATCAAATATTTCACTACCATCAAAAGTGATCATAGGATGTGGTGTAACATTTGGAGTAATTATACCAATAATACCAGCTAAAGGGTGATCATATGCTATGGGAGATGGGTTAATGCACATTTGAAGTTCATTTTTTTAAATCATATTTAGTGAATGGATTAGTATTTATTTTAGTTTAACATTTTCATTTTTGGATGGTTTGTCTCCTCAATAGGTCTATCTACCTCAAAACCATTATTCTTAATAAGATTCTAAATGATATGTTTGAGTTAGAACACTTTTTATTAGAATCACCATTGCATTGACGATAATAACAATATACATTGAAATCAAAGAAATTACTTTCTTATTTATTTATGTAAAATTCAAATAGAGGAAGAAAACTAATTGACATTTGATCAAATTTTTTAGTAATTCATAACTTCATTATAGTAATCTATAAAATTTCAATTGTGGTTGATTTGACAAAACAACTTTATTAGATAGTTGAGAAATAACATTGAATTGAATGTTTATGCTTCTTCAGTATCTTAAGCCTTGGATTTGTAAGATGATTTGCTTTGAAATTTATTCATATCCATATCAGGTGTAGATGTGTACTTAACCTTGCTCAAAATGAGAAGTTTGACCTCTTTGTCTCTTATATTATGACAAACCTCTTCAAATAATTTTAGCTTCTTTAAGATTATTTAAATAATCATATAGGAATGCAAGAAAATATTTTTTGAATATGTATTTTAATTAATTTTATTATATTACATTACTTAGTTTAGCCAACATGGTCTTGTAATGAAGCACACTCTTATTGATAGGTTTACATGTTCCCTATTTTTACTAAGTAATTTGTGCATATAAAAATTTCTGATCCATTTTGATATCAAAGTTTTTGAAAAACATATTCGATAAACAATTGAATGGTTTCATAGATTGAGAATGTAATTCATAAAACTAATGTAAATCATATTCTTTTAATCTAATCAAAGAGAATCTAGTTATTAACTTATCTTTAAATTAATAATTTGAACATGTTGTTTGAAATGATATTAATTATTATTAAAGAACCCCTTCGCTCTCATATAAATGAATCATAACAAATATAAATAGGGTGGTAAATGAAAGGATGTGATATCACATTCTAAAATATTTTGAATTAAATCCTGATAATGTAATGATTGGCTAGATTTCATAATACCTTTCTCTATTTGTAACACCTTAGCTTACATAAATAAAGTGTCTTGCTCAAGAGATTGCGTAGTAGATAATGTATTTGTTGTAGTATGTGTAGATATAAAAGGATTTAAATGGATTATTTGGTTAGGAATGGTCATATAAATCTATGGAATAGTATGTGTTGTCCCCTAACGTAAATATATGGATGGGATAGTAGTATCAACACTAGTAGTGGCTACACTTGTGGTAATGTTGACAATGTTTTTTTCAAGAGAATTATTTGGTTCATAAAATGCAGTTGAATTTACATGTTTATTTCCTTATTATCATTATAAAAATAATAAGGAATCAATTTCCTCTACATGGGTATACATGTATTGACTGAACTCTTTTGCATCCGTATTATCAAAACTACTTTCTTAAGTAGCTTTAGATTTTTTGGTTTTATCACTTTCCATGGTCATAATAGTGAAGTAATAAAGATGGAATAATCCAAATAACAATATGAAACCCTAGAAGGTTATAACCCTAAGTTAAACCTAGGATTAGACAAACTTTGATCAATATGAAGGTTCACCAAATGTTTTAATTGAATTACGGATTAATACAATATTAACTCCTAATTAGATAAATTGAATTGAATAAATCAAAATGTTATATATACACTTAGAAATAAGAACTAAATACCAAAACATTAGAATTCATGAAATAGAATGAATACACACAAGAATAAACTATGTCGGGTAGAGATATACTTAGCTATTTGATGCTTTTGAATGACTATGTTGAAGTTACAAAAATGCATTAACAATGATGGTGATGAATACCTAGAATCTTTCTAGAAAATGATCCTTAGAATCTGTATGGACAAGAGCATTTAGTACATTCAATAATGATGGGAATTATGGTCATTTTATAACACTAATATACTTTATCATAATGATTTAAAATATCACATAATCCTATGTAACTATATAAAATATGTTTGTTTGTGATAAATCTATCTTTTGTTTAGTACATGAGACTAGTAGATGTCTCCTTGAAGCTTAAAACCCTAGTTCATATCACAAGGAGATACATGGATGTAAAATGGTAATGAAGAGTTATTTTTTTGAGTTGTGCTAGACAACAACACCCTACTATGTCGAGTGCTACCTAGATACTAATAATTTGAAGAGAGTTAAATCCTCCATGTAGTTGTCCTAGTTAAGTCCTTTATACAATTATGCTAGTTTCACTATATTAATGCATCTAGAATTGTCTTGAATACTTCATCATATTTTGTCGAAGGTTATGTAACATTGAATTTACACTTGACTCATGGTTGCCTAAAGTACTTGTAAGCTAATTTGGAAAGAATAGGGAACTTTTGCCTTGCATGCACTTATGTGAATAATGTCTTATGATAAGATTGATAAGTTTATCAAGATATTATAAATAAAATAATTGAAAGTACATTTGTATAATTGAATAAGGGGAAAGACGCATTCGAGAGTTTAGGAATATTTAGGATGAACCTAAGCATTATTTATTTGTTTAATTTTGATTAGTTGTGAGGGAAGGACATAATTAGTAAACAGGGATAGGAGCGTTCAATTCTCCTATCCTACTGGGCATTAGTGTGCCATCAGGAAAAGTGTAAAGGTTTAGGTTTGAGTAAATAAATACATAGACATAAAGATGATTCCAACAATAAGATCATTTTTTGAGGTGGGAGTGGCCATGCAATGGAAGTACATGTCTTCTTGTGCTTAAAATAGGTCAAATTAGTAAAATAAGTGTCAACTATGTGTACACATCAATTAATGTTAAAAATAATAAAACAGGCATGATCAAGTATTCATGACCAAATTTAGGTTAGTACAATCTTTATCGTATAATTTAAAATTACACATTAATTTTTAAAGTTTGATCAATATGTGGGTGCTTCAAATGTAATTTATTGATTATGTCATGTACAATTTAACTAAATATTTTCAAATATCTTTTCTTTTATATTTTTTTTTTGAAGAAACTGTAGATACAATTAGAATGAATGAAACATAATAAGATTGGTTATGCAATAATATGCATGCATCATAAGTATTTATTATCCATTATCTTTGTTGGAGAATACTTTATCCCTTGACTTCTCTTAATCATATAAAAAAACTGAATCACTTTTTAATTCGATTATGTTATATTCTTATTACAAAAATATTCAAGCAGATTTCTACAGTCTCTTCTTTGTATTTTGCATATTTTCTCTTTCAAATAATTAGTAAAACACTTCTTTCACTCTATAACTGTCTACATTTAACCCCCTTCATACAATTGGTAGTATATTATTATGTCCTTTTTTTTCGAAAAGTTGACTTTACATTTTTACCATCATTTCGTTTTACTTTGATTTACTTTTAAAAGTAGAACAAACCAAACCTTGCATCGTCTTTCCGTCTCGTTCCAGTTTGATCATAGATTCTTTCTTGACATGTTTCTATTAGTTGGCTTGCATGTTCTATTTTTAATGTATCAAATTGTGTCGACAAGATCACCCGTATATTGATCAACAATCGTCAAGCTACCCAACATTCTTTCCGTACTTTGTGGGCACCCAATATTCTTTAGATATCTGTTCAGAGATTCCAAACGGAAGATGTGGCTTTCCAAATGAAAATTTGATTAGCTTTCCCAAATCACTCTCCATTATCTCAATATAATTATCCTTTTTCAAAGTTTCTTTGCCGACAAAGTTGAAGAATAACTAAAAACTATTTTAATATTGTCAAAGTGAGTACATTAAGTAACCTTTTTCGAGGCCCATTTTGCAGGCCAATTTCTTTGAGATCATTCGAACCGATGTCTTTTAGCTTTCCAAGTAGGATTCATTCTTGCCTACGGATTGGAATATTTATAATTCCGACAAATAAATTATTCAACAAAAAATACATGGCTAAAATTCCTAAGTGGGAGTGTTTGAAACTAGACAGAAACCAAGATTCTTTGCAGTATTCACAGCCTTTGAATATGAATGTGTATAGTTGAAAGTTGTGAATGATTAATATAATATTGAGAAGGATTCTCGGACAGAATGCAGAAAAATCTTCTTTGATATTCGATAGGATGTTTCCTGCATCTGATTGTGAATTTATCGCACGCATGCGCGGTTCTTTGTTCAATCAATACATTCACAGTTTACAATGAGTACCTGCAAACCAAAAAAATATATGAAGCCTGCCCAAAAGTAATTATAGAAAAAATAAGTGTGCGAATGGAATGTGTTTGGATTCTTCTGCTTCCCTGTCTCATTATTTGTCTGTCCGTGGAAGTGAGAGAGCTAAATCACCACCAATATTTATTTGGATTGAAATTGGTAGTTGTTGAAATATGTGTGGCATCTTCTCAATATACTTCAAAGTCAGTATATAACACTATAATTGTGATTACGCAAAGCTTCAAAGTTGAACATTAGCAGTCAGTGTAAAATATCTCGTATTGCCAACAGACAGACAGACAGTATATATATGTTTGAACATTAGCAGTTAGTGTAAAATCTCTCGTATTGCCACCAGACAGACAGACATATACACACACACACATATATAATTTTATAAAATTAATCTCATATTACGATCTTGCATTTATAGTTAAGAATTTTTTAAAAGCATTTCGTCCAAATCTCTTTGAAAATTAAAACAGATCCCATCATCAAATTCAATGTATTTGAATACCAAAAGAATGCCTGCAAATTTGTACCAAAAAAATGTTTGTAAATTTGTCCCTATTAAAAATCAAATATAAAATCTTCACTAATGTTAGAATTTCCAACAAAATTAATATATAATATCATTTTATTAAACTCCACAATTATTATTCGTAATTTATTTTTTATATAAATATCCTCATATATCAAAAGTGTACATAATTATAATTATTAATAGAGTGACCACCTATAAATCACATTAATATATTCTATTTATATAGTTTTAGCCACTTAACATCGTCGTTATTAGCTGGAGGCTTATATGGCGAGGCACTCATCTAAGATTCATTTCACATGAGACACAAAAATAAAATATATTGTTATTGCCCATTTAGTCACTAGCACAATTTACCAGTTCTTGCAATACACGTTATTCTAGGGTTTTCCTGTAAGCTTAACAGATACATATGGTCTACAGGGTGACATTGCCATTTTTTTAAAGAAAACATGATCGACACATTCCAAAGATGCCTGAACGTTTTCCTCCTTGTCATTCTCATCGCCATTGTTTTGGCATAGGCTTTCAAGTTCTCCCACAAGTTCATCAAGTCCTACCTTATGTTTAAAAACATTAATGTTTTTCTCCTTTATACCTCTTGTAGTATGGTTGATACAATATTTTTATGTAGAGGATTGTAACAATGCATCGAAAAACACTAATTTTATAAGAAATTACTCTTGCTAGGCTAAAATCAATCAATTTTACAGGAAAACAAAAGATAGTAATGAATCTTAGGAAAAATATATACATTACAATTCTTTCTGAAAAGGTAAATATTGTTATATGGGCATCATATTTAGGCACTAAACCACATATAGATTTAATCAGTTAAAAATGAAGCCGCAAAATCTTCAATTTCTTGAAGTGGAGGACTCCCTATACCGTCAAAATGGCTATATTTTTTTAACCACCGATCTAAAAAAAATTAAAAAATAAAATAAAATTCGAGGTTGCCCATGTGAGTATATAGAATATCATTACCAAATCATGATCAATAAATATAAGGAATTAATTTAAACTAGAGGTAGAGTCTTAATTCACATATGTTTTAATATACATTCAAACTATAGTATTTATTATAGGTTTAGTTTTATTAACATAGAAACATTAACCTATCCCTATATATAATTTTCATTTCACAACAAAATAGTAGTAATTTTAATGACAAAGATCCTTACCACTTGTATACAAAAATAAATTGTGATTTACAGTCAAAAATTCACCGGCCAGTTTAGCCCTTGTGGATAATGACCTTTATAGCTCAGAAAAGGACTTACTACAAAACTTATCTTACCTTAAATTCTCTCTATCATTTGAAAATGATAAGAATACATAGCAAAAAATCCTTTAGTGTTTGCCAGAATGAAGGTTTGAAATATGATAGAACAAGAGTTTTAACATAATTTAGTGTGTAAATGGAGAACACCAAATAGGTTGTATACAGTGACAATTTCTATTTCATAGAAATTGCAACTTCAACTGATACAACCCTATATATCAATGACAAGTGTCCTATAAGGTAGCCTCCATGATATAACACTATGACAAGCCATGCACAATAAAACCATTACTTTGACATGCACTAGTAATATAATTTAATACCTATTACAATTATAATTATAGTAGTACATGAAAAGATAATATTTATTTCAAAGTCACTTATTGTATACACTTGTGTAATTATGAGTGGATTAGCATGTATATTTATGCAACCATGTTTTGATTCTATGAAATAGTCGATTTAAGTAAAAAACCTAGTTAAGATTTACATATATTGGCCTCATTTATGATAAATTTAATAGTCTTTTGCATGGCTGAGTATAAGTGGTGGATCATTGTTCAAATTTTGGATTATTCTATTCAAACATGCTGAATATAAATTGACACATCTAATTTCATAAATAATCTCATCATTATATAAAATCCGTATTATACATAGCAATTCTTATTGTTGAGATTACTTTTATTAGGGATTGGTGGTCGAATTATTTCTATAAATGGTTCTTAGTCCTCTATATATTGGATGCATTCATGTGGTGTTTGGCTTTGAAGGACATATGGGTCATGAATTTTTGACATTGTACTTTTCCAAATAATTTAAATGAGATTTATTTTTCATTATTATATTCAACATATTTTTTTGGTATTATAAAATATTATTACACTATAGTAATATATTATTAGTGATTGGCAATTTTCCACTTCTCAATGTAGTTGAGATACTTGTCCTTGGTTTCAAAATCATAAAATGCTTCAACATACACTCTTTTTTGATGTAGTAGAGCTCCTAAGACTTCATATTACAAAATACATGGAGAAACATAACTTTAGTTTAGATGGTGATTTGTACTAGTGTTAAGCATATGACATTCTTTAATGCATACACATAGTTTTTATGGCACATGGCATAGGAGGAGCTACCATGGAGGAAAGTGGCCTTCTATGGATGCTTTGAAATGTCAAATCTTTATTACTACATAAAAAAATAATTCAATTTAATAATATTTATTTCTAATATTATTAACAATTTAATATATTGGCATAGTAAATTGATATACTATAATTTTAAAATATATATTATATAATCAAAAAATATATTAAGATATACATTATATATTTATTTATAATATTTTTTTAGTTTATATTAAATAAAATGGAAAAATTGTTTGATAAAAAAATTGGTTATATTTTATGAATATCATAGTAATAAATAGTTATAAATCAATTCAAAATGTTGTCAAGATGTAAATTTGATTGAAATTGAAGACAAAAAGGTAATATGAACATCAAACTAAAATTCTAACGAGATAATTTTTTTGTTTTGGGTAATATGCTACTATAGTAAACTATATCTCTGATTCTTTTTGGTGTACTTATATCTGGTGCATAGGCATTTTTCGATTGTTTTATGTTTAGTTTTGTAATTTATTCTACCTATTCAGCATCAAACTAAACCAAAACCCCAAAAAGGTTGAAGCCATGACCTCCCTACATGTTGCATAGCCTCCCTTAGCCACCTAACCAATAGTGTGCCACGTGTAGCAATAAATAATAGTGTGGAAGGTGTAGAAACCATTTCCTTATTATTTTATATATGTGTGCATTACCTAGGTAGATCACCTTATTTGCTGAAAATTTTAAAAACTGATAAATATTTTAATATGATTTGATTTTTGTAATTGTCATGTCGATATGGAAATTGTATATATTAATTTAATATATATGTAGTCCAAGAATATCGATATATTGGTGAATAATAATTATAATATGTGATATATTACATAAACATACGTGTGATTATTGAAAAATTATCGAGAAAGTTTCCTATGTCTATAGTTGATTTAGCAAATAATATTTGACATATGAATTATCCAAAGTAAATCACCTTAATTTTTGTAAGATAAAAAATTGGTTATAATTTTAACAATCCGATATTATAATAATAACTAACAATGAGATTTAAATATGAGAGATAGTTTAATATTCAAAAATGGAGTCTTGGATATTGATATATTTTATATTAGTTTCTTTTATTTTCCTTTCTATTTACATGATATTTCATGTGAAATCATACACAAAAAATTAGTTTATATCTCACATGATGGTGCCATATTCTATTGACAAAGACTCTACATTTTATGTACACCATATCAAATTAGCTTACATATTGAATCCCTCTATTTATTTGCCTCGCTGCTTAAGAGAAAATACCCTAACATGACAATTGGTCCCAAGAGGGATGGAATTTAATCAGTTAAAGTTTTTGTCAAAAGGGGAATATACCTCACTAAAGAAAGGAAAACACTTGGTAAGCATAATATGATGTGAACATTTTTGTGATGCGAGATTTTTTCTATTAATTCCTGAATGATTGAGATTCAAATTGATTAATATTATTTGGATTTTTTCACTGTGGGTGATTTATTGTACATTAATAATAGAGTGACGTTAGCACAGTAAATGATAAAGGTAGTATATCATAGTATAATACATAAATGGGAAATATATTCCTCAAATGAAAAGAAAACATTCACTAGATATAATCACAAAAAAAAAACAATTCATTTAGATTTTCTTGCACCTTTGGGGCAACTGCTAGTTATATAGAAGGCATTGTATTAGATAGACTATCCTTGGACTCATCTCACATGATACCTAAAAATTTAATTTTTTTATGTCATTTCCTATGTTGACGTGTGGGTATGTGTGATCTATTTTGATATAGTTGGATCTTTAACAAGCCCTCCATACACCTCCTTCCACCATCTATAGTCCAAATTTTTAAATGGTGGAGATAAACAAAAATTCCATCAAATTACCCCCTAATGAACTTAAAAAACATGCAATAGATATGATGATGTTGATAAATAATAAGAATTTTTTATAGCTAAATTTAACCATTATTTTTACATGGAGAGATTGCCATAGGCAGAGAACTAAAAAAAATGCTTGAAAGAATAACTTGATGCCATTAAAAATTTTCCATACATATCCCTTTATTAGTAGACATTTTGTACTGTGTATATCTTTTTATAACTCTATTTTTTTCATTGAGTTATAATTTCTAGTGAATATTATCATATATGTAAGACTAAACCAATAATAATATATGGAAGAAGAGAATAGGGAAATAACAAAGGAAGATCCTCGACAGAGAATGGAGGAAGAGGAATCCCATTGTGAGTAATGAGTAGAAGTATTCCCTCAACAAATAATAGATGAATAAATGAAGAACATGTAGAAAATGTTTGGATGAAGAACAATGAAAATACACCTATTGAGTCAGTAGATATGAATAGGTACCAAAACAAGTATATACCAATTGTAATGCTTATGGTTTTTTAATATGTATCTTGTTTTATCTTTTATTTATTTACATGTTTTTTAAATATTTTAAATATAAGTTTATTGTTCATATAGAACAAATATTATATTATGTCATATATGTTTGAATATTGTATTAGATTATATAATATATTTATAAATAAATAATATTGTTCCATATATTTTATATTATATTATATTGGTTATTTTATTATATTATAGTTATATAGTGATTCCCTCTTATTTATCCATGTTGCATGCACTTCATAAAAGTGTCATTACTCACTTCACCCATA
>JARHVA010008919.1:320000-322500 GCA_037957365.1 Torreya grandis | reverse complement strand
TTTTATTATGATAATGATCCATTATGGTGATTTTATTTGTTCATCTATGATACTAATATAATGACACCTCGATAAATTACAACAAGGCCATACAAATGTTACAAGTTGTGAAATATCTGAAAGTGAGTTGCATAGTTATGATAAGAATTAATGACAAGGTATTATGTGTTATATTGTAGTTTAGATGGAACATATCCTACACTATGTAATTACACTATTTTTATTTACAACATTCCAATTTACCAAACGGGTAAGTTATATCCTTACTAAAATATTATACATACTCATGGTAGACTCTCTTATATATGTTGTATTCTCTTTTTTTATTATTTTAGTTGACCTAACATGAATGATCAAGTGGTATGATCAACATATTATATTAACTATTGTAAGAAGAAAAAGGAGGAAAATATAAATGAGTCTCAATTACATGCACCATGCCATACTTACCCTATTAGATCCCAATCAATGTCCATCTACATCTATTACAATATTTACAAACCCATATATGTAATGTTAAAACTCATTTTATAACAGCTAGTATGTTTCCACATGGAGATTTTTATTGAATCTCCATTTGGGTGCTATGACTGTGATTTTTTATTGATTTTGTGAGTGTGGGTCTTCATGCTATTATGACACCAGTGGCTATCGAGAGTTATATGGATATATATATTTACATTATTTTCTATTATCATTGCCATTGACACTAAAAATAATTATTCTATTTGTAACAATAGTACTTATTTTTTTTATTTCATTAATGGAAGAATGTTGAAATTTATACAAGGACTACAAGTGCTGCTAATTTTGGGTTGTTTATTCTATAAGGGTTTGAATACCCACCAATTTATACATGCTCTCTGAAATCACTATGATAGACTAATACCTTCCAACATAATCACACATAGTCTAAAGAAAAATGAGTTTGAAAGGACTTTCTCAAACTCTTTACCTCCCAAAACACTTTCAAATAATCCATAGTGCTTAGCCATATCTAGATAAAATTATTGATCAATTGATATATATGGTGGATAGGGTTGGTTAGGTTACATATATAGATAGTGGATTCACTATATATCTAATAAAGATGGGACCTTAGTTTAGACCCTATCGATCTCAAAATGTTTATCATTATGCCCATTTATATATCCCATATTGAACACTAATATATTTGGATGCAAATATATTTATAAGTTATCAGTTGAAGTTCCCTAAATTATTTATCTGGTATGGTAATGTATCATATATATATATATATATATATATATATATATATATATATATATATATATATATATAAGTGGACGGATGGGTTTAATATAGATATATAGGCTGATAGATGGAGATGTGTAATTTCAAATATTTTTGTGATCTAGGATCTCGATAATTAGGTATATAGGCAAATGGATAAGTATCCATTGGATGAATGGGAATGGTCTCAAATATGTGTGTTTTGTATGTCCCATATAGTTGGATATATAAGCATTTGAAGTGCCCCCATCAAAAATATTATAGGATATAGGGATAGCCCATCTATATAAATATGGGGTTGCATATTAATGTATAGGAAAATAGATAGGTCTCTATTAGATGTATACATATGTGGGTCTCTTCATTATCTACAGTTTGGATCAACCTATAGATTAAATGATGACACCTTACCTATTTATCTGACAAGTGCTCTTGAGTATTTTCACTATTCTATGGAAGCTTTGAGGAGAGGAACAAAGCTAAAGAATCAATGGCCATTATAGATAATTGCTTCTCAATATATCAAACCAAAGACTAATCTAAAATTAATGACCAATCAAAATCCAAATCACTATTGCATCAAATAATGACTAAACAAACTTACAAAAAAACATTATTTCATCAGCTTCAAATCACTTATTCTTGTACACAAAGCCTATGCCCCTCACATAGCCATGTGTGCTACCTAGGATCCATATCACTCTACCCATCCATACATATATCTGTGTGTCTGTGTGTGTGTGTGTGTGTGTGTGTGTGTGTGTGTGTGTGTGTGTGTGTGTGTGTGTGTGTGTGTGTGTGTGTATATATGTACTAAAAAATACATGAAATACTCTATATAAAATCATGTTAAAGGGAGATGCCATTGGAATAAATAACGCACACATAGCCATATCCACAAATATATTTAACTTGAGAATATAGTTCATAATACATGAGATTTTCACATAGTCAGTTGCCCCAGTGTGCATCTAATTTGTATCTATTATTTTCAAATCACTATTATATACCCTATTAATATTTAATGAATATAATTGCATGATTTGCATATTGAGAATTTTGCTTTAATATTAGTGTATATGCCTTATTTATATGTGATTAATTCTATGCACTCAGATTTCCCTCCACACACCTTGGTGTTAGCTCCCTTAGTTTGGATCATTTTTATTGTAACTAAGAGCTCTTCCTTTTCATTTATTTGTGAACACATGAGAATAATAGGAGATTTAATGCCTCCTACATGGTG
>JARHVA010008919.1:287500-310000 GCA_037957365.1 Torreya grandis | reverse complement strand
TATACACTATACTAAAATGTGGTGATGGATGGGGAGGAGGAAGTAGTATGTAATGCATAGGATGCTCATACTTTATCCCTAAAATATTAAGAACATAATTACAATAAATGTATTTTTATCATATATGGATGGTAGAAGGTAAATGATGAATTTTACAACCATGGGCATCCAAATATCACATAAAAAATCTATTTTATGGTACAAAGACAAAATAAATGGATAGTATAATAGGTCCCACATGAAGAGTTAACATGATATGACCCAAAGTGGTTTATTATTTTGAAGGTTCTAACACTTTTAATATGTGTTATTATGTATTTTTTGTGTAATAATGAATGAATCAATCTAATTATGCATGTATTTTTGATTGATACATTATAAGTTGTCATACTATGATAGGATATTGACCGATATGCTATTGTATACACAAAACATGAAATTCGAAATCATAATCAAATATTTCACTACCATCAAAAGTGATCATAGGATGTGGTGTAACATTTGAAGTAATTATACCAATAATACCAGCTAAAGGGTGATCATATGCTATGGGAGATGGGTTAATTCACATTTGAAGTTCATTTTTTTAAATCATATTTAGTGAATGGATTAGTATTTATTTTAGTTTAACATTTTCATTTTTGGAGGGTTTGTCTCCTCAATAGGTCCATCTACCTCAAAATCATTATTCTTAATAAGATTCTAAATGATATGTTTGAGTCAGAACACTTTTTATTAGAATCACCATTGCATTGACGATAATAAGAATATACATTGAAATCAAAGAAATTATTTTCTTATTTATTTATGTAAAATTCAAATAGAGGAAGAAAACTAATTGACATTCGATCAAATTTTTTAGTAATTCATAACTTCATTATAGTAATCTATAAAATTTCAATTGTGGTTGATTTGACAAAACAACTTTATTAGATAGTTGAGAAATAACATTGAATTGAATGTTTATACTTCTTCAGTATCTTAAGCCTTGGATTTGTAAGATGATTTGGTTTGAAATTTATTCATATCCATATCAGGTGTAGATGTGTACTTAACCTTGCTCAAAATGAGAAGTTTGACCTCTTTGTCTCTTATATTATGACAAACCTCTTCAAATAATTTTAGCTTCTTTAAGATTATTTAATCATATAGGAATGCAAGAAAATATTTTTTGAATATGTATTTTAATTAATTTTATTATATTACATTACTTAGTTCAGCCAACATGGTCTTGTAATGAAGCACACTCTTATTGATAGGTTTACATGTTCGTTATTTTTTCTAAGTAATTTGTGCATATAAAAATTTCTGATCCATTTTGATGTCAAAGTTTTTGAAAAATATATTCGATAAACAATTGAATGGTTTCATAGATTGAGAATGTAATTCATAAAACTAATGTAAATCATATTCTTTTAATCTAATCAAAGAGAATCTAGTTATTAACTTATCTTTAAATTAATAATTTGAACATGTTGTTTGAAATGATATTAGTTATTATTAAAGAACCCCTTCGCCCTCATATAAATGAATCATAACAAATATAAATAGGGTGGTAAATGAAAGGATGTGATATCATGTTCTAAAATATTTTGAATTAAATCCTGATAATGTAATGATTGGCTAGATTTCATAATACCTTTCTCTATTTGTAACACCTTAGCTTACATAAATAAAGTGTCTTGCTCAAGAGATTGTGTAGTAGATAATGTATTTGTTGTAGTATGTGTAGATATAAAAGGATTTAAATGGATTATTTGGTTAGGAATGGTCATATAAATCTATGGAATAGTATGTGTTGTCCCCTAACGTAAATATATGGATGGGATAGTAGTATCAACACTAGTAGTGGCTACACTTGTGGTAATGTTGACAATGTTTTTTTATAGAGAATTATTTGGTTCATAAAATGCAGTTGAATTTACATGTTTATTTCCTTATTATCATTATAAAAATAATAAGGAATCAATTTCCTCTACATGGGTATACATGCATTGACTGAACTCTTTTGCATCCGTATTATCAAAACTACTTTCTTAAGTAGCTTTAAATTTTTTTGTTTTATCACTTTCCATGGTCATAATAGTGAAGTAATAAAGATGGAATAATCCAAATAACAATATGAAACCCTAGAAGGTTATAACTCTAAGTTAAACCTAGGATTAGACAAACTTTGATCAATATGAAGGTTCACCAAATGTTTTAATTGAATTATGGATTAATACAATATTAACTCCTAATTAGATAAATTGAATTGAATAAATCAAAATGTTATATATACACTTAGAAATAAGAACTAAATACCAAAACATTAGAATTCATGAAATAGAATGAATACACACAAGAATAAACTATGTCAGGTAGAGATATACTTAGCTATTTGATGCTTTTGAATGACTATGTTGAAGTTACAAAAATGCATTAACAATGATGGTGATGAATACCTAAAATCTTTCTAGAAAATGATCCTTAGAATCTGTATGGACAAGAGCATTTAGTACATTCAATAATGATGGTAATTATGGTCATTTTATAACACTTATATTCTTTAGCATAATGATTTAAAATATCACATAATCCTATGTAACTATATAGAATATGTTTGTTTGTGATAAATCTATCTTTTGTTAAGTACATGAGACTAGTAGATGTCTCCTTGAAGCTTAAAACCCTAGTTCATATCACAAGGAGATACATGGATGTTAAATGGTAATGAAGAGTTATTTTTTTGAGTTGTGCTAGACAACAACACCCTACTATGTCGAGTGCTACCTAGATACTAATAATTTGAAGAGAGTTAAATCCTCCATGTAGTTGTCCTAGTTAAGTCCTTTATACAATTATGCTAGTTTCACTATATTAATGCATCTAGAATTGTCTTGAATACTTCATCATATTTTGTCGAAGGTTATGTAACATTGAATTTACACTTGACTCATGATTGCCTAAAGTACTCGTAAGCTAATTTGGAAAGAATAGGGAACTTTTGCCTTGCATGCACTAATGTGAATAATGTCTTATGATAAGATTGATAAGTTTATCAAGATATTATAAATAAAATAATTGAAAGTACATTTGTATAATTTAATAAGGGGAAAGACGCATTCAAGAGTTTAGGAATATTTAGGATATAATGATAATTTCCTTGGATATTTTTTCTTAAAAGATATTTTCTAATTGTTTATCTATTGTTATAGTTATTGATGCAAACTATTGGCCTAAATGAATCTCTTAAAATCAAAAGATTGGGATGAGATGAAGATAATTTCTAAGGTAGTTTCCTCGTAATTGTAAATACAAGACATGGATTTGTGTCTTTTTATTGTGAAGACTGAGATTAATTATTTGTCTTATCCCTTGAATATTCCTTGGCTCTTCAATATGCCAACACTAATTCATTATAAAATGGAGCTAGATCTCAGCCTTGATCCTCATAAGTTTAATTCCACCTATAATGCATTCAATGCTAGAAATAAAATATACATTATGTTTGAGAATTTTCTACGTGAAGTCATTGATGTCATTAATCTCTTTTAACATTATCTAGATTTTTAATCCTTGAAGACATCTCAATTTCAACTTAGAAGTTCATCATTATAGTTTAGTTTATTGATACTTATTTTAAACAACACATAAAGAATAAATTGATTAAATGCAATAGATCCTCATGACCATACTATATTTTATTTTCAAATTTTTAAGGTAATAACTATATTCTAGTTGGCATGGTATTTTGATTAAAATAAACAAATATTTGAAAGTCCAATATGGATACGGTTAGGACATTTTGTAAGACTTTATATAGTGTGTAATTTTAAAAAAATGAAAATGTTATGAATATTTTTTTTAGTTATGTCATCATTGCTTTTAATAGTTGTCATGCCCCATGGCCCCATAGTTTATTTATACTCTATTATTGAACTTAAAAAATATCAAGACAATAAATTACCAGTAGGCAAAGCTTATGAAAACAATAACTTGTATTGATTCATATTGAGTGACTAAAAGATCTATAACCCAAACCATGCGCAATTCAGAATTACAATTGACATGCAAACATTTGAAAAAACTAAAATCTAAAAACAATGTCTATTTTTAGTAGTTGTTATTTATAGTAAGTTTCACATGAAAGTCTGTGTAGATCTAAAAATATCTAAAAATATTATTAATGATAGAATTAGCCTATGGTTTGAAAATCAACTAAAGTTAATGTTCATTCCTAAAAATATACAATTTCTAAAAAAAAGGAAAATCTTGAAAAATTAAATAAATTACAATTTGAGACCCTCAGAAGATCATGTTTTCCCTCTAATTTTTTTAAAAATCACCCATAAGAGAAGAGTGTGGCTTAGAGAAGAAAAAAAGTTTCCAAAGTTATGGTCACCAAAAGGTTGGCCCATTTTTTCTGCATCATTCTCCTCAGGTTAAAAATAACTCAGCTCCTATGAGTTGCCTTTATTATACTGATGCCATTTCTTCTTGTCATTATTATTTAGCTCCAAATATATAATCGAAATGTTTTCTTATTATTTCAATCCTTCCCAATTCATTAAATAACTGTTATAATTTCCTTGCCTTGTGCTCACTATCTTCATATCAAAAAATTGCACTATCTTTTCCTTCATTTTCTTTGAAACCTGTTGCTACTAATTTACTTTTTCATCTTCATCACCTTAACCATATTTTACATTAAATTCACTTATTTCACAATTATTTTCCTTTGAAAAGATAACCATTTTATATAAGATACTCATCATGAATAGTATTTATCCCACTTGTTAATGAATTCTTGCACTACTCAAATACCTTGATAAAATATGGATTGGGTACATATAATTATTTTATACCTTCAAATATAACTACTTCACTCACTATAGTAGTTAACAATGATACTCTCTTGCTCAATATATCAACTACTTGATCTATTTCCCTAATTTATGTTTTAACACAAAAGTATACCACTACAAGAAAGAAACCCACTTTTCATGCATATTATTCAAATTATTTTGTGTATTAAAATATTTCAAAGCCTCAAGATCTATAAATAGGATAAACTCTATCGACACTAGGTAATGCCTCCAATGTCTTAATTCTTGTACAATTGCATAAAGTTCAACATCTTAAGTAGAATACTTTATTCTTACCTCATTCAATTTCTCACTAAAATATGTTACTGGATTTCCTTCTTAACTCAATATAACACCAATTCCCATAAATGAATCATCACAATCAACCTCAAACACTTTATTCAAATCTAATAATACTAAAATTGATATTTCTGTAATCTTCATCCTCAAAAATTCAAAGCTTTCTGTGATTGCTCTAGTCCACTAATTTTTTTTGTAAAAAGTTGATAATCATTGGAAAGTTATTACCGCTATAATGATTTTTATAATAGGCCACTAAACAATTGCATTTATATTTTCTTCATCCATTCTCACACCATCTACTAAAATTACAAATCCCAAAAATACCAAATTATTCTCCACAAACCTATACTTCTTCAAATTTTCATACAATTACTTTTTTAACAAATCCATGGTCATTATAATTTTTTTTAAGTTTTCTTCTTTAGTGTTACTAAATATCAAAATATCTTCAAAATAAACAAATAGAAACTTACCAATATATTTTCATACAACTGTATTCATCACCATCATAAATGTGCTAGGTGCATTAGATAATATGAATGACATCACCATCCATTCATATAAGCCATCCTTAGTCTTGAATGTAGTTTTCTACTCATCTCCTTCATGAATTTGAATATGATAATAATCACTCCTTATATCAATCTTCATAAAATATTTTGCTCCTACAAGTACATCTATCATATCATCTATATGATGTATAAGAAACTTATACTTGATTATAATTCTTTTAATTTATCTACTATCCACACACACTCTCCATCATCCATCTTTATTTGGGTTTATCATTGTTGGTGTTGCACATGGACTTATACTCTCCCTTATCACCTTCTTCCTTAGCAATTTAGTATCTTATTAATTTAATTCTGCATGTTTTATTGGAATCATCCTATATGATGTTTGATTGGGTAGAGCTGATCCTAGAATCAAATCGATGTGATGCTCAATATCTCTCTTCGGTGGTAAACCATCTGGTGACTCATCAGGCATAACAAATGCATATTCTTTCAACACTCTTACTTCTTATGTTATAATTTCCACTACTTATATGCCTTCATTATTTGCTACTAATACATAATAACAACCCACCACCTTCATATCTTGGATAAATTCTTTAGTATAGAGCATGCTTTTTTGTCTTCTCTTCTTCGTTAAGAAGTAACAAAATAACATTTATACCACTTTTCCAAAAAGTGTATGAGTTCTTTGCTCTATCATGAATTATTTCCTTATCAAATTATCATGGTCTTCCCAATAACACATGGCATGCATCCATCATAATAACATCACACCATATTTCATCATTATAACTTTTTCCTATAGAAAACTTGATTAAGCACCTTTTACCTACTATAACCTCATTCCCTTTCATAAACCATGAAATCCAATAAGGATTAGGATGTTTTTCACATTAAAAATTTATTTTATTTATCATCTCTTTAGAACCATATTTTCACAACTACCATCATCTATAACTACTTGTCATAACGTTCAACTCGAAGTACATGTTATTCAAAAGATATTTGATCTAAGCCATGCATCACCACCTTATTTATTATACACTTATTACTCCCTTAGAGTGATCATGGTTATTCTCATCATGATATTTTTCCAACATTTGTAGGTGAAACTTTATTATTTTACTCTTCTATCTCAGCCTCGACTAGATTCACTTTTGGGTGATCGTCTTGCCTCTTTTCTTGATCTTGGTTTTGTGGACACTCAAATGATCTGAGCCCTTATTATCCACATCAATAACAAACATAATATATACTCTTATCCATTAACCATACTCTAGAACCATCATAACCTCATATTCTCTAAAACCCTCTTCCCCTTTGTCAGTATTAAAACCCTTACCTATTGACATCTTGTCTTTCGGCACCACATGATGATTCACCTTTATTGGTGTTAAAACCACCTCATCCGCTATTTAGAGGGGATCCACCTCTTCTCAGACCAAGAAATATTCTTTTAATATTATAACTACTTTGTTTTCTTTTACCTTCAAAGCTAATTGATAAGCCTCATCCATGCAAATTATTTTATGCATTCTTAATTTGTCTTGTATTGAAAAATTCAAACCATTTACATATCTTGAATCCATATTCTCTTCTATTTCATCATGCTCCATTTATCTTGAAACCTTATAGAACTCATCTATATACTCCTGTATACCGTGATCTCTTGCCTCAAAATCTGAAATCTTTTTTATAGGGTTTGTGCATAATTCACAGGAAGAAATTTCTTCCTCAGCTTCTTCTCCATATTTTTTCATGCAGTACTATTCTCTTTAACTTGTATCTATCGTTATTTATGCAGGTGATCTCACTGAATCATTGTATGACATTTTAATTTCATGCATGCAAACTTTACCTTCTTGCCTTCTCTCATAGTCTTCCATTTTAAAAATGTATCCATGCTATTTATCTAATCTGTCAACTCCTCTAGTTTTAAACTACCCTCATAATATATAACATCAACCTTGATTACTTCTTTTCTTCCTTCTAAAATGTGAACCATCCTCCCTTCCATCAATGGTGGTTTGTCTTGATAACCTTAGTTAATTGTTTCACTTGCCTTTGTGGTTTTTGTATAATCTATTTCATCTATACAATACCTTCTCATCCTCTTTCCATGTCTTACTCCAAGATTTAAACTTGCTCTGATACTAGATGGTTAACCATAAAACTATCAAGATGATAAATTACCAATAGGAAAATCTTATAAAAATAATAAGTTGTATTGGTTCATATTTAATGAATTGAAATATTTACAACTCAAACCATGCTTAAATAGACCTCAACTCAGAGTTAGAGTTGACATGAAAAAATTTGACAAAACTAAAATCTAAAAAAAATGTTTATTTTTAGTAGATGTTATTTATAGTAAGTTTTGCATGTAAGTGCGAAAAACTCTAAAAATATCTTAAAATATTATAAATACTAAAATTATCCAATGGGATGAAATTCAATTAAATTTAAAATCTAGTCCTAAAAATATACAATTTTTAAAAATAGAAAAATCTCAAGAATATAATTGAATTATAATTTTAGACCCTTAAATGATCACGTTTCACCTCCAAATTTTTATTGAAAAATACTTCTAAGTGAAAAGTCTGGCTTAGGTCAGAAATAAGATTTTTTATATGGTTGTTTTGGCACGTGGAAGAGATCAAACAGGGCTATGGGTCAAAAGTTATGGGCTTTGGAAGGTTGGTCTATTTTTTTTCATCATCTATACTCTAATTTTTTCTTAGTATTCTTATTATAATTAGTTTATTATATTATATTGTTGGTATTCACTACATAATTATTAAAAGAAACAAGAAATTGATTTCCTCTAAGAGATATTGATGTGCATGATTGTTGTATTAAATAATGCACAAAAAACTAACTGAATAAATGCAACAAAGCCTCATAATCATACTATATTTTATTTTTAAATATTTAGGCTAAAATTTATATTCTCGTTGGTGTGGTTTGTTAACTGAAATAAAAAGAATATTTGAAAGGCCAATATGGATGTAGTTAAGATATTTTAAGATGCATTCTTATATGGTTTATACTTTTAAAATTATAAAAATGTTTTGAATAATTTTTTAAGTTATGTCATCCTCACTTTTTAGAGTTGTTTTTACCTATGGCTCCATAGTTGGTTTATACTATATAATCTCAATTTTTGTCACTATTTTTTCTATACTTAGATTATTATAGTATCTGGTTGGTATTTACTATATACTTATTTAAATAATTAAGGTATTGATTTTCTCTGAGAAATAATGACGTGCAAGATAGTTGTGTTTAAACAATGCACATAGATCAAATTGAATAAATGCAATAAAATCTCATGATCATATTTTATTTTATTTTTAAATATTTAAGGTAATAATTTTATTTTAATTGGCATGATTTTAGAGTACCTTATTACTCATTCTTACTAGGTTCTAGGTTATTTGTCTTCACCAAGTTTTGTCCTATGTGGGGATTTATCCCACATTGGCTAATTTAGATTGATTTTTGTCTTGGCTTGACTATTTAATCAAGGAGTCTACTTTTTACTAGACATTCTTTATGATATTTCTCAAATCCTTTTTGCGAATAACAATTGTTTTGTCTTTAATTGGTTTCTTCTTTGATTTTATGCTGAAGAATTAATGGTTGTAGTAATGAGTTCTTGGAGTGATATTTGCTAAAGAGTTTTGATAAATAATTGATGATACCAAACCCACCCTCTAATAGACATTACTAATCATACTTAATTTTATTATTTATTTTCATAATGTATTTTAGATCTGTATTTTGTTTTGGCCATTAATTATGGCATATGGATCCTAGATTTTGTCCTTAAGAAGTGTTGATTTGAATTTGTTATGGCTCCTTTTGAGACTCTTATGTTTGATAATCAAGCTTCATTGGCCATTTAGATTATAATTTCATTCAAAGCCATTTTTTTTAAATGCAGTTTTATATTCTAATATTATCATTAACATCATGATTTGGTGGATCCTTTTAGTTGTATGATCAGAATTTAAAGTCACTGATCTAATTTGGTAGTATAAGTTTTATTTAAATATTTGCCTTGGATCTTACATCTACTTATATTTTGAATTGGCATACAAGAATTATTGAATATATGATGGTTATTGATTATGAATTTTTTATATTGAGGTTTTGATGCTTGGTTGGCATTCTCCTTTAATTGCCATTATAGATTCTAGGGATGAGTCCATTTTGTTTGTGTCCAATAATTTGGAGTTGAATGATATTCATTCTATTTTTGAAAATTAGAAAATTCGATGATCTTTACTGAGGTCTCGTATTCTAGACCAATGGTGGTGGCGTTGATTATGCTTCTTCTCTAAATGGTCTAGTGGGCTTCTATTCTTTACCAAAGCTAGAGGACTCAATAGGATAATTTTTGAAGTATCTTATATTGAATAGTAAAGATGAGAATGGGTCTTTATCATTTATAAATGCATATACGTATGATGAATTTTGAATGTATGGGTTTAAGGTGAGGTGGTGTATGGGTGTTGTGTTCTCCATATTCTATTAGGATTTTAAGAGACTACTATAGCCTGTGATCCTCCCATGGTCATCTATTTTTTAGTTTCACCATCTTGTTTAGAATCTGGTGCATGACCTTGTATTGGATATGTTTATGTTAACATTTTAGACTATAATCTATTTTTTTAATTGGCATTTGCTTTCCCTTAACTAAATATCCTTACCACCATCCATTGATAGTCCTACTCGAGGTATCCATTATATCCACCCGCATATGCATGACTCCTTCAATTGCAGTACCTTGATTTCTCTCACCATTTTGCATTTTATGTGCATTGTGATTTTTATCTTTTGAAAATGCCCATATATCCTACTTTCAAAGCTTGGTCAACATCCACAAAAACATAAATGTGCTACTACTTAGAATAATATTTATACCATAGTTTTTACATATGGCCTAATACCCATCCATGATATGTTTGGTAGCTTCTCCACATGTTTGACTCAACCAAACTGGTAACTAACATACCCATACATACCACATGCCACCTCTACAAGGATTCTTCACCACCTAAACATGTCAATGTTGATCTCATCAATGCCTCAGAGTCTTCCATCACCACTCAACTAACTACAATCAACCAATAATTCAATAAGCCACTTTTTACTTTTAATATACTTGTATTGACATTATTAATTATTTAAAAAATTTAAAACTTTTGGTCGAAGACTCTGAAAGGGAAATTGCACTGGGGTTTGTCCATGTGAGGGCAAATTTGATTTTGGGGTATGGTAGTTTTTTTTATTGTTTTTTTTACAAAAATAATGCATTATGATGTAAAAATCCTTGTAAAAGTCAAGATGACATGCTATTTTTTTACTTTTGTTAGTTTCATGAGCTTCCTAGTTTTATACTAGTTTTAATGAGTGGCTAGAAGGCTATATCCACCTTAGTCATACTTTTTTGTTTTAAATTGTAGTGTAAATTTTATTAAATAGGGATCATTTGTAACAAATGGATTGTTAAATAACTTTTGATCACTAGCTCAAAATTGAGTGATGTGTTTTTCAAAAGATCATATTTTCTTACTTTCCATGCATTGGTTCTATTTACCTGGGGGGTCTCTTTACATTGGTTGTGTTGCCTTCTGATTATGATTTGTGGTGACATTTTAGTGTTGATGCATTTGGTTTGTTGTGATAATTTGTTAATGTAATATTCCATGTTTTGCACATATCTTATCTTTTTCATTTGTCGAAGATAAGAGGCTAACATCCAGTATGGTAGGAAGTTAGACAACCTAACATGCAACAAAGAATTCCTTCTTGATTCTTCTAGATTGCATTATCATCATTTGTTGCACTTATGAATACATTTTCATCTGAGTCTGACTACTATGGGCCCTACATTTTACTTTGTGTATGCAATATCTCAAATGCATGTCCAACTAAACCTGATGTCCTTTTGCATGTGTTATGTAGCTATTGTCTTCTAGCTACTAATTTTTTTTGGTGTTTTTTTACATACATGGATCTTTTTCACCATTTTACACACTCTTATATCAACCAATGGTATGCATTGGCACTTTGACACACTTATTGTTTGTGTCATGCTTCCATCAAGGCCATTTCTTTATTGCCTCATCTTCTTCTATGGGGACACCTCTTCACTCCTTTATATTTTGGAGCATCTCTCTTTATGGTTTCCTTGATATGTCAATAGTTTGCTCATTAGGAGTTATTTTTGTGAAGCTCAGTGTGTTTCTTGTTTGTTTATGGTGTTTTCTATGTACTATACTTGTATTTATTTATAAACTACTATGGGGGTTTATTGATATAGCTTTGTCTACTTTTATGCATTTGTGTGCTCTATTTTGGGCACCTTTTCATTTCGATAGTCACTATCTCTTCCATCACCACCATGGCCAACATCTTTGAGAGAACATATCGATAATTTTGACATTTATTTTTTAGATAATTGATATTATCTTATAGCTTGAAGTGTAGCTATTATAATAAATCATAGTGTCATCTTATCTTCTTGAATAGTTTGTTAGTCTCTCTCAGAATGATATGGGGATATTATAGTGTATACACTGCCAAATGTTTTAGTGTTCAAGTAGTGGATTCAAACCACTCATGCAAACATTTTTTTGTCACTCCAGTTAGTTTGTAATATAGTGGGGGTGATATTTACATTTTCCTTCTTGGTATTGATCATTCTTTGAACATGTATTACTCTTTTGTCATTTCATCACCACTGACAATTTTCTTGATTGAAGCTATTTCTAGTGATGCACAATGTCAGTTGTTTTTATAATCGAGTAGCTGATTTATCCCACTTGTGTAGCTTTAATTCCTTCATGATTTTTGAGTACTTGGTGTGTGGAATATTTCAATATCATCTTTAGTAGGATTTATAGATCTCTCTTATTCTTTTATCTCTTTTCGGGGGTAGTTTTTCATACAATTTTTCTCTCTTTTCTCCACTTCATGAGAGTTATATGTATATATTTCACTCTTTTGAGTTTTTTTTTTGGATTTTGCCTTTGTATAGAGGTATCTTATTCAAGAAATTTATTTATTAGAACCCATATGAGGATTGTTACTTGAATCCATGGCATTCTTGGTGATTATTATAGTTACACTAGTGTGGTATCCCAATTAGTGACACTCATATGGTAGCCATACCATTCTCTGTGCTCATTTATCACCATTGTGTTCAAGTGTGTTCAAGCAATGTTTCCTCAGGTTCATCATTCTACCTAGTACTTTGGAGTGTAGTATTTATGTTTAGTGATCCTCATATTCAATACCATTCATAATTTCACTTGGCAATCATAATGACTCGACATACATTTAATCTAGCATGATGGATTGGCATCCATATGGACACATGTCTTTACATTGCATCCTTTATTATTCAACCCTAGCTTCACATGAGGGGGATGGATGTTAGAGTATCTTGTTACTCATGCTTTATAGGTTTTAGGTTATTTTTCTTTATCTAGTTTTATCTTATGTGGGGATTAATGCCATGTTGGCTAGGTTATCTTGCATCTTTTTTTGACTTGTCTATTTAAGCAAGGACTCTACTATGTAATATATATGTTTTGTGATCTTTTTCAGATATATTTTTTGAATATCAATTATTATTTTTTTAATTGATTTCTTTTTTGAGTGTATAGTGAAGCATCAATGGATCTAATAATGAGATCTTACAAAGATCTTGGCTGAAGAGTTTTGATAATTCTTTCATATGGTTTGTTAATTTAAATAAAAAATAAATTCAGAGGCCAATATGGAAGTGGTTAAGACATTTTGGTAGACCTTATTATATAGTTCATAATTTTAAAACCATGAAAATATTTTGAATACTTTTTTCAGTTATGTCATCCTCACTTTTCCTTGTTATCTTGACCTATGGCCCCATCATTGGTTTATGCTCTATACTATATTTTTTTGTCACTACTTTTTTAATACACAGTTTATTATATTATCTAGCTAGAGTCTTTACCACATGCTTATAAGAAAAAAACAAGAAATTTATTTCCTCTGAGAAATAATGTCATGAAATATACTTATTTTTAATAATGCATAAAGAATAAAATTTAAAAATGCAATAAAGCCTCATGATCATACTATATTTTGTTCTTAGATGTTTAAGGTAATAATATTATTTTGGTTGACATAGTTTGTTAATTAAGATAAAAAGAATGTTTGAAAGGCCAACATGGATGAGGTTAATACATTTTGGTAGACCTTATTATATATTTTACAATTTTAAAACCATGAAAAGGTTTTTAATATTCATTTTAGTTTTGTCATCCTTACATTTCATAGTTGTCTTGCCTTATTAGCCCATAGTTCATTTATACTTTATACTTTAATTTTTTGTTCCAAATTTTTCTATATTCATTTTATTATATTATCTAGTTTTGAGAGACTTAAATAGGTTTATTATAAATTTAGACATAGTCATATGGACATAAAATTTAGCACTCAAAAAGGATAACTGTAATCATTAAAAAGGACAAATTTAATCATTAAAGAGAATGAACCATAAATAAGATCTCAAAGTTAGACTTATCACCCTCTAGCCTCTTTCTCCACTAGTTTTTCAATTAACACAAATTACGTCTTATAAAATAAATCTACATAAGTGATTTTAATTTCCTAAAACCCTAGAACCATAAAATCGTAAAACATAAATTCATATAGTTTCATTTTTGTTATGTTTTTATTCATTTGTGGTCATGGGGATCCTAAAGTGAGTGACAATTTCAAGAGGAGGCCATGGAGGTGTCTAAGTAGTCAACAATTAAATGCATTCCAAGTAAGAAATACAAGCCCTATATGTTGTGAGAATCATGAAGTGAGTGACAATTGTAAGAGGAGGCTAAGGAGGAGTCCAAGTAGCCAATAATGAAATATAATCGAAGTAAGAAATAAAAGTTATACATATTTGCAAATGTTATCACACCTTTAATAAATTTTGCATATCTTTTAAGGGATTTGAGCTATTTCCATATTATTTTTTTCTTCATATCTTTGCTTATAGTGTGAAAACACTTTTTTATCTGTTATGAAAACCCTTAATATTAGACATAATTTGGCTATCACATGGGATTATTTATTTAGTAATGAGATCAAGATATTTGTATTTTTTGGGGATTGTTTACTTAGCAATAAGATCAGAAAGACATAAAAAATCTTGTCAATGTGTGTTTGGTCATTGATGTGGCAATGATTTTTTTTAGAGTCGTACACACCTGCTTTGGGTTGAAGTTTGGGATAGGTCTGTAGGAATTATTATTTATTTTGTCTCACTTATTTACTTGGATTTATTTATTTTTGAAAGTGTTTGAAATTGATGTAATTCCCCTAATTTCATGGGGAAATGAAAAATAACCATTATAAAAATCTTAGGGTTTTCATTAATCATAATTGTTATTCCACCTCAAGCATACATGCCCCATGAATGTGTTTGCGGAACGGGGTTTAGCTTGTAATTTTTTCCATTATTTCTTGATTTTAATATGACACTTTATTCACTATCTATTTATATATATTTTTTAAATATATAATATAAATCATTATTTAATTTATACTGGTGTGGAAATTTTTCCAAAGATTCACCAATGGAATTATACCTAAAGATTAGGTCTTGCGAGGATGTTATAGTAAGTATTTTATAGTAAGATTTTAGTGTTCCATTATAAAAATTATCCTTGTAGGTGGGACATAACTCTAACGAGGCTTTCCTATGTATAAGCATTTTATTCATAGATGGATTAACTAAAGACTCCCAACTCTCTTATTGTGATTCTCCGTCAAACGAAAGGGGCCAGTGTTCAATAGATACTCCCTCCTAGGATAATAGTTTGATTTATTTCCTTAAAATAAAGAGTCTAATGTTAAAAAATTACTCCTTATCAATATTTAAAACTTGAAGAAGAATGTTGGAGGCAAGTAGAAACTACAAAATGGAAAAATAAATCTAATGTTGGAGAAGGAACAAAACATGCAAGTAGGACTCCCAACCAAATAACTAGAAAAATGTAGTAGCTAATGAAATTACCGTGGGTAATAAGAAAACCCTCATAATCCATTTCACTATATAATATAAATGAAACTCTAACTAATATATATGGGGGTTAAATAAAACTAAAAAACAAAGGTTAGATAAAATCCTAATAAAAACAAATAATCCTCTTCTTCTAATTTTGAAAGAAACTAAAATTTTAGAAGAATTGTTTAAGAAGTGTATTAATAATATGTGGAAAAGTTCTAATCACTTAACTATAATCTCAAATGGAGATCCTAAAGGTGTTTTAGTTTTAAGGAAACTAGAAGATCTCAAAGGAGAAGTTCTTAGAAAGAGTAGTAAACATATTGCAAGTTTATTTAGAAATAAAGTGACTAAGGATGAATTGTTTTTGTCAAACATATATGATCCTAATTGAATAACATCTAGAATGAAAATCTAGGATGACCTGGTGAAGTTTATGAAGCTTAGCCTATATTGGAAATGGTTCATGGTTAAGAATTTTTTAGAGACCAATCCTATCCTAAAACACATTTTTAAAAATTTAATTAATGTTTATCTATGAATATAACTCAAGTATACTTTATCCTATCAGATGTCCTTTGCCAACCAGAAAAGCATCTAACCATATAGGTTAGACATCTATTATTATTTACCAAATGGGTAAGAATTCTAACCATACGGGTTATGCATTCCTTCTCGAAATGGGAAAGCATATAACCATATAGGTTAGGCATCTACACATGTGTAAGTTATGCTCTGACCAGATATTTGATTCATTAAGATCAACTAGATCCTGAATCACTCACTCTTCACAACTCATCTCTACTATATAAGAAACAAGGTCACCATGATAGGAGTATAAAATATATAATAAATAGTCACATTACACCTTAGCATTTGGCCTAAAGCCTCAGGAGCTACAACAATCCAATCAAGATCCTTCTGAGTATATAACATAATTCGTATCCTTACTTTGTTTATCTAAACTAGGGTCTTATAAAAATGGTCTTACATTTTTAGTTAACTTTAATCTTGTTTAAGATACAACCCCAACCCCATCCTATTCACTTGCATACTAGAACCATCTTTCACTTCACAGAATACCTAAATACCTACTTCCAAATAGGATCAAGGTGTATTATACATTTAGTTTTATTTTCTATTCTAAGTTTCATGTGAACTGTAGATTTAGGTATGCATCCCTTTCTATGGCCTAGTTCTCTAGATAGTTCATTTATGATTGTTACCAAAATACGAGATAAAATTATTAGTTTAAGTGATTGAATAATTGTCTAACTAAAATACCCCTAAATCTTAATAAAAAATAGAAATGAACATTTGTGAGCTACATCCCCTTTCCACTTTTATTTACATCAACAATATTTTTGATCCTTGATTTAGACAACCTAATCCTTAAAATTATTGTTGAAAAAGTTTCATTGTCTGAGATCCATATGGTTGGTGGTTTTTTGATATTAACTAGTTTAACATTCTCAATCCAGGTTTTTATTGCTCCTTTTTAGTGGTACCAAGTTTTGAGTAAGAAATGTACTTTCTCCATTTTTTATTCATAAGTTCAAAAGTTAGAATCATTTAAATTAGTCAAAGTTTTTTTCTTATCTTAATTAGTGTTGTTGACCAAGAGAGATTATCCCACCCCTTAGCCTTAATGACATGACATGGCCCTTATTTCTCCTCGATAATTAATAGAGATGATGCCTATACATCATTGTTACAACTATTATAGGTTATGGATGTAGTTATTCAAGTGCAATAGCATTACCCATAAACATGAGATAGAGGTACCGCTTACACCAAATGCTACATAGTTTTGTTTAACCTTAAATTTTTTGTCTAAGTTGAGATTTAAAGAGTAAAGAATGCTTGAAACAAATTTTCATTTTATTTCAAAATAAAATTCTTGAGTAGAAAGGTAAAAATTAATTTTTTAAGATAATATATTAGTTTAGTCATCATGCCAATTTACAAAAACATTTTTCTTTGATAATTATATCTTTAGTCTACTTAGGTAACATTTTATATAGAATAAATTATACACGTCGAGTTTAATGTTAAACAAATATTTTATTCACTTCAAAGGAGGGTTCTAAAAATGAGGGTTCAACCATACAATGATGAATATTTATTTTCATTCTATTCTTAATGATAATAAAATTCATCATCGAAGCCTAACAACAATCAAAGTAAGGGCCTGCTCAGAATATTGTTTTATAATAACTTAGAATTCTTTATGGTAATTTCATGTATCTAATAAATATTCTCACAATCTAGGTTTACACATGTAGCTTTATATACTAGATTAAATGAGTTTTATAAATTTATAAACTAGGTACATAGGAAACAAAACTCATTTATTTACTATTATATTCTACTCTTTTCATCGAACTGGGTATAGAGATCATGTTAATGATTGTAAATAGATACATAATGTAGAATTATATATATTTACTAATATTAAATGAGATCATATTTTTATATGTTATATGTCTATCGAATATCTAAATTCATTTCTTTTTAAATTATTGTTTGTTATAAAATTATTTAATCTCCCTAGCAACAAGTCACATTATCATTTTGTTTCTAGTAATACAAAATTCATTCTATTTTAGTTTTATAAAAATAAATACATTATATTTATTTATTTCAATTTATATAAAATATTATATTTATCTTACAATTTAAATAAAATATTATACTTACCTAGTGCCTATGGAAATCTTTGATTGAATTGGATTGTGGTCCTACTTAAATTTAAAAAGCTAAGATAAAGGTATGTTGGTGGTGTGTATGGATATGGTTATAATAGAGATTTTGCGAAGGCAAGGAAGAAGGTGTTGATCTTCTTTTTACTTCTATACCAGGAATTAGTCTTCTCCTTCCAAGCGTCGATCTTATCTTTCTCCCTCTAAGCATTGATCTCTTCTCTTCCTCTAGATTCAATCCTCTCTCTACAAATGAAACCATTCTCTCCACCTACATTGATCTTCTTCTCCCCTTCTCCATTTTTAAAGTGTCGAAATTCCTCCCTCTAGCTCTCATTATCGAACACTATTTATACAAATTTTTGTACAAATTTTTCTTCACCAGATTCTCTCCTTGCATCAGGCTAACACCCTTCCTAATTAGCCTTTTTACTTCATTTAAAGTTTCTAACTAATTCTTATGTGTTAGTTCCTATATACATATCATGAGTTAATGTTGGTGATGGATCTTATCGAGGTGGAGTGAGTTAATCCAAACAAAAAGAAAGTTATTTAACACTGAGAGTTTATGATTATTCCCTCATGCATTAGGCAGTAGAAGTGATAGTTTTAATACATTATCCATGGATTACATGGAGAATTTGGTAGAGTGTAAGCTTAGTATGCAGGTGAGGTGGTAGGTTATGTAGTTTAGAATAGTCTTATTTTGATATTGTTAGGTTATATTTAAGTTTTTTTATTAGGTATTAATTAATAACAATTAAAATATTAAATTATTTAAGATAGTTTATTTGAAAGTTAAAATTAAAATAATTAAATAAAATAAAAGCTCATTTTTATTAAAATAACCTTGACGTATTCCAATATTATCAAATTGATAATATTTTTCTCCAATACTATGCATGGTATTAATTACACGAATATTAATTCCATTCAAAAACTATTTCATGTATGTTGATTAATCATTTTAGCAAAGAGAGTAATGAAAAAGATTAAATATTCATCTAATTTAATTTTCCCTTGTTTAAAGTTATAAATTAAATTTCTTTCAAAATAATTAGATTAAATAGTTCAACTATTTGATTCCCTACTATTTAAGAATTTGAAAATGAAATTAAATCATACCTTGATTTCTTTCAAAATATCATCGATGACCTGATAGCTCTTTCAAATCAACATAAAAGTTAACTTAAAAATCAACTCATCCTGACACAAATACTAAATGAGGTCTAAAACAACTTAAATTATGTGCATGAGTCCATAGTGTGGGAAGACAGGTTGTGACATCCTCTTCACATAAATTTTGCATTATCCCAATGCACTACAAAAGTTTGATTAAGTTCATAAATTTTAAAATTAAAATACAAACATGTTTTTCATTTCTTTGGTGTCCTCCCAAGTTGCACTTCATTTTCCATATTGATCCCACTTTACCTTACACTGATCAAACTCTCGATTTTGTAATTGGTACTAGCACCTCTCAACACTCTGTATGGATCTATTATTATTCTATCAATTTCTTAGACTTGTAAAACATTCTAATTTAAAATGTGTTTATTATCAAGGACATATTTATTCAAAATTGAAACATGGAAGACATCATGAATGTGACTTAGTTGTAGGGGTAAGGCCAATCAGTACGCTGATGGGTTGATTCTCTCTATGATCTCAAAAGGTCCTACAAAGTTAAGAGCTAACTTTGCTTTTTTCCCAAAAGTTATGGAACTTTTGTGCTATGTGACCTTTAGAAAGACCTTGTCACCAATTAGGAATTCTTTTTGAAATCTCTTTCTATCTGCATAGCTCTTATATCTATCTAATTCTTCATTTAACCTTCACTCTATAAATTTCAGCTATTCCTCCATGTCTTTCAACTTTTTAGGAATAATTACTATTCTATCCTTAAGGTTATCCCAACTAAGTGGCGTTTGATAGCTTTTACCATATAATGCTTCAAATGGAGCCATACCTAAAGATGTTTGAAATGAGTTATTATAGAAAAATTATACCAATGAAAGATAAGTTCCCTATTTGATTTGATAATCTATACAATACATCCTTAGGAGGTCTTCTACAACCTAATTTGTCCTTTTTGTTTGCCCATCTATCTAAAAATGAAATGTGGAGCTAATGTTCAATTGTGTACCTAATGCTGAATTAGGGTCATCTAAAACCTTTAATTAAACTTGGAATCTCTATTTGAAATGAACCTTTATAGAACTTCATGCAATATAATCACCTCCTTTACAAATCAATTGGCTAAATTTGGTGCATCATCAGTCAAATTCCTAGGTATGAGATGTGTTACCTTAGTAAGCTTGTTGATTAACACCATAATAACATCATGCCTATAGGATGTCATAGGTAATCCTTGTATGAAATCTATACTGACAACTTGCTATTTATATTATGGAATGTCATACAGAAATAAAAGTCCTACAAGATGATGGTGTTTTTCTTTAACTCTTTGACACTCCAAGCATCATGCTACCTATAATATTATATATCTTTTCATCCCTTTCCAAAATTATAGTTTCTTTAGATTGGTATACAATTTGTTTACCCTTGGATGACCTAAGTAGGTTGCATTATTAGCTTTAGTCAAAATTATCTTCCTTAAGTCTTCTACATCTAGAACATAGATCCTATTATTATACCAAAGTAGACCCTCACCATCCAATTTATATCCTTAAGTTCTTAGGTCTTCCAAATTTTATTGTATCATCACTCTAACTTGATTATACCAAGGATCTTTCTTTTATCCTTCCATTATTTTCCCTTTTAGATTAAATCTAAGAATTGTTATATTCATTAGGTGTCTTATCCTAGTCAAAGCATCGACAACCCTATTCTCTTTTCCCTTGATATGCTCAATTTCAAAATCATACTCACTCAAGAACTGCAACCACCTTCTTTGCCTAGCATTTAGATTAAGTTGTGTTAATATGTACTTTAGCTCTTGATGGTCAGTTTTTAGTTCAAAAGTTTTCTCAATGATGAAATGTCTCCACTTTTATAAGGTGTGAAAATTTTCCAACAATTCTAAATCATGAGGGACATAATTTACTTCACAGGCTTTTAATTTATTTGATTCATATGCAATTATACCAAAGTCTGAATGAGTACTCTTACCAATCCTTTGATGGATGTATCAGTTATAACCACCAAATGTCCATTCAGATTAGGTACCTTCAAGATGGGTACCATGGTCAAATTTTCATTCAAAATATATAAATATTTATTACACTACTCTATCCAGGAAAACTTCTTACCTTTCCTTTGTAATGTCATAATCAAGTTGGCAATCCTAGAAAAAACTTCAACAAATATCTTATAATATCCTGCTAACCCAATGAAACTCCTTACTTCTAATACATTCTTGGGGATCAACCATTCCATTATTTCCTTTATCTTGTTTTGATCTACTGAAATTCCTTCTTTGGATATGATGTGGTGTAGATAGTAGATTTCCTTTGTAAAAAATGCTCATTTGGATAAATTACCATATAGTTTAAGTTCTCTCAACCTCTGAAGAACCAATTGAAGATGTGCTAAATACTCTTCCTCATTTTTAAAAAATATCAGAATGTCATCTATGAACACCAAGATGAACTTATCTATGTAATTATGGAATAAACTATTCAGTAAGTTCATAAATGTTGAAGGAGCATTTATCAGTCCAAAGAGTGTAATAGTAAACTTATAGTGTCCATATCTAGTCTTAAGAGCAATTTTTGGAATATCCTCCTCCTTTATTCTTAGATTATGATATTTTGATTGAATATCTATATTTGAGGAAACCATTTCTCCTTTCATTATCTCAAAAAGGTGTTTTCTTCAAGGTAGGGGATATCTATTTGTAATTGTGACCTTATTCAACATTCTATAATCAATGCATAATCTTAGAGTTCCATCTTTTTTTAATCAAATAATACTATCACTCCCAAAGGAGACACACTTGGTCTAATCAATTCATTACTCAAGAGTTCCTCTATCTAAATTTTTAATTACATCAACTCAGTTGTGTTCATTTTGTAGGATGCTCTAGAAACTAGCTCAACTCTAGG
>JARHVA010008919.1:275000-277500 GCA_037957365.1 Torreya grandis | reverse complement strand
TTTTTATTGATTTTGTGAGTGTGGGTCTTCATGTTATTATGACACCAGTGGCTATTGAGAGTTATATGGATATATATATATATATATATATATATTTACATTATTTTCTATTATCATTGCCATTAACACTAAAAATAATTATTCTATTTGTAACAATAGTACTTATTTTTTTATTTTGTTAATGGAAGAATGTTGAAATTTGTACAAGGAATGCAAGTACTGCTAATTTTGGGTTGTTTATTCTATAAGGGTTTGAATACCCACCAATTTATACATGCTCTCTCAAATGACTATGATAGACTAATACCTTGCAACATAATCACACACAGTCTAAAGAAAAATGATTTTGAAAGGAATTTCTCAAACTCTTTACCTCCCAAAACACTTTAGAATAATCCATAGTGCTTAGCCATATATAGATATAATTATTGATCAATTGATATATAGGGTGGATAGGGTTGGTTAGCTTACATATATAGATAGTGGATTCACTATATATCTAATATAGATGGGACCTTAGTTTAGACCCTATCGATCTCAAATTTTTTATCATTATGCCCATTTATATATCCCATATTGAACACTAATATATTTGGATGCAAATATATTTATAAGTTATTGGTTGAAGTTCCATAAATTATTTATCTTGTATGGTAATGTATCATATATATATATATAAGTGGATGGATGCGTTTAATATAGATATATAGGCTAATAGACGGAGATGTATAGTTTCAAATATTATTGTTATCTAGGTTCTCGATAATTAGGTATATAGGGAAATGGATAAGTATCCATTGGATGAATGGGAATGGTCTCAAATATGTGTGTTTTGTATGTCCAATATAGATAGATATATAAGTATTCGAAGTGCCCCCATCAAAAAATTATAGGATATAGGGATAACCCATATATATAAATATGGGGTTGCATATTAATGTATAGGAAAATAGATAGGTCTCTATTAGATGTATACATATGTGGGTGTCTTCATTATCTAGAGTTTGGATCAACCTATAGATTAAATGATGACCCCCTACCTATTTATTTGACAAGTGCTCTCAAGTATTTTAACTATTCGATGGGAGCTTTGAGGAGAGGAACAAAGCTCAAGAATCAATGGCCATTATAGATAATTGCTTCTCAATATATCAAACCAAAGAATAATCTAAAATTAATGACCAATCAAAATCCAAATCACTATTGCATCAACTAATGACTAAACAAACTTACAAAAAACATTATTTCATCGGCTTCAAATCACTTATTCCTCTACACAAAGCCTATGCCCCTCACATAGCCATGTGTGCTACCTAGGATCCACATCACTCTACCCATCCATACAACTCTTAGGCCCCATCCTAATATGATTCTCTGACTACACACTTTAACATAGCATACCATTGAACCATATGTAAATTTTAGTTAACCACCATGCTAAGTATCCCAAGATTGGAAGTGGTTGAGAATGGTAATAACATTAACTGCTCTAACAACCACCCATACCTACCAAAGAGATTGATCCATTCACCAATATTAACCTTAGGAACATAACAAAAGTCATGACTACACACACACACACACACACACACACACACACACACACACACACACACACAAAACACTAAAAAATAAATGAAATACTCTATATAAAATCATGTTAAAGGGAGATGCCATTGGAATAAATAACGCACACGTAGCCATATCCACAAATATATTTAACTTGAGAATATAGTTCATAATACATGAGATTTTCACATAGTCAGTTGCCCCAGTGTGCATCTACTTTGTATCTAGTATTTTCAACTCACTATTATATACCCTATTAATATTTAATGAATATAATTGCATGCTTTGTATATTAAGAATTTTGCTTTAATATTAGTGTATATGCCTTATTTATATGTGATTAATTCTATGCACTCAGATTTCCCTCCACACACCTTGTTGTTAGGCTCCCTTAGTTTGGATTATTTTTATTGTAACTAAGAGCTCTGCCTTTTCATTTATTTGTGAACACATGAGAACAATAGGATATTTAATGCCTCCTACATGGTGTTATCACATCATACACATAAGGAAGAAATATTGAAATAAAGATGGTTTGTTCCAAAAAGTAACCTGTGGTATCCCCAAACATTCATAAGGTATTCATGGATGAACTATAGGCACACCAAATCAATATCTTTGGCCAGTTATGGAACCTAATGTCTTAACTCAACCCAACAGCCTCCTCCACATTTGTTCTACTATATGCTCAAAAGAGGTTACAATAATAGACCCCATTCAAAATTATAAATTTCTTGAGTGTTATAAGAGATGCACAAGGTATATAAGGTGACCAATAGTTATCAAATCATAATTAAATAACATAGATCGATGTTTGACATAGAGTTACTATGGGATAACTGCAAAGAGGTAAAAACCCACTAAAAGAATATTCATTATTGAGAAACCAATACATCCCCAATATAATTTCCTATGGATCTTACTTCTTATC
>JARHVA010008919.1:200000-265000 GCA_037957365.1 Torreya grandis | reverse complement strand
GAAGGTGGGTGTAGCATTGGAATACACACCCATGTGGGTATTTATCCCTTATCCCCCTACTTGAATACTAGGTACCATAAGTAGTTATGGGCATCACTAGGGCACTCATTTAACCCATCACAATTAATTGAGTCACTAAATACTATAAAAAATTGGTTATTGTAAAGTCTTAGGTATTTATTCCCTTTGACAAACCTCTCCTTCCTTCTATAATGTTAAAATTTAAGTATGGAGTTTGTTCATACCATATAGAGTATGTAAATATGACTATAATCTGAAACAAGTGTAACAATATTAGTTGTTTATCAAAAGATTTCCATATAATTGTGAACCCTTTGTAAGCTACCAAATCTATTTGTTATAGAAAATTGGTTCCCACCAAAGGGGTTGGCATGGTTAATTTCCTCATGAAGGCCAATGACTCACACTTGGTATGAATCCCTGATCCCTCTCAACCTTCAAACATTATTGATACTTATGCATCATCTCTTATTAGCTTCATGATCATACCTATATATATATATATATATATATATATATATATATATATATATATATATATATATATATATATATATATATATATATATATATATATATATATATATATTCAACTCCCTATCCCCATCATGAAGGCCTCTCTAGCACCTAAATACTATATGTCAAGTCCTTTGGATTTGAGTGGGAAGAAGAAAGGAGTCCTATGTCCATTTTCTTCTCAAAAAAATTAATTCACTGTGCATGATATCTTGGCAATGAAAAACCTTAGGGATTTAATCCTAATTCAAAACACCTTTCCCTTTTTAGATCTAGTAAGTAAGAAAAAATTTAAAGGTTATCCATAGCCAAAAGTCTATATGTGGTTTTTTTCATTTTTTAATTGATTATTTCTATGAAAATATTCATAGGTAAAATAAACTCAATTTTATACAATTTATTAAATAGGTGCTTCTAATATCCTTATAGAATATACTCAAACCTATTTTCAAACATAGATTCATTAGAGTTACTATGCATGTAGGGATTTGATTCATGAAGAAATTATATGGAATAAGTATAAGTTAGTTTGAAATCAACATGTGTGTGTGTGTGTGTGTGTGTGTGTGTGTGTGTGTGTGTGTCTATATATATATATATATATATATATATATATATATATATATATATATATATATATATATATAATATATATATATATATATATATATATATATATATATATATATATATAGACACACACACACACACACACACACACACACACACACACACACACATACATATATCTATGTATGTATTTATGTATGTATATATGGTAAGGACCACCTAGGACATAATAAACTTATGGTAATAATTCTATGTTAGATGGTATGATTTGTTAATTGAAATAAAAATATATTTAAAAGGTCAATTACGGATATGGTTAAGATATTTTGGGTTATCTTATTATATAGTTTATAATTTTAAAACTATTAAAATGGTTTGAATGTTTTTAGTGCATTTTTTCAAACTGAGTAAAATAAACTCGTTTTTCCTTATATATGGTTTTCATAGCTAAAAAAACATTATAAAAAATAATTTTCAAACTTTATTTTTATTTTATTTATAGCATTGAATGTAATGGAGGTGGAATTAAAACTATAGGGATTGAGTTTTGTGTCTTGTCTCATTTTTTAGTGAATTTACACCAACATATTGAGAAGCCAAAGGTAAAATATAATATTTGTCGAAAGTGTCACCCACTGAATTAATGTATGTTGCTTGAGTACATATATGAAGGTTTATAATATTTTTTTATCATTTATGAAAGATATTAGTAAAAGTGAAGCTGTGTTAGTCTGAAGATTGAGATGAGAGGATAGAAATGAAGGTGTAAAAAAAATCTAAGTTTAATTCCTCATGATTTCAATTGAAAGGTATGGATTTGTGTTTATTTTGTTCTAAATATTGATAGTAGTTGTTTGCTGGCATAGTCATCTATCTTTTAAAATGAATGAATATAATGATAATTTCCTTGTAAATTTTTTCTTAAAAGATATTTTCTAATGGTTTCTCTATTGTTATAGTTATTGATGCAAACTATTGGCCTAAACGAATATCTTAAAATCGAAAGATTGGGATGAGATGAAGATAATTTCTAAGGTATTTTCCTTGTAATTGTAAATACAAGGCATGGATTTGTGTATTTTTGTTGTGAAGACTGAGATAAATTAATTGTCTTATCCCTTGAATATTCCTTGGCTCTTCAATATTCCAACACTAAATCATTATAAAATGGAGCCGAATCTTAGCTTTGATCCTCATAAGTTTAATTCCACCTATAATGCATTCAATGCTAGAAATAAAATATACATTATGTTTGAGAATTTTCAACGTGAAGTCATTGATGTCATTAATCTCTTTTAACATTATCTAGATTTTTAATCCTTGAAGACATCTCAATTTCAACTTACAAGTTCATCATTATAGTTTAGTTTATTAATACTTATTTTAAACAACACATAAAGAATAAATTGAATAAATGCAATAGATCCCCAGGACCATACTATATTTTATTTTTAAATTTCTAAGGTAATAACTATATTCTAGTTGGCATGGTATTTAAATTGAAATAAACAAATATTTGAAAGTCCAATATGGATACAGTTAGGACATTTTGGAAGACATTATATAGTGTGTAATTTTAAAAAAATGAAAATGTTATGATTTTTTTTTTTAGCTATGTCATCATCGCTTTTAATAGTTGTCATGCCCCATGGCCCCATAGTTTATTTATACTCTATTATTGAACTCAAAAAATATCAAGACAATAAATTACTAGTAGGCAAATATTATGAAAACAATAACTTGTATTGATTCATATTGAGTGACTAAAATATATATAACCCAAACCATTCTCATTTCAGAATTACAATTGACATGCAAAAATTTAAAAAAACTAAAATCTAAAAAAATGTCTATAATTAGTAGTTTTTATTTATAGTAAGTTTCACATGAAAGTGTTTGTAGATCTAAAAATATCTAAAAAAATTATTAATGATAAAATTAGCCTATGATTTTAAATTCAATTGATGTTAATGTTCATTCCTAAAAATATACAATTTCTAAAAAAAGGAAAATCGTGAAAACATAATTAAATTACAATTTGAGATCCTCAGAAGATCATGTTTTCCCTCTGATTCTTTTAAAAATCACGCCTAATATAAAAGTTTGGCTTAGAGAACCAAAAAAAAATTGAAAGTTATGGTCTCTAAAAGGTTGGCCCATTTTTTCTGCATCATTCTCCTCTGGTTGAAAATAACTCAACTCCTATGAGTTGCCTTTATTGTACTAATGCCATTTCTCCTTGTCATTATTATTTAGCACCAAATATATAATCCAAATGTTTTCTTATTATTTCAATCCTTCCCACTTCATTAAATAACTTTTATAATTTTTTTGCCTTGTGCTCACTATCTTCACATCAAAAATCCGCACTATCTTTTCCTTCTTTATCTTTGAAACCTATTTTTGCTAATTTACTTTTTCATCTTCATCACCTTAACCATATTTTACATGGAATTTATATTTTACATGCAATTCTCTTATTTCAAAATTATTTTCCTTTGAAAAGATAACCATTTTGTATAATATACTCATCATGAATAGTATTTATACCACCTGTTAATGAATTTTTCAACTACTCAAATACTTGATAAAATATGGATCAGGTACATATAATTATTTTATACCTTCAAATATAACTACTTCACTCACCATAGTAGTTAATAATGATACTCTCTTGCTCAATATATCAACTACTTGATCTATTTCCCTAATTTATGTTTTAACACAAAAGTATACCCCTATAAGAAAGAAACACACTTTTCATGCATATTATTAAAATTATTTTGTGTATTAAAATATTTCAAATCCTAAAGATCTATAAATAGGATAAACTCTATTGACACTAGGTAATGCCTCCAATGTCTTAATTCTTGTACAATTTCATAAAGTTCAACATCTTAAGTAGAATACTTTATTCTTACCTCATTCAATTTCTCACTAAAATATGTTATTAGATTTCCTTCTTGACTCAATATAACACCAATTCCCATAAATTAATCATCACAATCAACCTCAAACACTTTATTAAAATTTATTAATACTAAAATTGATATTTTGTAATCTTCTTCTTCAAAAATTCAAAGCTTTTTGTAGTTTCTCTAGTCCACTAAATTTTTTAATAATTTTTTTTGTAAAAAGTTGATAATCATTGGAAACTTATTACCTATATAATGATTTTTATAATAGGCCACTCAAAAATTGCATTCATATTTTCTTCATCCATTCTCACACCATCTACTAAAATTACAAATCCCAAAAATACCAAATTATTTTGCATAAACCTATACTTCTTCAAATTTTCATGCAACTACTTTTTTTAAAAATCCATGATCATTATAAATTTTTCTAAGTTTTCTTCTTTAGTGTTACTAAGTATCAAAATATCTTCAAAATAAACAAATAGAAACTTACCAATATATTTTCATACAACTGTATTCATCACCATCATAAATGTGCTAGGTGCATTAGATAATATGAATGACATCACCATCCATTCATATAAGCCATACTTAGTCTTCAATGTAGTTTTCTATTCATCTCAATGAATTCGAATATGATAATAATCACTCCTTATATTGATCTTCATAAAATATTTTGCTCCTATAAGTACATCTATCACATCATCTATATGATGTATAGGAAAGTTATACTTGATTATAATTGTTTTAATTTATCTACTATCCACACACACTCTCCATCATCCATCTTTATTTGGATTTAGCATTGTTGGTGTTGCACATGGACTTATACTCTCCCTTATCACCTTCTTCCTTAGCAATTTAGTATCCTATTTATTTAATTTTGCATGTTTTATTTGAATCATCCTATATGATGTTTGACTAGGTAGAGTTGATCCTAGAATCAAATCAATGTGATGCTCAATATCTCTCTTCAGTGGTAAACCATCTGGTGACTCATCAGGCATAACAAATGCATATTCTTTAAACACTCTTACTTCTTATGTTATAATTTCCACTACTTTTATGCCTTCATTCTTTGCTACTAATACATAATAACAACCCACCACCTTCATATCTTGGATAAATTATTTAGTATAGAGCATGCTTTTTGTCTTCTCTTCCTCTTTAAGAGGTAACAAAATAACATCTAAACCACTTTTCCAAAAAGTGTATGTGTTCTTTTCTCTATCATGAATTATTTCCTTATCAAATTATCATGGTCTTCCCAATAACACATGGCATGCATCCATCATAATAACATCACACCATATTTCATGATTACAACTTTTTCCTATAGAAAACTTGATTAAGCACCTTTTATGTACTGTAACTTCATTCCCTTTCTTAAACCATGAAATCCAATAAGGATTAGGATGTTTTTCACATTGAAAATTTATTTTCTTTATCATCTCTTTAGAAACCATATTTTCACAACTACCATCATCTATAACTACTTTTCATAACTTTCAACTCGAAGTACATGTTGTTCAAAAAATATTTGATCTCAGCCATGCATCACCACCTTCTTTATTCTACACTATTCCTTCCTTAGAGTGATCATGTTTATTCTCATCATGAGATTCTTTCCAACATTTGTAGGTGAAACTTCAATATTTTACTCTTCTATCTCAGCCTCAACTAGATTCACTTTTGGGTGATCGTCTTACCTCTTTTCTTGATCTTGGTAGTGTGGACACTCAAATGATCTGAGCCCTTATTATCCACATCCGTAAAAAACATAATATATACACTAATTCATTAATCATACTCTAGAACCATCGTAACCTCATCTTCTCTAAAACCCTCTTCCCCTTTGTTGGTATTAAAACCCCTACCTATTGACATCTTGTCTTTCGGCACCACATGATGATTCACCTTTATTGGTGTTAAACCCACCAATGGTGGTGTTAAACCCACCTCATCCACTATTTAGAGGGGATCCACCTCTTCTCAGACCAATAAATATTCTTCTAAAATTATAACTATTTTATTTTGTTTTACCTTCAAAGCTAATTGATAAGCCTCATCGATGCAAATTATTTTATGTATTCTTAATTTGTTTTGTATAAAAAAATTCAAACCATTTACATACCTTGAAGCCATACTCTCTTCTATTTCATCATCTCCATTTATCTTGAAACCTTATAGAACTCATCTAAATACTCTTGTATACTGTGATCTCTTTGCCTCAAAATCTGAAATCTTTTGTATAGGGTTTGTGCATAATCCACAGGAATAAATTTCTTCCTCAGCTTCTCCATATTTTTGCATGCATTACTATTCTCTTTACCTTTTCTCTATATCTCTTTATGCAAGTGATCTCACAGAATCATTGCATGACACTTTAATTTCATGCATGCAAACTCTACCTTCTTGCCTTCTCTCATAGTCTTCCATTTGAAAAATTTATCTATGCTATTTATCTAATCTATCAACTCCTCTAGTTTTAAACTACCCTCATAATATATAACATCAACCTTGATTACTTCTTTTCTTCCTTCTAAAATGTGAACCATCCTCCCTTCCATCAATGGTGGTTTCTCTTGATAACCTTATTTAATTTTTTCACTTGCCTTTGTGGTTTTTGTATAATCTATTTCATCTATACAATACCTCCTCATCCTTTTTCCATGTCTTACTCCAAGATTTAAACTTGCTCTGATACTAGATAATTAACCCAAAAACTATCAAGATGATAAATTACCAATAGGAAAAACTTATAAAAATAATAAGTTGTATTGATTCATATTTAATGAATTGAAATATTTACAACTCAAACCATGCTTAAATAAACCTCAACTCAGAATTAGAGTTGACATGCAAAAATTTAAGAAAACTAAAATCTAAAAAAATGTTTATTTTTAGTAGATGTTATTTATAGTAAGTTTTGCATGTAAGTGCAAAAAACTCTAAAAATATTATAAATACTAAAATTATCCAATGGGATGAAATTCAATTAAATTTAACATCTAGTCCTAAAAATATACAATTTTTAAAAAATAGAAAAATCTCAAAAAATAATTGAATTATAATTTTAGACCCTCAAATGATCACGTTTCACCTCCAAATTTTTATTGAAAAATACTTCTGGCTTAGATCAGAAATAAGATTTTTTATATGGTTTTTTATGGCATGTGGAAGAGCTCAAACAGAGCTATGGGTCAAAATTTATGGGCTTTGGAAGGTTGGCCTATTTTTTTTCATCATCTATACTCTGATTTTTTGTCAGTATTCTTCTTGTAATTAGTTTATTATATTATATTGTTGGTATTCACTACATAATTATTAAAAGAAACAAGAAATTGATTTCCTCTAAGAGATATTCATGTGCACGATTGTTATGTTAAATAATGCACAAAAAACTAACTGAATAAATGCAACAAAGCCTCATAATCATACTATATTTTATTTTTAAATATTTAGGGTAAAAATTATATTCTCATTGGCATGGTTTGTTAACTAAAATAAAAAGAATACTTGAAAGGCAAATATGGATGTAGTTAAGAAATTTTAATATTACTTCTTATATGGTTTATAATTTTAAAATTATAAAAATGTTTTGAATATTTTTTAAAGTTATGTCATCCTCACTTTTTAGAGTTGTTTTTACCTATGGCTCCATAGTTGGTTTATACTATATAATCTCAATTTTTGTCACTATTTTTTCTATACTCAGATTATTATAGTATCTGGTTGGTATTTACTATATACTTATTTAAATAATTAAGATATTGATTTTCTATAAGAAATAATGACATGCAAGATAGTTGTGTTTAAACAATGCACATAGATCAAATTGAATAAATGCAATAAAATATCATGATCATATTTTATTTTATTTTTAAATATTTAAGGTAATAATTTTATTTTAATTGGCATGGTTTTAGAGTACCTTATTGCTCATTCTTACTAGGTTCTAGGTTATCTGTCTTTACCAAGTTTTGTCCTATGTGGGGATTTATCCCACATTGGCTAATTTAGATTGATTTTTGTCTTGCATTGACTATTTAATCAAGGAGTCTAATTTTTAATATACATTCTTTATGATATTTCTCAAATCCCTTTTGTGAATAACAATTGTTTTGTCTTCAATTGGTTTGTTCTTCGAGTGTATGCTGAAGAATTAATGGTTGTAGTAATGAGTTCTTGGAGTGATCTTTGCTAAAGAGTTTTGATAAATATTTCATGATACCAAACCCACCCTCTAATAGCCATTACTAATCATACTCAATTTTATTATTTATTCTCATAATGTATTTTAGATCTATATTTTGTTTTGGCCATTAATTATGGCATGTGGATCCTAGCTTTTGTCCTTCAGAAGTGTTGATTTGAATTTGTTACGGCTCCTTTTTAGACTCTTATGTTTGATAATCAAGCTTCATTGGCCATTTAGATTAGAATTTCATTAAAATCCATTATTATTTTTTAAATGCAATTTTATATTCTAATATTATCATTCACATCATGATTTGGTGGATCCTTTTAGTTGTATGATCAGAATTTAAAGTCACTGATCTAATTTGGTAGTATAAATTTTATTTGAATATTTTCCTTAGATCTTACATGTACTTATATTTTGAATTGGCATACAAGAATTATTGAATATATGATGGTTCTTGAATATAAATTTTTTATATTGAGGTTTTGATGCTTGGTTGGCATTCTCCTTTAATTGCCATTATAGATTATAGGGATGAGTCCATTTTGTTTGTGTCCAATAATTTGGAGTTGAATGATATTCATTCTATTTTTGAAAATTAGAAAATTTGATGATCTTTACTAAGGTCTCGTATTCTAGACCAATGGTGGTGGTGTTGATTATGCTTCTTCTCTAAATGGTCTAGTGGGCTCCTGTTCTTTACCAAAGCTAGAAGACTCAATAGGATCATTTTAGAAGTATCTTATATTGAACAGTAAAGATGAGAAGCGGTCTTTATCATTTATAAATGCATATACCTATGATGAGTTTTGAATGTATGGGTTTAAGGTGAGGTTGTGTATGAGAGTTGTGTTCTCCATATTCTATTAGGATTTTAAGAGACTACTATATCCTGTGATCCTCCCATGGTCATCTATTTTTTAGTTTCACCCTCTGGTTTTGAATCTAGTGCCTGCCCTTGTATTGGATATGTTTATGTAAACATTTTAGACTATAATCTATTTTTTTAATTGGCATTTGCTTTCCCTTCACTAAATATCCTTACCACCATCCATTGATGGTCCTATTTGAGGTATCCATTATATCCACTTGCATATGCATGACTCCTTCAATTGCAGTACCTTGATTTCTCTCACCATTTTGCATTTTATGTGCATTGTGATTTTTAACTTTTTCAAATGCCCATATATCCTACTTTCAAAGCTTGGTCAATATCCACAAAAACATAAATGTGCTACTACTTAGAATAATATTGATACGATAGTTTTTACATATGGCCTAATACTCATCCATGATGTGTTTGGTAGCTTCTCCACATGTTTAACTCAACCAAACTGGTAGCTAACATACCCATACATACCACATGCCACCTCTATAAGGATTCTTCACCACCTAATAATGTCAATGTTGATCTCATCTTTGCCTTAGAGTCTTCCATCACCACTCAACTACCTACAATCACCCAATAAGTCAATAAGCCACTTTTTAATTTATTAATATCCTTGTATTGACATTATTAATTATTTAAAAAATTTAAAACTTTTGGTGGAAGACTTTGAAATGGAAATTGTATTGGGGTTTGTCCATGTGAGGGTAAATTTGATTTTGGGGTATGGTAGTTTTATTTATTGGTTTTTTACAAAAATAATACATTATGATGTAAAAATCCTTGTAAAAGTCAAGATGACATGCTATTTTTTTACTTTTGTTAGTTTCATGAGGTTCTTAGTTTTATGCTAGTTTTAACGAGTGGTTAGAAGGCTATATCCACCTTAGTCATACTTTTTTTTTTAAAATTGTAGTGTAAATTTTATTAAATAGGGATCATTTATAACAAATGGATTGTTTAATAACTTTTGATCACTATCTCAAAATTGAGTGATGTGTTTTTCAAAAGATCATATTTTCTTACTTTCCATGCATTGGTTCTATTTAGCTGGGGGGGTCTCTTTACATTGGTTGTGTTGCCTTTTGATTATGATTTGTGGTGACATTTTAGTGTTGATGCATTTGGTTTGTTGTGATAATTTGTTTATGTAATATTCCATGTTTTGCACATATCTTATCTTTTTCATTTGTCGAAGATAAGAGGGTGACATCCAATATGGTAGGAAGTTAGACCCCCTAACATGCAACAAAAACTTCCTTCTTGATTCTTATAGATTGCATTATCATCATTTGTTGCACTTATGAATACATTTCCATCTGAGTCTAACTACTATGGGCCCTACATTTTACTTTGTGTATGCAATATCTCAAATGTATTTTCAACTAAACCTAATTTCCTTTTGCATGTGTTATGTAGCTATTGTCTTCTAGCTACTAATATTTTTTTGGTGCTTTTTTACATACATGGATCTTTTTCACCATTTTACACACTCTTCTATCAACCAATGACAAGCATTGGCACATTGACACACTTATAATTTGTGTCATGCCTCCATCAAGGCCATTTCTTTATTGCCTCATCTTCTTCTATGGGGACAACTCTTCACTCCCTTATATTTTGGAGCATCTCTCTTTATGGTTTCCTTGATAGGTCAATACTTTACTCATTAGGAGTTATTTTGGTGAAGCTCAGTGTGTTTCTTGTTTTTTTATGGTGTTTTTTATGTACTATACTTGTATTTATTTATAAACTACTATGGGGGTTTATTGATATAGCTTTGTCTACTTTTATAAATTTGTGTGCTCTATTTTGGGCACCTTTTCATTTCGATAGTCGCTATCTCTTCCATCACCACCATGGGCCAACATCTTTGAGAGACCATATCGATATTTTTGACATCTATTTTTTAGATAATTGAAAGTCTCTTGTAGCTTGAAGTGTAGCTATTATAATAAATCATAGTGTCATCTTATCTTCTTCAATAGTTTGTTAGTCTCTCTCAGAATGATATGGGGATATTATAGTGTATACACTGGGAAATTTTTAAGTGTTCAAGTAGTGGATTCAAACCACTCATGCAAACATTTTTGTCACTCCACTTAGTCAGTAATATAGTGGGGGTGATATTTACATTTTGCTTCTTGGTATTGATCATTCCTTGAACATGCATTACTATTTTGTCATTTCATCACCAATAACAATTTTCTTGATTGAAGCTATTCTGGTGATGCATAGTGTTAGTTGTTTTTATAGTCAAGTAGTTGATTTATCCCACTTGTGTAGATTGAATTCCTTAATGATTTTTGAGTAATTGGTGTGTGGAATATTTCAAAATCATCTTTGGTAGGATTTACATATCTCCCTTATTCTTTTATCTCTTTTTGGGGGTAGATTTTCGTACAAGTTTTCTCTCTTTTCTCCACTTCATGAGAGTTATATGTATAAATTTTACTCTTTTGAGTTTTTTTTGGATTTTGCCTTTGTACAGAGGTATCTTCTTCAAGAAATTTATTTATTAGAATCCATATGAGGATTGTTACTTGAATCCATGGCCTTCTTGGTGATTCTTATAGTTACACTAGTGTGGTATCCCCATTAGTGACACTCATATGGTAGCCCTACCAATCTTTGTGCTCATTTATCACCATTGTGTTCAAGTGTGTTCAAGTAATGTTTCCTCAGGTTCATCATTTTGCCTAATACTTTGGAGTGTAGTATTTATGTTTAGTGATCCTCATATTCAATACCATTCATAATTTCACTTGGCAATCATAATGACTCGACAAACATTTAATCTAGCATGATGGATTGGCATCCATAGAGACACATGTATTTACATTGCATCCTTTATTATTCAACCCTAGCTTCACATGAGGGGGATGGATGTTAGAGTATCTTGTTACTCATGCTTTATAGGTTCTAGGTTATTTGTCTTTATCTAGTTTTATCTTATGTGGGGATTAATCCCATGTTGGCTAGCTTATCTTGAATCTTTTTTTGACTTGTCTATTTAAGCAAGGACTGTACTAAGTAATATATATCTTTTATGATCTTTTTCAGATATATTTTTTGAATATCAATTATTATTTTTTAAATTGATTTCTTTTTTGAGTGTATAGTGAAGCATCAATGGATCTAATAATGAGATCTTACCAAGTTCTTGGCTGAAGAGTTTTGATAATTCTTTCATATGGTTTGTTAATTTAAATAAAAAATAAATTCAAAGGCCAATATGGAAGTAGTTAAGACATTTTGGTATACCTTATTATATAGTTCATAATTTTAAAAGCATGAAAATCTTTTGAATAATTTTTTCAGTTATGTCATCCTCACTTTTCCTTGTTATCTTGCCCTATGGCCCCATCATTGGTTTATACTTTATACTATAATTTTTTGTCACTATTTTTTTTATACATAGTTTATTATATTATCTAGCTGGTCTTTACCACATGCTTATTATAAAAAAAACAAGAAATTTATTTCCTCTGAGAAATAATGTCATGAAATATACTTATTCTAAATAATCCACAAAGAATAAACTTAAAAAATGGAATAAATCCTCCTGATCATACTATATTTTATTCTTAATTATTTAAGGTAATAATATTATTTTGGTTGACATCGTTTGTTAATTAAGATAAAAGGAATGTTTGAAAGGCCAATATGGATGTGGTTAATACATTTTTGTAGACCTTATTATATATTTTATAATTTTGAAACCATGAAAAGGTTTTTAATATTCATTTTAGTTTTGTCATCCTTACATTTCATAGTTGTCTTGCCTTATTAGCCCATAGTTCATTTATACTTTATACTTTAATTTTTTGTCACAAATTTTTCTGTACTCATTTAATTATATTATCTAGTTTTGAGAGACTTAAATAGGTTTATTATAAATTTATACATAGTCATATGGACATAAAATTTATCACCCAAAAAGGATAACTGTAATCATTAAAAAGGACAAATTTAATCATTAAAGAGAATGAACCATAAATAAGATCTCAAAGTTAGACTTATCACCCTCTAACCTCTTTCTCCACTAGTTTTTCAATTAACACAAATTACGTCTTATAAAATAAATCTACATAAGTGATTTAAATTTCTTAAAACCCTATAACCATAAAATTGTAAAACTTAAATTCATATAGTTTCATTTTTGTTAAGTTTTTATTCATTTGTGGTCATGGGGGTCCTGATGTGAGTGACAGTTTCAAGAGGAGGCCATGGAGGTGTCTAAGTAGTCAACAATTAAATGCATTCCAAGTAAGAAATACAAGCCCTACATTTTGTGAGAATCATGAAGTGAGTGACGATTGTAAGAGGAGGCTAAGGAGGAGTCTAAGTAGCCAATAATGAAATACAATCAAAGTAAGAAATAAAAGTTATACATATTTGAAACTGTTATCACACCTTTAATAAATTTTTCATATCTTTTAAGGGATATGAACTATTTCCATATTATTTTTTTCTTCATAACTTTGCTTATAGTGTGAAAACACTTTTTTATCTTATATCAAAACCCTTAATATTAGACATAATTTGGCTATCACATGGGATTATCTATTTAGTAATGAGATCAATATATTTGTATTTTTTGGGGATTGTTTACTTAGTAAGAAGATTAGAAAGAGATCAAAAATATTGTCAATGTGTGTTTGGTCATTGATGGGGCAATGATTTTTTTTAGAGTTGTACACACCTGCTTTGGGTTGAAGTTTGGGATAGGTCTGTAGGAATTACTATTTATTTTGTCTCACTTCTTTACCTGGATTTATTTATTTTAGAAAGTGTTTTAAGTTGATGGAATTTCCCTAATTTCATGGGGAAATGAAAAATAACCATTATAAAAAGCTTAGGGTTTTCATTAATCATAATTGTTATTCCACCTCAAGCATACATGCCGTAAGAATGTGTTTGTGGAAAGGGGTTTAGCTTGTAATTTTTTCCATTATTTCTTGATTTTAATATGACACTTTATTCACTATCTATTTATATATATATTTAAAATACATAATATAAATCATTATTCAATTTATACTGGTGTGGAAATTTTTCCAAAGATTTACCAATGGAATTATACCTAAAGTTTAGGTCTTGGAAGGATGTTATAGTAAGTATTTTATAGAAAGATTCTAGGGTTCCATTATAAAAATTATCCTTGTAGGTGGGACATAACTCTAATGAGGCTTTCCTATGTATAAGCATTTTATTCATAGATGGATTAACTAAAGACTCCCAACTCTCTTATTGTGATTCTCCATCAAAGGAAAGGGGCCAGTGTTCAATAAATACTCCCTCTTAGAATAATTGTTTGATTTATTTCCTTAAGATAAAGAGTCTAATTTTAAAAAATTACTCCTTACCAATATTTAAAACTTGAAGAAGAATGTTGGAGGCAAGTAGAAACTAGAAAATGGAAAAATAAATCTGATGTTGGAGAAGGAACAAAACATGCAAGTAGGACTCCCAACCAAATAACTAGAAAAATGTAGTAGCTAATGAAATTAACATGGGTAATAAGAAAACCCTCATAATCCATTTCACTATATAATATAAATGAAACTCTAACTAATATATATGGGGGTTAAATAACACTAGAAAACAAAGGTTAGTTAAAAATCTAATAAAAACAAATAATCCTCTTCTACTAATTTTGAAAGAAACTAAAATTTTAGAAGAATTGTTTAAGAACTATATTAATAACATGTGGAAAATGTCCAATCACATAATTATAATCTCAAAGGGAGATCCTAAAGGTATTTTAGTTTTAATTAAACTAGAAGATCTCAAAGGAGAAGTTCTTAGCAAGAGTAGTAAACATATTGCAATTTTATTTACCAATAAAGTGACTAAGGATGAATTGTTTTTGTCAAAAATATATGATCCTAATTGAATAACATCTAGAAGGAAAATCTAGGATGACCTAGTGAAGTTTATGAAGCTTAGCCTACATTGGAAATGGTTCATGGTTAAGAATTCTTTACAGACCAATCCTATCCTAAAACACATTTTTAAAATTTAATAGTGTTTATCTATGAATATAACTCAAGTATACTTTATCCTATCAGATATCCTTTGCCAACCAGAAAAGCATCTAACCATATAGGTTAGACATCTATTATTCTTTACCAAATGGGTAAGAATTCTAACCATACGGGTTATGCATTTCTTTTCCAAATGGGCAAGCATATAACCATATAGGTTAGGCATCTACACGAGTAAGTTATGCTCTGACCAGATATTTGATTCATTAAGATCAACTAGATCCTGAATCACTCACTCTTCACAACTCATCTCTACTATATAAGAAATAAGGTCACCATGATAGGAGTATAAAATATATAATAAATAGTCACATTACACCTTAGAATTTGGCCTAAAGCATTGGGAGCTACAACAATCCAATCAATATCCTTCTAAGCATATCACAGAATTCGTATCCTTACTTTGTTTATCTAAACTAGGGTCTTATTATAATGGTCTTACATTTTTAGTTAACTTTAATATTGTTTAGGATATAACCCCAACCCCATCCTATTCACTTGCATACTAGAACCATCCTTCACTTCGCAGAATACCTAAATACCTACTTCCAAATAGGATCAAAGTGTATTATGCATTTAGTTTTATTTTATATTCTAATTTTCATGTGAACTATAGATCTAGGTATGCATCCCTTTCTAGGGCCTAGTTCTCTAGACAGTTCCTTTATGATTGTTACCAAAATACGAGCATGAAATTTTTAGTTTTAGTGATTGAATAATTGTCTAACTAAAATACCCCTAAATCTTAATAAAAAATAGAAATGAACATTTGTGAGCTACATCCCCTTTCCACTTTTATTTACATCGACAATATTTTTGATCCTTGATTTAGACAACCTAATCTCTAAAATTATTTTTGAAAAAGTTTCATTATCTGAGATCCATATGGTTGGTGGTTTTTTTATATTAACTAGTTTAACATTCGCAATCCAGGTTTTTATTGCTTCTTTTTAGTCATACCAAGTTTTGAGTAAGAAATGTACTTTCTCTATTTTTTATTCATAAGTTCAAAAGTTAGAATCATTTAAAGTAGTCAAAGTTGTTTTCTTATCTTAATTAGTGTTGTTGAGCAAGAGAGATTATCCCACTCCTTAGCCTTAATGACATGACATGGCCCTTATTTCTCCTCGATAGTTATTAGAGATGATGCCTAGACATCATTGTTACAACTATTATAGGTTATGGATGTAGTAATTTAAGTGTGATAACATTACCCATAAACATGAGCTAGAGGTACCGCTTACACCAAATGCTACATAGTTTTGTTTAACCTTAAATTTTTGGTCTAAGTTGAGATTTAAAGAGTAAAGAATGCTTGAAACAAATTTTCATTGTATTTCAAAATAAAATTCTTGAGTAGAAAGGTAAAAATTAATTCTGTAAGATAATATATTAGTTTAGTCAGCATGTCAATTTACAAAAACATTATTCTTATTTGATAATTATACCTTTAGTCTACTTAGGTAACATTTTATATAAAATAAATTATACACGTTGAGTTTAAGAATGCTATTTTGAACTTGAATTTAATGTTAAACAAATATTTTATTCACTTGAAAGGATGGTTCTAAAAATGAGGGTTCAACCCTACAATGAAGAATATTTATTTTCATTCTATTCTTATTGATAATAAAATTCATCATCGAAGCCTAATAACAATCAAAGTAAGGGTCCGCTCAGTATATTGTTTTATGATAACTTCGAATTCTTTATGGTAATTTCATGTATCTAATAAATATTTTCACAATCTAGGTTTACACATGTAGATTTATATACTAGATTAAATGAATTTTATAAATTTATAAACTAGGTACATAGGAAACAAAACTCATTTATTTAATGTTATATTCTACTCTTTTCATCAAACTGGGTATAGAGATCATGTTAATGATTGTAAATAGATGCATAATATAGAATTATATATATCGACTAATATTAAATGAGATCATATTTTTATATGTTATATATCTATCGAATATCTAAATTTAATTTTTTTAAATTATTGTTTGTTATAAAATTATTTAATCTCCCTAACAACAAGTCACATTATCATTTTGTTTCTAGTAATGCAAAATTCATTCTATTTTAGTTTTCTAAAAATAAATACATTATATTTATTTCTTTCAATTTATATAAAATATTATATTTATCTTACAATTTAAATAAAATATTATACTTACCTAGTGCCTATTGAAATCTTTGATTGAATTGGATTGTGGTCCTGCTTAAATTTAAAAAGCTGAGATAAAAGTATGTTGGTGGTGTGTATGGATATGGTTATAATAGAGATTGTGTGAAGGCAAGGAAGAAGTTGTTGATCTTCTTTTTACTTCTATACCAAGAATCAGTCTTCTCCTTCCAAGCGTCAATCTTCTCTTTGTCCCTCTAAGCATTGATCTCTTCTCTTCCTCTAGAGTCAATCCTCTCTCTACAAATGAAACAATTCTCTCCACCTACATTGATCTTCTTCTCCTCTTCTCCATTTTTAAAGTGTCGAACTTCCTCCCTCTAGCTCTCATTATTGAGCACTATTTATAAATGTTTTTGTTCAAATTTTTCTTCACCAAATTCTCTCGCATCAGGGTAACACCCTTCCTAATTATCCTTTTTACTTCATTTAAAGTTTATAACTAATTCTTATGTGTTAGTTCCTTTATACATAGCATGAGTTAATGTTGGTGATGGATCTTATGGAGGTGGAGTGAGTTGATCCAAACAGAAAGAAAGTTATTTAACACTGAGATTTTATGATTATTCCCTCATGCATTAGGTAGTAGAAATGATAGTTTTACTACATTATCCATGGATTACATGGAGGATTTGGTAGAGTGTAAGCTTATTATGTAGGTGAGGTGGTAGGTTATGTAGATTATAATAGTCTTATTTTTATATTGTTAGGTTATATTTAAGTTTTTTTTTATTATATATTAATTAATAACAATTAAAATATTAAATTATTTAAGATAATATATTTGAAAGTTAAAATTAAAATAATTAAATAAAATAAAAGTTCATTTTTATTAAAATAACCTTGACGTATTCCAATATTATCATCTGATAATATTCTTCTCCAATACTATACATGGTATTTATTACACGAATATTAATTCCATTCAAAAACTATTTCACGCATGTTGATTAATCATTTTAGCAAAGAGAGTAATGAAAAAGATTAAATATTCATCTAATTCAATTTTCCCTTGTTTAAAGTTATAAATTAAATTTCTTTGAAAATAATTAGCTTATATAGTTTAACGATTTGATTCCCTACTGTTTAAGAGTTTGAAAATGAAATTAAATTATACCTTGATTTCTTTCAAAATATCATCGATGACCTGATAGCTCTTTGAAATCAACATAAAAGTTAACTTAAAAATCAACTCATCCTGAGACAAATACTAAATGAGGTCCAAAACAAATTAAATTATGTGCATGAGTCCATAGTGTGGGAAGAGAGGTTGTGACATCCTCCTCCCTTAAATTGTGCATTATTCCAATGCACTAAAAAAGTTTTATTAAGTTCATAAATTTTAAAATTAAAATACAAACATGTTTTTCATTTATTTGGTATCCTCTCAAGTTGCACTTCATTTTCCATATTGATCCCACTTTACCTTACACTGATCAAACTCTTTATTTTGTAATTGGTACTAGCACCTCTTAGCACTCTGTATGGATCTATTGTTATTCAATCAATTTCTTAGACTTGTAAAACATTCTAATTTAAAATGTGTTTATTATCAAGCACATATTTATTCAAAAGTGACACATGGAAGACATCATGAATGTGAATCAATTGTAGGGGTAAGGCCAACTGGTACACTGATGGGTTGATTCTCTCTATGATCTCAAAAGGTCCTAAAAAGTTAAGAGCTAACTTTGCCTTTTTCCCAAAAGTTATGGAACTTTTGTGCTATGTGACCTTTAAAAATAGCTTGTCACCAATTAGGAATTCTTTTTGAAATCTCTTTCTATCTGCATAGCTCTTATATCTATCTAATACTTCTTTTAACCTTCACCCTATAAATTTCACCTATTCCTCCATGTCTTTCAGCTTTTTAGGAATAATTACTATTCTGTCCTTAAGGTTATCCCAACTAAGTGGCGTTTGATAGCTTTTCCCATATAGAGCTTCAAATGGAGCCATACCTAAAGATGTTTGAAATGAGTTATTATATGAAAATTATACCAATGAAATATAAGTTTCCTATTTGGTTTACTAATCTATACAATACATCCTTCGGAGGTCTTCTACAACCTAGTTTGTCCTTTTTGTTTGCCAATCTATCTCGAAATGAAATGTGGAGCTAATGTTCAATTGTGTACCTAACGCTAAATTACGGTCATCTAAAACCTTGAATTAGACATGGAATCTCTATTTGAAATTAACCTTTATGGAACTTCATGCAATATAATCACCTCCTTTACAAATCAATTGGCTAAAGTTGGTGCATCATCAGTCAAATTCCTAGGTATGAGATGTGTTACCTTAGTAAGCTTGTTGATTAACACCATAATAGCATCTTGCCTATAGGATGTCATAGGTAATCCTAGTATGAAATATATACTGACAACTTACTACTTATATTGTGTAATGTCATATAGATATAAAAATCCTGCAAGATGATGGTGTTTTTCTTTAACTCTCTAACATTCCAAGCATCATGCTACAAATAATACTATATATCTTTTCATCCCTTTCCAAAATTATAGCTTCTTTAGATTTGTATACAATTTTTTTACCCTTGGATGACCTAAGTAGGTTGCATTATTAGCTTTAGTCAAAATTATCTTCCTTAAGTCTTCTACATCTAGAACATAGATCCTATTCTTATACTAAAGTAGACCCTCACCATACAATTTATATCCTTAAGTTCTTAGGTCTTCCAAATTTTATTCTATCATCACTCTAACTTGATTATACCAAGGATTTTTCTGTTATCCTTCCATTATTTTCCCTTTTAGATTAAATCTAAGAATTGTTATATTCATTAGGTGTCTTATCCTAGTCAAAGCATTGGCAACCCTATTTTCTTTTCCCTTGATATAATCAATATGAAAATCATACTCACTCAAGAACTGCAACCACCTTCTTTGCCTATCATTTAAATTATGTTGAGTTAATATGTACTTTAGCCCTTGATGGTCAATTTTTAGTTCAAAAGTTTTCCCAATGAGGAAATGTCTCCACTTCTATAAGGTGTGAAAAATTTCCACCAATTCTACATCATGAGGGTCATAATTTAGTTCATGGTCTTTTAATTTCTTTGATTCATATGCAATTATACCAAAGTCTAAATGAGTAATCTTACCAATCCTTTGATGGATATATCAGTTATAACCACCCAATGTCCATTCAGATCATGTATCTTCAAGATGGGTGCCATGGTCAAATTTTCATTCAAAATATATAAATATTTATCATACTGCTCTATCCATGTAAACTTCTTACCCTTCCTTTTTAATGTCATAATTAAGTTGGCGATCCTAGAAAAACCTTCAACAAATATCCTATAATATCCTGCTAACCCAATGAAACTCCTTCCTTCTAATGAATTCTTGGGGATCGACTATTCCATTATTTCCTTTATCTTGTTTTGATCTACTAAAATTCCTTCTTTGGATATGATGTGACCTAGATAGTAGATTTCCTTCGTAAAGAATGCTCATTTGGATAAATTACCATATAGTTTACGTTCTCTCAACCTCTGAAGAACCAATTGAAGATGTGCTAAATAATCTTCCTCATTTTTAAAGAATATCAAAATGTCATCTATGAACACCAAGATGAACTTATGTAGGTAATTATGGAATAGACTATTCAATAAGTTCATAAATGTTTAAGGAGCATTTATCACTCCAAAGAGTATAATAGTAAACTCATAGTGTCCATATCTAGTCCTAAGAGAAATTTTTGGAACATCCTCCTCCTTTATTCTTAGATTATGATATTTTGATTGAATATCTATATTTGAGGAAACTATTTCTCCTTTCATTTTCTCAAAAAGGTGTTTTCTTCAAGGTAGGGTATATCTATTTGTAATCGTGACCTTAATCAACATTCTATAATCAATGCATAATCTTAGAGTTCCATCTTTTTTTTTAATCAAATAAGATTATCACTCCCCAAGGAGACACACTTGGTCTAATCAATCCATTACTCAAGAGTTCCTCTATCTAAATTTTTAGTTCCATCAACTCAGTTGTGTTCATTCTATAGGGTGCTCTAGAAACTAGCTCAGCTCTAGGTACAATATCAATTGAGAAATAAAATTCTCTTAGGGGGCATTCTAGGTAATTATTTAGGAAATAAGTTCTCAAATTCCCTTAGTAATGGATACCCTTCCTAGGTTGCTTCATCTTTTCCTTCATCCTTATCATCTATCGTCACCTTGAAAATTAGATATCCTTTCCTTCTCTCCTTCAACTACATAGCTGATATGGTTTCTACATTTATGGGCCTATGACCCCTTTGAATCATGATCCATCTCCCCTTGTCACTGTAATATCTAACCAAATATTTCATCTTGGTGCTTTGTGAGCCAACTCATCCCTATTATTACATCATATGCTCATAAAGGTGCTATGAAAAGGTCTAAACTTATCTCAAAATGTAGAAATTGTATTTTTGCCTTGGGTAGACATTGAAACACTTCCTTGATTACCTTATCCCCATATTGGACCATCCATGATGCATTCATATGATTCACTAGAAAATACATTTTTCATACTAATTTAGGGGAAATGAAACATTATAATGAACTAGTATAAATGAGAATTGACATGGATTTACCTAATAATATATCTGTAGCTTCAATTGGTATATTATAGTATCTATTTTGGTGATTCCATACTATAGAATTGATACTTTGTTGTGCTCCCCTCTAAGGTTGATTGACCCTTATCTTCCCTTTCATTCTTGGGCACTCTTGAGCAAAGTGATTTCCTCCACAAGCAAAACATCCTCCTAATGGCCCTTTTCGTACTGGGTTCCTCAGGGCATCGCTAGAAATCCATGGAGAATTTATTGAGAGATTGTAATTCCCTTGATCGTTCTTGTTATTATCTCCTCTCATGTTATTGTACCTTAAAAAATTATTTATTTTATTTTGATTTGGTGGGGGTGCTCTGCGTGTTGGATTTGTTATTTGGTTTTTATCCACAACTTGGTCTCTCCTAAAATCTCATTTCCTTTTAAAGGCTATGTTTTTTTATTGTTAAAGTTTTGTCTTGCCATAGCTAGGACTCACAATTTCTATTCCTATTTGAGGGATTTTTATAGAACTTCATTCATTTTCTTAGGGACATGCATATTTAATTTCATTCCTAAGTTGGCATTCAAACCTAAGATGAAATTTCTAGTCTGACCTCTTTCATTACTCTAGTACATGGGAACATACTTAAGTAATTTGGTGAATCTATCCCAATACTATTGGACTGACATGCCTCGCTACCTTAGGTTATGAAATTCAGTCATCTTCTCATCAAAGAATAACAGGGGTAACCATCTCTTCTTGAAATGGTGGTCAAATTGATCCTAGATTAGATTTTCTTTGGTTATTTCATTTAATTCCTTCATGTCAATCTACCAGCTAACTACCTCCCCTAATAGATAGTAGGATTCCCACAACACCTTAGTTACATCATTATAATTTCTCAAATTGAAGTATTTTTCCATCTCATTTAGTCAATTCTCAGCTCTTTCACCTTAATGTTTCCCATCTAATTTACTAGTTAAAATCTTCAAATATTTACTCAGATCAAAAATGGAACTTTAATTCTAGGAGCTAAAACCTCTATTTCATTGACTGGTGGTGGATCTTCTTTAGGAAAATTATCAAGGCTAGGTTCCATTATGTTTTTTATATTTTATTTCCTTGACCTAAGATCATTAATCACCTTCTCAAGTGAGTCTATTTTATCTCTTTTCTTGGTCAAAAAATTGATGAGGGCATATATCCCCAGTTCTCTATTTTTTAGAACATGTCGTTCAATATTTTCATTGTTGGGTTATATGTATCTCACATCTTCCCTTCGATTCCTAGTTGATCATTTAGGTCTTTCCATTTGGTTTCCTAATATAAATAACATAATCCCTTAATTTTTTATTTAAGATAATTGATAACATAACTCTCTTTTGGATAACTCTAATTTTGTCATACATTCTATTATTGATCATAGTCACACATAAGATTGACAAAAAATAAGCATTTGATAATCTGATTCATCTTTTAATTACATAGAGTTCTTATATTTATAGAGGATAAGATTTATTACTATAACATATAAATGTCTGTATAACATTGATTCAAAATTCTTCTAAATAGAATCTTCTTCATTGAGTTCCATTTCTTCAGGAACTTCATCTTCGGAGTGAACAACATATTAGTGACATAAGTTATATTCCTTACATACTTCAGGGCTTATGTAAGGTGTATTAGAACCCATTTCAAATGTAAAATATATTATTAATGAGGGCCTCTTAAATAGATGTTTGACTATAGGTTCAATCATAGATGGTTTTGTTTTAACTAGCTCCACTTTCAAAGATTTGAGTTTACTCTAGATTACAGCTATTATATCCAAGTCTGAAATGTAAATGGGTTATTTTGGAGTTGAGGGATGTTTTGTTTTCCCTTTGTTGTTTGTTATTTTTCCTATCCTTGAATTTTTTTGATGAGCTATGTATTAACAAATAGTTTAACCAAATTATTTTCTCATATATTTCAGTTTTAACAATAAGTTAACATCAATAATTAATCATTTACTAAGCTTTGGTCATATTAGTCTTAAGGCCTAGCTTTCGAACCTAGGCTCTGATACCACAATGTAGAGACCAATGTTATCCTAAAACATAAATTTTTTTATTTAATTAATGTTTATCTATGAATATAAGTTGGATATACTTTATCCTATTAGATACCCTTTGCCAACCAAGAAATAATCTAACCATATGAGTTAGGCATCTATTATTCTTTACCAAAAAGGTAAGCATTCTAACCATGTAGGTTATGAATTATGTTTTCAAATGGCCATATGGGTTGGACATCTGCACATGAGTAAGTTATGCTCTAGCCAGAGACTTGACTCATTGAGATCAATCGGATTTTAAGTTGCTCATTATTCACCACTCATCTCTACTAGATAAACATCATGGATACCATGATAGAAGTGTCAAATATATAACAAATAGTCACATTCTGCCTAATAATTTGGCTTAGATCCTTGATAACTATGATGATCTAACTGGGATCCTTTTGACTATATCACACAATTCTTATCTTTTGCTTTGTTTATCTAAACTAGGGTTTTATTATAATGGTCTTGCCTTTTTAGTTAAATTTAATCTTGTTTAGAACACAACCCCAACCCCATCATATTCACCTACATACTGGAAGCATCCTTCACTTCCCATACTACCTACATATCTACTTCCAAATAGGATCAAGTTATAGTATGCATGTGGTTCCATTTTTTATTCTAATTTTCATGCAAACTGTATATCTGGGTATGCATCCTTTTCTAGGGCCCAGTTCCTTAGATAGTTTCTCTATGATTATTACCCAAACAGAAGCAAAAAAATATTAGTTTAGGTGACTAAATAATTATTTAACTAAACTAGACCTAAATCTTAAGAAGAAATAGAAATGAATATTTACAAGCTACATCCCCTTTCAACTTTTATTTACATTAACAATGTTTCGATCCTTGCTTTAGATAAACTAATCCTTACAATTGTTGTTGCCAAGGTTTTTTTAACTAAGAGCCATATGGTTGGTGGTTTCTTGATATTAACTATCTGAACATTCTCAATCTAGGTTTTTATTGTTCCTTTTTGGTGGTACCAATTTTTGACTAGAAAATGTACTTTATCCATTTATGATTCATAAGTTCAAAATTTAGAATCGCTTAAGGTAGTCAAATTTATTTTCTTATTTTAATTAGTGTTTTTGACCAAGAGAGATTATCCAACACCTTGATCTTAATGACATGACATGACCTTTATTTCTTCTCTATGATTTATAGGGATGATGCCCAAACATCATTGTTGTATATGTGTTAGGCTATGGATGCAGTACCTCAAGTGTGATGGCATTAACTGTAAACCTAAGCTAGAGGCACCACTTATACCGAATGCTGTTTAATTTTATTTAATCTTAAATTCTTAGTCTAAGTTAAGAATTAAAAAGTAAATAATGTTTGTATTGAACTAATGCATTGTATTTCAAAAGTACATTATTGAGTAGAAAGGTAAAAATTAATTTTATAACATAATATCTTAGTTTATTTGTCATGTTGATTTACAACAACATTATTTTTTTCGACAATTATGCCTTTAGTCTACTTGGGTAACCTTTTATAGAAAATAACTTATACACATGGAGTTTAAGAATGCTATTTTGAACTTGAATTTAATGTTAAATAAATCATTTTTACTTTTGAAAGGATGGTTATGAAAATGAGGGTTCAACCCTAAAATGAAGAATATTTATTTTCATACTATTCTTGATGATAATAAAATTTATCATCAAAGCTTGACAATAATCAATGTAAGGCTCTGCTCAGAATATTGTTTTATGATAACTTAGATTGATTTATGGTAACTTCATATATCTAATCAATATTCTCACAATCTATCTCTATGCATGTAATTTTATAGACTAGATCAAATGAATTTTATAAATTTATAAACTAGGTAAATAGAAAATGAAACTCAGTTATTTAATATTATATTGTAATCTTTTCACTAAACTAGGTATAAAGATCATGTTAATGTTTGTAAATAGATACATAATGTAAATTGTATATATCAACTAATATTAAATGAGCTCATATTGTTATATGTTATATGTCTCTCGAATATCTGATTACTTTTTTTTACATTATTGTTTTCTATAAAATCATTTACTTTCCCTAACAACAAGTCACATTATCATTTATTTTCTAGTAATGCAAAATTCATTCTATTTTAATTTTGAAATAAATACATCATATTTTTCTCTTACAATTTAAATAAAATATTATATTTATCTTAGAATTTAAATAAAATATTAGACTTAGCTGGAGCCTATTAAAAATCTTGATTAAATTAGAATGTGGTTCTTCTTGAATTGAAATAGCTAAGATAGAAGTACGTTGGTGGTGTTTATGGATGTGGAGATAACAAAGATTGCATGAAGGCAAGGAAGAAGGTGTTTATATTATTTTTAATTCTACACCAATCATCAGTATTCTCCTCCCAAGCATCAATCTTTTTCTTCCCCCTCCAAGCATTGATCCTTCCTCTTCCTCCAGCATCAATATTTTCTCTACAACTAAAACCATTCTCTCCACCTACATCAATCTTCTTCTCCCCTTCTCCCTTTTGAAAACATCGAAATTCCTCCCTCTATCTCTCATCTTCGATCACTATTTATAAAAAATTTTATGCAAATTTTGCTTCACTAGATTCTCTCCTTGCATCATGCGAACACCCTTCCTAAATGGGATTTTCCCTTTTTTTAAGGTTTCCAACTACTTCTTATGTGGTAGTTCCTTTATAAATAGCATGAGTTAAACTGGGAAATGAATCTTAGGGAGGTGGAGTGAGTTAATCCAAATGGAGAGAAATTTATTTAACATTGATAGTTCATGATTATTCCCTCATACATTAGATAGTATAATTGATAGTTCAACTTTATTATCTGTCTTACATGGAGGATTTGGTAGACTGTATGCTTAGTACATAGGTGAAGTGGTAGTTTAGAATAGTCTTATTTTTATATTTTAGGGTTAAATGTATGTTATTTTTATTAATTATTAATTAATAATAATTAAAATTTTAAATTATTTATGATAATGTATTTGAAAGTTAAAATAAAAATAATTAAATAAAATTAAAGTTCCTTTTATTAAAATCACCTTGACGTATTCTATTATTATCAAATTGATAATAGTCTTCTCCAATACTATGCATGGTATTTATTACATGAATATTAAATCCATTCAAAAACTATTTCATGTATGGTGATTAACCATTTTATCAAAGAGATTAATGGAAAAGACTAAATATTCATCCCATATAATTTTCCCTTCTTCACAATTGTATATTGCTTTTGTATGAAAAGAATTAGCTTAAATAGTTTAATGATTTGATTCCCTACTCTTTTAGAATTTGAAAATGAAATTAAATCATACCTTTATTTCTTGAGAAATCTCATCGATGACTTGATAGCTCTTTGAAATCAACACAAAAGTTAAGTTGAATTAAAAATCAACTCATCATCACACAAATACTAAATGAGTACTAAAATAATGTAAAGTATGAGCATGAGTCCACAGTGAAGGAAGAGAGGCCGTGACAAATTTTAACTCCCCTTTATCCCCATTGGATAAGAAATGTAGACTACCATGCTTATCTAAAAGTATGGTATATTTAAATGATTTCATTTCTAAGGCAGGCCCAGTGGATGTGGAGCTAAAGAGAAACCTTTTCACATGGAAAAATAGAAGAGTTGAAGAATATATTATTCAAGTAATACTAGATATATTTCTATTTTCCAAACTAAGATCTAAATTATACCAGTTTTCTTAAGTCATTACCCAAAATAGGATCAGAACATAACCCCATCATTTTTCAATGGATTTTGGCTCACAAACAAAAGAATATCATGTTTAGATTTGAAAATATATGGATACATCAGCCCAATCTCTATGACTCCTTAAAAGATTGGTGTAAAATCCATTCTTAGGAAAGGATATGTTCATACTAGTCAATAAATTAAATTAATTAAAGGCAAACCTAAAAATATGGAACAAGGAGGTAATTGGTGAATTTTTTACACACAAGAATCAAATAAAGGAGGAATTTTAGTATCTAAAATAAAATTTATATCTACATTGGTATAAGGAACAAACTAAATGAATGGAAAAAAACCTTTTTTGTAGATATAAAAAATCTTAAAGTGAAAGAAGAAGACTTTTAGAAAATAATGACTAGATATTTGTGTCTCAAGGAAGGAGACAAAAAAATAATTAAATAAATCCATAAATATGCCTCCAAAATTAGAAACATAAACTTTATCTTTGAATTATTTCTCAAAAATGGAATGAAACGTAGGGACCAAGGGGACATTGATGAACATATTATCTAGTATTTCAAGAATGTGTTGAATTAAATGGCTCTAGTTATAGGAATATTACCCAGGATGATTATACAATCTTAGGACATAAATATTTTAAAGCCTCCTCATACTAAGGAAACCAAAGCTATGGTGTTTTCTATGGAAGGACATAAAGCTCCCAGTCTAGATGGATTTCCTCCTCTATTCTTTAAAAAAAAATTGGATATCATACACATAGAAGTGGAGGCTATAGTTGGCAAATTTCTTAGATCTGGCATAGTTTTAAAGGAAATGAATAACATATTTTTGGTTATCCTCCCCAAAATGTTAGTGGTGAACTAACTTGAAAATTTTAGACCCATAATATTATGAAGAAATGGTTATAAGATTTAATCACTGACTCTGGTCAGAATAATTCAACCAATCTTTGTGAGAATTATGGAAAAATATCAAGGAGTGTTTGTTTCTAGGAAACATATCACTAATGTAATAATCATAATACATGATGCCATTTATTTTACATCAAATTGACCTAAATAGGGTATGTTCATGAAACTCGATATGAACATGGCCTATTATAGATTCTCTTGGATATTATTGGATATAACCCTTGAAAGAAGTGGGTTCAATACTTACTTTAAAAATACCATTTTAATCCATGTATCTACTCCCATGTTTTTAGTAATTATCAATGGGGTAACCAAAGACTTTTTATCAGCTAGTTGAGGGCTCAAATAAGGGCATCCCCTATCTCCCTATCCCTTCATCATACTCTTTGAAATTATAGGATTATATATTCATGAAAGAATGAATGAGGGTATCATTAGTGGTATTAAAGTGGAGCATAAAAAAATCTTATCATTAATGAGAACTTTTATAATGACACAATCCTGCTTGGAGATGCCTTAGTTATTGAAGCCAAAACAATCAAAAGGATCCTTTAAGATTATGAAAAAGTCTAAAACCAATGTATCAATTATATAAATAAATTAATTTTCCTCATCAACACCCATTTGGGTCTTCAAAATAAGATAATTGTATACTTGGGTTCTAGTTAAACAATCTTCCTCCTACCCACTCAGGAAATCCAGTATTTATCAAAACATTGAAGGTTAATTTGTAGAAACCCCTAGTGGATAGAATCAAATAGAAAATAGTTGGAAGGAAATGTCATTTGTTGACCTAGGCAAGGAAGATATAGTTGCTCAAAATTACCATCCAAAGCATTAAATTTTATTTCATGTCCCTTTTCAAGTTTCCAATTAAAATAGATAATAAAATAGAATAGATTCAACATAACATTCTCTAAACAGGCTTTAAATAAAAATTTAGATTCCCACTAGTCAAATGGGAATAGACATTCCTCCCCAAATATAATGGTGTTTGGGACTTTAGAATATAAGAAGCATGAGCAATTCCCTCCTAGAAAAATTGGGTTAGAAATTTCTAAAAGAAGATAAATAGTGGACCCATATTATCAAAGAAAATATTTTAAAGACAACAATGAGGTTAGGTTTCTCTAGGAGGAAGGCCCTAATGATGGCTTAAAGTTTTGGAAATACCTCACCAATGGTAAGAAAATCCTTCAAAAAGGTTGTAGGTGGAATATTAGAAATGACAAATAGATGGAATTTTAGGATGACACCTAGATATCCAAAACCGCCTTAGGACTCAAGACACCTAGAATAACTTTTTGCAAAGTTATAATATTCTTGGGGAATAAGAAATGAGCACTACTTGTCCCATGTGGATGGTATCCTCCAATTTAAATGTCTTCAATTGCACTCTGTCAATTCAGAGGATTCTCAAGCCCTACCTGAACTCAATTCAAAACATTGGAATTTTCACATTCCTATTTTCCCAAAGGATGATATCCTCATTTGGGTTATTGAATATAATCAGTCATTCTAAGTGAAGTTGTGTTATTTGGTTGATATAAATCTTGAGGGGGATTTTGATTATTAGTGGCCCCTATGGATCAAACATCTCACTCCCAAATTTAATACCTTATTCTAACTGGTAACCTAGAATAAATTTTTTACTATTGATAATTTAGCTACGTAGGGAATAATTATTCCTAATTGGTGTTCACTCTACAACTATTTCAAGGAGTTGGTCACCCACCTCTTTATTTAATGTCACTTTAGCTCCTCATTCTTGGAATTGATTCTTAAAAAAGTCATTATTTCCTGGGTCCATCATGATTCATTGATGGACCTAATTATACAATGGAAACCACCCTAGGCCCTTCCCTCCCTTTATTTATTGTTGCATATAATTGGTTCATATGATCCAAAATAATTTTATTTATTCACTTTCTAGTTTAATATTTTTTTCTAGTAATTTAATTTAATATGCTTGTTATTATTTTTGTTGTTTCACAGGAATCGGTTACATCACGTAACCACCCATAAAATATTTATAAGATTTCAACCCTTTTTAAAATATATCCTAAAATAATACTTTATCATACTTTTGTCAAATAATTTATTCACAATGTAATGTGTTCATATTATCTAAAAAAATATGGGCCATTATTGGTATTAGAGATAGATAATTAAAGATATGGATGAGAGAGTGAATAATGAATTTGTACAACCTTCATTTCATATTATTATTATGTAGATCACATTATAGGGAAAGAAAATCATGCTTGAAATTTTCACAAAGTCTGATCAATTCCCAATTCACTAAAATCTACTCATTTATGCCTACATCCAAATGAAAAGAGACACAATTGTGCTACTACACATGCATTTATTTATAAAATAATTAAATCTAGTCACTCATAATAAACTATAAGTGGAGTCCTAAATTATTTCATCATCATCTTTCAATTTTATGTTATTATCACAACTACTCACACAAACAAGGAATCTCTGCATTCATAAATTTATTGAAAGCCAATAATACCAGGGGAATGCAGGCATATCAATCAAAACTAAATGTATGAAATAAAATTGGAGAATTTGTGTGCATTTGCAAATGTGTGAATTGGTATGATGTAGAAAAGCATATTCAAGATTTCATTTGAATTTTAAGTTTAATGTTATGCAGAAGATATAATAGTATGCATTTTGTGTCTGAGCTCCCCCAAAGATGCAAAGCGTAGTAGTAAAACATTGGAAAATAAATAAATCTTCATTATTTTTTCTTATTTTATATCCAGATGTCCAAAAATAAACCTATGTCTAACATTCACAGGGATTAATATCAAGTCTTGGGTGTTGTAAGACATCCTCTAGGAAATGGCATAGTAGTTCAACCTATGGCGTAGAGTGCCCCAAAGAAAAATTATTATTATATATATATATATATATATATATATATATATATATATATATATATATATATATATATATATATATATATATATAAGTGAGTCCCATCTAGAAAGAATAGAGTGAATACAAGAGTAAAAATTTTACATGTAAGAAAAAGATTTTTCCCATCTTTAATTTTTCACATCTAGAAGACTAAGATAATAAGGAAAGTTTTAAACTTGTATTTTTAAATTGATTGATGGGAAGGTGGATAGGATAATTTTGGTAGCTAATTTCAAATAAGGAAGTGAGTGGTTCAAAACCCTTTAATCATATTCTGGTCATTTTTTAAAGAGTTATATCAAAGTTATAATGGTGATATAAGTGTGTAAGTGGTTAGTCACTCCTTTGGCCATGTGAGTAGTCAAAATATAGACATTTAAATGTTTAAGACACATCCTAATGGTTGCTTATATTTTTGGAAATCTCTTTATATATTTTTATGTGATAAGCTATGATGTATAAAGGTGTATTTTTGATGGAAACCAACACCTTCAAACTATACAAATTTACAATGCCACCTCTTCTTTGTGATATTAAAAAACACACTATCTTTTATAGGTCCCTTAGGATCATTATGGTAAACTAAGTGTAAATGTCACACTGGAGGTTGGGGGATTCATTGGAGGCTTGCAGATTATTACCTTTCTCTAGTTAGCTATTTTATCAAAGTTTATATTAAATGCTTGAAAGGAAATTTTGGCTTGTGTTATTGCTTTTAGTTCTATTTTTGGCTTTTTATATCTAATATTATTACATGGAACAGAAATTATTAGTTTATTTTTATTCTCTTGGTGTATATATTCCCACCTCTCCCCTAATAGGGAGAGAAGATATAACATTGGTAGGTCTTCAATTATTCATTGGTGATAGTATGAGTTAACAAGGGTTACTAGCACTAATAGTGTTGAGCAAAGGTCATCATCATTTATTGAAAATAATAAAGATATGTAATATATAGTATAGATTGGTCACTTTGATGGGATTATGGGTAAATCCTTATGTGGATTGATGTAGTTGGGAAGGCCTTTATCATGTTCTACTATAATACAATATGATTATCATAGGGGATGAACAAGATTTGGTCATGTTCATCAGTATCTTATGCCACAACTCATAAGGTGGGTTTATGTATGGATTGGAATTAGTTTTAGCTAGTAACATGATGTATAATGTGCCATTTATAGTTGCCTAAGATTTTATTTGATGACTTTAGAGTCACTACTCTATTTATTTCATATTGCATACCGTTTTGAATAAAGATTGTTGGGTTGTATGATCTAAAATAGTTTTATTTATTTAAATTTTAGGTTAATAATGTTTTCTTAAATTTAATATACTTCTTATTGTATTGGTTGGATCATGAGAATTGGTTACATCCCATAATCACATGTAAAAGCCTTATAAACTTTTACTCTATTTGTAAATATATCCTGAAATAATACTTTATCATACTTTTGTCAAATACTTTTGTCACAATGTAATTTTTCATATTATCTATAAAAATATGGGCCATCACATATTTCTTTGCCCCATTTTCTCTAGGCTATTTAAAACACAAGGAATGATATGATATTTTTTAACAATGGGAGTAACATCAAATCTATCTTCCATACTTTATGCATCACTATTTCACATAACTGGCATACATTCCCCCCAAAGGATAAGGTTTATGGTTCTTAGATCAGGGTTTCCATCCTTCAAAACTAGAACATTTCTCAAGTTATATAAATTTCTAAATCTTTGGCAATCAAATGCTCCACTAGGTGGTTGCATCCTCCACCCAGATGATCAAATATCAATTTTGATGGAGCCTCTAAATGAACTCTAGTAAATGTTAGATTGGGGATGTTCTTAGGGATCACCAAGGGTAGGTTATGGCATCTCATATGGGTCCCTTCAGTGTTCAAACCAATCATGTGGCCAAAGTAATGGTCCTCTTGTGGGGAATCCAACTTGCCTTTCATGCTAACATTGTTAAATTATTTATAGAGGGGGATTCACTTAAAATTATTAATGTTTTTTTCATAAAAAACATCCCCTACCATACCATTAATTAGATCATAGATGATTCTAAGTTGTTTATTAACTCCTTTGGGAAGTCATATATCATGTATATTTTTTAGAACACAACTCTATCATAGACTCCATAGCCAACTTTGGAATTGAAGCCCCCTTATTGGTCACATAGGAAGGAACTTATAATTTCCCAGATCATTTAATAAACATAAAAAATAATTATTCAAATTTTGTGCCATCATAGGTTTAAGATCTAGTTACATCAATGAGAGTAATGCTTGAGCACGCAAAGATTTAATCCCTTTTGGTGTAATTATTCCAATAGACAAATCTATAACACTAAAAATGATAGAACTTTCAAATTAGACTATTTTCAAAAGCTAAAGGTTGTGGTGTGGAAGCCTTGAAATTTGACTCTAAATAGAAATAACAATATTGTCAAGGTAATGGGTGGAGATAGAGATAGACTTGAACCTCTCTCATGCATGAAAATTTAGGGGAACAAATGGGTCTAGAAGAAGCTGTTGAAGGAAGGACTAATAGAATATATGCAAATAATTGCAAGGCACAACAAGGAGCTATCAATGGACTTTGTGTTGGCCTAGAACAAATGGTTAGGTAGAATGAGAGGAATAAATATTAAGGTGGATAACAAATGAATAGGAGAGATAATTGAGATGAGTTGCAGAGTTGTGAACATATTTAAAAATAAAAGCCAAAAACTAAAATTTATGTAAAATATCCTCTGCACTAAAGCGGTACTAAAGATGGTAAGTAAGGGCTTCCTAAGGCAAGATTTACTTCATCGATCACTTGTAGATAATGAAGTATCTGACATTACAAAGTAAGTACGCCATGATATTTTCTCATTATTTTTCGCTAGTAAATCACTTTCATGGATATAAAATTAGTTTACCTTTATATCTCTTTAAAACATTAAAAAACAAAGTGTTTGCTTACCAAATAAGTCACAATAATGATATTATTCACCAATATTTTATGTTTCTATTGTTCCAAAATGGCAAGCACCTACATAGCAAATGCCTCCTTGATATCCCCAAAGAAAACCCATCTAATGAGGAATACGGGCTTTCAGAGGAGGAGGACGGGTTCCCAACCTCTACTTACTCCCAATCCACCTATCTTTATGCCAGTACCCAAAACCTATAAATCCCCCCTTAAACATTTGGGAAACACTTCCCTTGCCTTTACCGAAAAACACCCAAAACCGTAGCCATTTTATGGAAGGAGGAAGGTAGGGATAAGGGCAAAACAATCTAAAACTTGGATGACTCAGATTAATTGGGAGTGCAAAAGGAAACTCGTGGCATTTGAAGAGAAATTAATGGAAATTGGTAAATCCATGACTAGCCTCATCATGTAATGGAATGAATTAAAGGTTGAAACCGACTAACTCAAGCAGAAATATGACGGATAAATCTCCCTAAAAAAAAAGGTCGCCCATAATGAATCTGAATTGGTAGCTGTTGAGGCCACTCAACGAAACCTCAAAGCCAAAATGATCCATAGGACTGCACAGATGAATACCAAGTACGGTACTTATGAAGGACCAAGAAAATGCACACAAGGCAAAGTGACACAGGAATTGGTAAAGGACAAGACCAGGAAAACAAAACGATGTACTCCACGGAATAAGGCAAACTCATATGAGCTTTCAGAATCTGTCTAATCTATTTTATAGTTTTTTTTTAAAAATTTTGTCTCTGTTAAGGTAAACTTAGATGTTTAGCTAAAGACATTCTATGTTTCACAACCCATTGTAGATTTTAATTTAACTTCTGTTCTGACCCTTTTTTTTTAAATATTGATAATTCTTGAATTCCTGAAAAACTAACTTCTTTTACATAATCCAATAAAAATAAAATAAAATATTATTTAGATACTTATATATTTTTTATTATATGTATACATTTATTATTATATTAAATAAATAAATTTATTTGATTACCATAAACTATCCAATAAACTTGTTCAACTACTTTATAAAAATCATCCTAAATTTTAACCTTATATCGAAATTATCCAATCATTCAGGTGATGGATGGCCACAACAAGTCATTGAGTATGCAATCGAAATTTAATGCAACCCATTAATGGTATTGGTCTCCCGACCTGTCAGTAAATATGCACTCTGTTATTTATCGCCGCTCTGTAAAATATCTTCGAGCATCGATTCAATATGGAACGTCTTATTTTCTTCCACAAAGTTTTTATAAGTGTGGGTTACGTGCATTCTATTTGGTAGTTATTTCAATCTGTATTTTGTTTCATCTAGAGAGAGCTGCCAATTTACAACATATAGGATGACATTGATGACTTGCAGCACAGAGTGAGGTGCAAAATCCACATAACATTCTGCAGAATTTATTTCTCTTGACTTAAATAGATCATTCTGCAGAATTTATTTCTCTTGATCTGGTATGGATGTTCGGATTCACTTTATTTTAAAGCTTTTCCTTTCTTGGTGTATCACTTTTTAGTTGTGTTTCTATCAAATGGGTTTTTTTGTAGAGATGCAGTATTTGGAATATTTTTCTCCAATATCTTTGAAAGGATCTGATGTATAATTATTGACTCCCATGTTATTAGTACATGAAGCGAGTAGTAGATCTTCTATTTGGATGGTTATAATTTATCAATCCCATCGAATACTCTTAGTCATCTATGAATTTAATGTAATTTTTGGTTTGCTTTCTTCCTTTCTTTGACTTCTTTGCTCTGCCTTGTCCTCTTGTATTTTTTTTTTTATCTTGTTTTGTTTCTCTTTCTGAATTTTATTGCTGTAAGGTTAGTTATTTGAGAAAATGGAGATCACTTATTGGCCTAAAAAGATTGCACATACTCATAAATGAAATTATGATTGAATAAACAGAAGCAGGTAGAAGTAGGTGAGCACAACTAGGTAATTAATCAAAACTAACAATTGTAATGTTGTCGAAATCCCCTTTTGGCTGAATTGTATATTCGGTTCTTTCTTGTTATTGAAAGGTATAAAAGAGTTAAAATCCAACAAAAGAGATCAATGGTAATTATTTTTTAGTATTTTTGTGACCTAATTAACTATACCTTTCAGTATATCATTTTAAATTACTATTTATATAGTGTTGTATTTTGCTCTCGATATTTAGAATTATCGATATAAATTTTGGGTTTTAAAGGTTTAATGTAAAGGTTTTATTATATAGTTCGTGTGAGCAAGTTGTTAGTTTATTTACAGAGAAATATTGAGATATGTATTGGAAAGTTCTGAAACAGTCCTATCCTCTTAACCAGTTGATTGAATTCAAATAATAATAACAGCATAAAGAATTAACATTAAAAAAAAAAGCATAACATATAGTTTTGTGTCTTGTAGGCTTAATTAATGTTTTTATTTAAAAAAAAAACAACTACATTGCTGCACATATCGCATCATCTAAAAATAACTTAAAAACTAAATAACTAACATGCATTGTTCGCGCATAATCCACTGCAATGGCAGCAAGACATTGAAACATAAGTTTATTAACTGAATAAAAAAAATAAACTATAACAATTACTGGCTGGAAAACCAATGCATGGGGCAAAAGCCAATCATGCAATTTATTCTGAGAAAACAAACTAAAACTAAAAAACTATGCATGGAGATAATATTGTAGAACTGATTGCGAAACATCAGTTATCAACATTCTCCCCCTTGATGTTGAGAGGGCTCACAATCTGATCTCTGAGTGCCAAAAACTGATCCTTTGCAACTGCTTTTGTGAAGATATCTTCTAACTACTCTTTTGTGCTGATGTATTTCAATTCTACTAGCATCTTCTATACTAAATCTTGGATGAAATGATGATTTAAATCAAAATGTTTTGTCATGTTGTAATGGACTAGATTCTTAGCTAGTTTGATGGCACTAATGTTATCACAAAAAATCACTATGGGTTGGATTTGTATCTCTCCAATTTATTCAAGAAGTTTTCAAAGCCATAATGCTTGTGTACTTGTTGAAGTAGCTATAACATACTCAGCTCTTGTAGAAGAAAGGAAACTATACTTTGCTTCTTTGAGCTCCAAGTAATCAAACCAAAACCAAAATAAAAACAATTATGAGATGTAAACTTTTGGTCATCCAAACTACCTCCCCAATCAAAATCACTAGAACCAACAAGATTGAACCTTTTAGAAGTGTAGTAATGAATCCCAAAATCTATAGTGCCTCCCACATACCTCAAAATTCTCTTGGCTACATTCATATGTATTTTAGATGGCTTTGCCATGTACTTTGAAACAAGTGAAACTAAATAAGTTATATCAAGTCTTGTGTGAGTTATAAATATGAAGCTTCCAACAATGATCTTATAAGTTATCTCATCAATTATTTTAATACCATCATCTCTACACAACACAACTCCATGAGAAACTAGAATGGAAATTGGTTTACAATCAACCATATCAAATTTCTTCAACATATCTTTGACATATTTTGACATGTGAAAATTTCATTATCACTTTGATAAACCTCCACTCCTAGAAAATATTTCATGAGACCTAAATCTTTCATCTCAAATTCATTCATCATAACAATCTTGAATTCATCTTTCATCTTAAAATTTCTATCCATATACAACAAGTTATTGACATACAAACTTACAATATGAATATCACTACCTTCTTATTTGTAATAAACACTAGGTTCACTCTTACTTCTTTGAAAGTTATTCTCCTAAAAATATCTATCAATCCTAGCATACCAAACTCGTAGTGCTTGCTTAAGGCCATACAAAGCCTTCTTCAACTTGTAGACATGATTTTCTTTTCCTTGCACTTCAAAATCTTCTATCTATTCCACATATACTTCCTCTTCTAAGCACCCATTCAAGAAGGTACTTTTCATGTCCATGTGATGGATGCTCCAATTATTTTGAGCTGCTAATAAAATCAGCATTCTAATGGTCTCTTGTCTTGTTACTAGTGTAAATGTCTCTTCATAATCAATGAAATACTTTTGTGTGAAGCCTTTAGCAATTAATCTTATTTTATGCCTTTCAACACTTCCATCACTATTATACTTAGTCTTGTATACCTATTTGGTGCCTATCCTTTTCTTGTCATGTGGAAGTTTTGTAAGTTCCTAAGTGTCATTCATGTTAATAGAATCCATCTATTCTTGCATTGCTTGTATACAAACCTCATTAATACATTCATCTTCAAAACATGATGGTTTAAAATCAGCCTTGGTAAGTATAGCAAACTTCACTATCTCACCTCTTCAATTTTCTTCATGTGCTTGATTTGTACCTTTAATGATGTCACTCAATCTTCTTACCTTTCTTGTAGAATGAGGACATGAATTTGGACTTACACTTTGAATTGAACAACTAGATGAGGGGCAACTTGGTGGATTTGTAGCACTTGGAAAAGAAATATTATTGGGTTACTCATGATAGATATCATTAATAATATCATCATTTAAAACAAATTTTGACTTCTTCATATGGCTTTTTTATAACCATAAACTCCCCATTCGACAAAAATCACATCTCTTGACACAATAATCCTATTAGTGAGAGGATTATATAACCTTTAAGCCTAACTTTCATCACTATATCTAACAAAAATACATGACTCACTTTTGGGATCTAACTTTTGCCTCTTTTGATCAAGAACATGAACATAGGCTAAACAACCAAAAGCATTGAAATAATTAACATTTGACTTTTTCTCATACCAAGCTTCATACAAAGTCATTCGTTCAAGTGCACTAGTGGGACTCTGATTGATAATATATACTATTGTAGAAACTACTTCTCCACAAAACGAATTACTTAATCCATTTGTTTTTAGCATACTTTATTCTATCTCCATCACTATACGATTCTTTGTTTCAGCTACACTATTTTATTGAGGTGTGTAGGTAGTGGTGAGTTGTCTTCTAATGCCATGCATATCATAATAACCTTGAAAGGCTTTTGAACAAAATAATTCTCCATGATCAGCCCGTAAGCATTTGATTTTGAACTTTTTTTTATTTTTAAAATGGGCTTTAAACCTCTTGAATGTATCAAGGGCTTCACCCTTGGTCTTCAAAAAATAAACCCAACACTTTCATGAGTAATCATTAATAAAAGTAATGAAATATGATGACTTGCCGAAACACTTTATCTGCATAGGACCATAAATATCTGAATGAACTAACTTAACTGGATAATGGGCTCTCCATGCATTGCCTTTTGGAAATTTCTCTCTTGGATGTTATCCTCTAGCACATCCTTCACAAACTTCCTTGTGCTCTTCAACCTTAGGCAAACCAAAAACTAATGCATTTGATGTTAGAATCTTCAAACTATGAAAATTTAAATGCCCATACCTAAGATGCCACAACCAACTTGTATTCTCATATGCCATATTGGCAAGGATATTGTTAAATTCATAAAAATTCAATGGGAACATCATATTCTTTGTCATAGGCACAACTGTAACCACTCTATTGATTTGATTCTTATCATAAATTATACATTATTGATTTTAAATCACAACATTATAATTCTTTTCATACAATTGTCCAACACTCAATCAATTATGCTTTAATTTTGGAGTGTAATAAATGTCTTTAACACTCTTCATACCTTCTTTGTATGGACTTTCATAGCTCCTTTTGCAGCAACCTCCAATGGTTTGTCATCACCAAGATAAATCTTGGATTTGAAACTTTCATCCATTGTTGAAAATAGCTTCTCATTTCCTAACTTATGATTAGAACATTCACAATCTAAATACCAAACATCTTTACTATTATTTTTTATTTTGGCATAGGATAAAAATAAATGATCTTGAGGATTCTCATCACCTTCTTGAGCATAATGAACACTTTTACCTTCCTTTAATCTAAAATTCCTTTCAAAGTGGCTATACCTATTACAATGGTAACATTAGACATTTTATCAAATCAGGATTTACCTCTTCCTCTGAAACCACCTCTTCCTCGTGGAGCACCTCTTCCTCTATTTCCTCTTGAGTAATTCTGATTTCCACCTCTACCTTGTCCTTGATTTTTTTGGTGCTACTATTGGCATATTCATTCTTTATGATTTGTAATTTGGAGGAAAAGTATTTTTCATCACTGTCTTCAAATGAATCTCTCAATCTTTCTTCATGAGACATCAAAGATCCAACTAGGTGATTAAATTGAATGGCAGCCAAATTATTGCTTTCTTTTATGATTATGGCAACATGGTTCCACCTTGGTGTGAGAGTCCTTAACACCTTCTTGATTACAACCTCATTGTTCACAATTTCACCAATTGTATCCATCTTATTGACCACATCTTTTACTCTGACACAATAGGTACTCACACTTTATGCTTCTTACATATTCAATTTCTCAAATTCTTTCTTCAATGTTTGCAACTTGACAACTTTGACATGATCACTACTTTGACAGGCTTCTTTTAAAGTCTTCCAAGCATCTTCAGCTGTCTTTGTTCTTACAATTCTCAAAACCAAGCTCCTATCTTGAGTTATTTGAATATGAAACAAGGGTTGAGCATTCTTCTTCTTAGCCTCCTTCTTAGTTGTTTATTAGTGACTGTGAGGGCATTCCAATCAATGGGATCTGCATACCCTGATTTAATAATCTCTCACAAATCTTTTTCCAACAAAAAAGTCATCATTTTGATGTACCAATAATCATACTCATTTCCATCAAATTCTTGAATGGAAAAGGAGTTAGAATTCAGCATGATAAACTTTTGACGAAATTTCCACTAAATTTTTAACCTAAAAGAAAATACCTTCTCTGATACCAAATGAATGTTATGAAACAGCCCTATCCCCTTAACCAGCTAATTGAATTCAAATAATAATAACCGTAGAAAGAATTATCTCTAAAAAACGAAAGCATATAACACAGTTCTGTATTTTGCATGCTTAATTAATGTTTTTACTGATGATGCTTTTATAAACAAACTACTACATTGCTGCACAGATCTCAGTATTTAAAAATAGTGTAAAAACTAAACAGCTAATATGTATTGTTCACGCATAATCCACTGCACTGGCAGCAAGACGGTGAAACTCATGTTTATCGACTAAAGCAAAAAACTAAAAACAAACTATAACTATTACAGGCTGGAAAAACAGCGCATGGGGCAAAAGACAATCATGCAATTTATTCTGGGAAAACAAACTAAAACAAAAAAACTGTCCATGAAGATGATATTGTAGAACTGATTGTGCAGCATCATTATCGACAGTATTTAATGGAATGTTTAAAATTTAATTAAAATTAAAAATTAGTGTGTTTTTCAATTTTACTGTTAAGATGTATGTAACAGCTTTCAAACTTAAAAAGACAATTTGTTTAAGAGTCGATTCATTCATGCAAAACAAATATTGTAACTAAAATTCTATTAATCTGTTGAGAAATAATTTTAAGGTCATATAAAACAATCTCCATTGTTTTTGAGAATTTAAATATATAAAATAAATGTTTATGCATATATATTGCATATTAACTATTATAAATGTCTCTTCCCATTCCTTAATTTTAATAAAAGTAAAATAGTTTTGATTGGCATGTTACGTGATAGCCGTAATTATAGATTGTTTTGGGCATGTCTGACTCTTTAAATGGAGGTGGCTCAGGTGAAGGCATACACTTGATCTACGAATTTTTAACACAAATAAATTGCATTCCCTGAAATATTTTTAAATTTCATTTCTTTTCTCTGTTAAACATATTGTCACACATAGCTTCCTTATTAAAGTAATCTTCAGATGATGCTGTTATGTACTAGTCGCGGGTAATTTCATTTTATCTGTGTTTTAATTATTTATGTAGGTGCTAATTCAACATGCAGTCGTTAATATTAAAGAGTTTGATCCTGGGACATAGTGAACACCACACTGACCGTCATTTTTCTTTAGTAGCAGGTATGGATGCCCTGTTTAACTTACTATAACTTGGTGTTTTATATTTGTTGAATCAGGTTATTACTGGCAACATAACTATATATTTGTAAGGACTATACTTTTTAATATATTATAGATGTAGTAAGTATGATATATATATTTATGTTAAATATCTAAATAAAATTAAATAATATATTTAAAATGTTAAAAATATTTGACAAAGTTATACAAAATTTACAAGTACCGCTATTTGTAAGCCATGTCAACATTGACACAAATACAACCCTGCAAACCACTTACTCACTTAAATTATTATTTAATTCTTTTATGGCTCCAGTTTCACGCAACTATCAACAAATTTAAAATTATATGTATATTTGTAAATTGACAATGAAACCAGGTTAGTTGTGTCACAGCCAAAGCATATTACAGATCTCACTAGCGAGTTTTCCTTCAAATAAGAAAGCCATAATTTTGTTAGAAACTGAAGATGAGTTGGAGATAATTTCTCCATCCACAACTTAACTGCCTGTTCCACCTCACTCCTCATGCATGCACAACAGTTAACAAATAGTTAGAGATTAGTTAGTTCAAACAGTTAAGTAGCAGTCTTACTTCTTGCTCAGCTTGCATGCAGTAGCAGTTGAAGTTAGTTTTAGATTAGTTAAACAATCATTTTATTTTCAGTTTTATTTGCTTTCACATTCTATTTATAGATGCTTTGGGCACAGCTTTGTAAGGACAGGAAAAAGAAGATCAAGATTTTCAAGAAAATAAAAAATTCTTGTTTTTAGCATTGTTGTAGCAATCTGTTGAAGTCTATTTTTATTTTCTTGTTCTTTATGCTTTGTTTAATCTCAAAAGTTGGTATCAAAGCCAGTAGTTTGGAGCACAGCAGAAGAAAATCCAGCAGGGAGCACCAAGGAGAGGCGCATAACAAGAAAAGAGCTTCGTAAGGAAGATCGCAGGTTTGAAGTGCCTGGTTAGAAGAAATCGTAGCAGACACAAGCGCACAACAGTTAATGCATATTCAGAGTGAAGCGTGTGGCACGAGTTGCAGGTCGCGAGTTCCAAATTTGAGTTTATTCCTTCAACGCCCAACGGAGCAGAAGGTGAGTGCGCACAGTCAACTGTGGTCGACACCCGTGTCAAAGTCTTGTTTCTAACAAAGTCACAGTTTGGCATGAGGATGTGGCATAATCAACATACTAAAGGATGAAGTGTTTAGTGTAGCTGTATAGCCACTCAAAATTGTCCAAAACAGACCACACATAGTAACCCCTTACATCTGCTCCTTTTTGTATTGCAGCTGCCAAATAGGCGAGGTAGCTTTTCATTTGGTTGGTTCTTCTTGTTCGAGGCAGTCGTTGGGAGAAGCAGTGCCAAAGAATTGGCAGCGAAGCCCAAGTTAAGGTCTCAAATAGGCTGACGTGCCCTGATCGAATTCCCTGGCAAAAAAAAGGGAAAAATAAATAAATTTCAAAGTCAGATCATGGAAGAAGCATAGTGAAGAAGTGCACTTCAATCCTTTTTGTAGCCGCTATTGATTTAGTCACTTTAGTGATTGACATGGCAACAAATATCAGTATTTCTTAGCCTCAAATTCCCATTTTTAATGGTAAGAATTACAATTTTTGGGCAATTGAGATGAGAACTTTGTTTTTTCTCACAAGAAGTTTGGGATTTGGTAGAGAATGGTTTTGTAGAACCACAGGATGAGGCTGCCCATCTGGCATTAACGCGAGCACAAAAGGATGAGCTTAAGGAGAACAGGAAAAAAGATGCAAAAGCTTTATTTATAATTCAACAAAGACTGGATGAATCAATTTTTTCCAAAGTTGCAGCAATAGCGAGATCCAGATCGGCATGAAAAATCTTGGAGACTACCTATAAAGGTAATACAAAGGTAAAAATTGCTAAATTGCAATCTCTTAGGTGATGTTTTGAAAATTTTCAAATGAATGATTCAGAGTCTATAGACCAGTTTATGGGTCAAGTGTTGAATATAGTGAATCAAATTAGATCTAATGGAGAAACAATCACGGATCAAAAGATCATAGAAAAAATACTCAGGAGTTTACCTAGTATATTTGATACAATAGTTGTAGCTATTGAGGAAACCAAGGATTTAGAACAGTTATCAGTAGATGAATTAATGGGTTCTTTGTTAACACATGAATCTAGAATGAATAGGAATAATAATACTTCTCTTGAGAATTTTTTCAAGTCACAGGTATCATTTGGCAGAGGAAGAGGAAGAGGAAGGTCACACTTCAAAGGAAGAGGCAGAGGTAGAACTGGAAGGAACAATCTTGATCAAGGTGAACACAGTGATCAAAACTATAGCAATAGAGGATGTGGCAACAATCACTTCCAGCAAAGTTCACAAAGGTTTGATAAATCTAATATTCAATGTTATTATTACAAAAAATATGGACATTATGGAAGTGACTGCAGAAAGAAACAAGGATATGTGGACAAGCAGAATGCTAATTACAAAGATGAATCTAGTTCTAATCTAGGTGAATCTAGTTCTAATCTTCGAAGCTTATTTCTCACTTGTCATGTTACTCAAGAAAAAGCTAGAGATATTTGGTTCTTAGATAGTGGATGCAGTAATCATATGACAGGAAATAAAGAATTTTTTGCTAGTCTTGATGATTCCATAAAATCTGAAGTGAAATTAAGAAATGATATCAAAGTGGATGTAATGGGTAAAGGTGTAATAAATGTTTTGGCAAAAAATGGTGAAAGAAGGTTTATACCTGATGTTTATTTTGTACCTGAACTAAAGCATAATCTTATGAGTATTGGACAGTTAGTACAGAAAGGTTACATAGTATCTTTTATTGATAATGTTTACACAATACTAGACAAGTTTCCAAGTGACAGGTTGATAGGAAAAGTGGAGATGACCGAGAATCGGATCTTCCCTCTTTGAATTCAGTGCATCAAAGGAGAAGAGGAAGCCCACTTCAAAACCATGCATCTAGATCAATCATGGCTATGGCACTTAAGGTATGGACATTTACTTTTTGGAGGTTTGAATTTGTTAGAGAAGAAAAATATGGTGAAGGGATTACCACTAATAGAAAAGCTAGGAAGTTCATGTGATAGTTGTATTCTGGGAAAATAGCATAAAGAGATCTTTCCAGTATGAGCCTCATATAGAGCAAAGGTAATATTGGAGCTAGTCCATAGTGATTTATGTGGACCAATGCAAACTCCATTTGGAGGTAGTACTTATTTTCTAACCTTCATTGATGACTTTAGCAGAAAGATGTGGATATATTTTCTCAAAAATAAGTCTGAAGCCTTTGGAAAGTTTAAAGAATTCAAGGCAATGGTTGAAAAGCAGAGTGGCCATTATATCAAGGTACTTAGATCAGATAGAGGAGGTGAATATATGTCTAATGAATTTCAGGATTTTTACAGATATCATGGCATTAAAAGGCAATTGACTACAAGGTACACACCATAGCAGAATGGTATAGCAAAAAAAAAGAATAGAACAATCATGGACATGGCAAGAAGCATGTTGAAAGCCAAACACTTGTCAAATGAATACTTGGCAGAAGCAGTAGCATGTGCAGTATATATTCTGAATAGAAGCCCAACAAAGAGTGTCAGAGATCAAATTCCACAAGAAGCCTGGAGTGGTAAGAAGCATAGTGTAAATCATTTCAAAAAATTTGGTTGTATTGCATATTCTCTTATACCATCTAAATTGAGAACAAAACTTGATGATAGAGGTGAGAAATGCATTTTTATTGGCTATAGTGAAGAATCAAAGGCTTATAATCTCTATAACCCCATTTCAAAGCAAGTGATTATTAGCAGAGATGTTGAATTTAATGAAGAAGAAGCATGGGATGGTAGCACCATCACAATTGGAGCACCAATTCAACAAAATAAAGAAGTTTCTGAAGAATAAAATTTGCAAGGTGATCAATCCTCTCCACAAACATGAACAAGCACTCCAATAAGAACACTTAGGAGGTTTGAACAAGGTGAATCATCTGATCATGCATGTCATCCTACTCCAAATTCACAAGTAAGTGATGAATCAGATCCAACTCTTGATACTTTAAGATCAAGATTGAAAGGTAAGAAAATGAGAAATTTGAATGAGATTTATAATCAAGAAGAAGAGAAGTTAGATTTGTGTTCAAATTTTTCTCTTTTCACTCATGATCCTATGTATTATGAAGAAACAGTTAATGAGGAACATTGGATAAAAGAAATGGATGAAGAGATGAATGCCATTGAAAGAAATCAAACATGGGATCTAACTAATCTACCTAAAGGTAAGGATTGCATAGGAGTCAAATGGGTTTATAAGACCAAATTTAATGCAGATGGAAATGTTGAAAAGCACAAGGCAAGGTTAGTAGCAAAAGGTTTTGCACAAGAACATGGAATTGACTATAATGAAACATTTGCTCCAATTGCTAGACTTGATACTGTTAGAATGGTTTTATCAATAGCTGCTCAAAATAATTGGTATGTATATCAAATGGATGTAAAATCAGCTTTTTTGAATGGTTTCCTAGATGAAGAAGTGTATGTGAAATAACCACCAGGTTATGAACTGCAAGGACATGAAGAAAAATTCTATAGATTGAAGAAGGCTCTTTATGGTCTCAAGTAAGCACCAAGAGCATGGTATAGCAGGATTTATTCATACATGATAAACAATGGATTCAGTGGAATCAATAGTGAGCCTACTTTGTACACAAAAATCAATAAAGAAGGTTAGATTTTGATTGTGTGTTGGTATGTTGATGATTTGATTTTCACTGGAAATTTGTCTATAGACACATTTAAATCAGCAATGAAGAAAGAATTTGAAATGACAGATTCGAGATTAATTAAGTACTTTTTGGGCATAGAAGTTGTACAATCAGAGAAAGGAATTTTTATTTGTCAAACTAAATATGCAAATTATGTGTTAAGGAGATTTAAGATGCTAAATTGTAAACCAACACCTACACCAGTTGCTACAGGGACCAAACTTAGCAAAGAAGACCAAGGGTCTAATGTTGATTCTACAACATTCAAAAGACTAGGTGGCAGTTTGATGTATCTTATAGCTTCAAGACAGATATGATGTATGGGGTCAGTTTAATCTCTAGATTCATGGAGTCACCAATAGACTCACATTGGCAAGCTGGAAAAAGGATATTGAGATATGTGGCAGGAACTACTGAATATGGAATTTTATATTCCACAACTAACAATTTTAGTTTGATTGGTTTTACTGATTGTAATTTTGCAGGTAGCATTGATGATATGAAGAGTACTTTTGGACATGCCTTTCTTTTAGGAACAGGTGTGGTCACATGGGCATCCAAAAAGCAACCTATAGTGACTCTTTCATCAGCTGAAGCAGAGTATGTAGTAGCCACATCAGCAACATGTCAAGCAACTTGGATGAGGAGAATATTGAAAGATTTACTACAAGTATAGAAGGAGTCAACACCAATCTTTTGTGACAACAAATCAGCAATTGCATTATCAAAAAATAATGTTTTTCACAAGAGGAGCAAGCACATTGATACAAGATTTCATTTTATCAAAGAGTTAGTGAACAATGGAGAAATCCATCTAGAGTTCTACAGATCTGAAGATCAAATGATAGATATATTCACAAAGGCATTAGCAAAGGAGGCCTTTGATTATCTAAGATGAAATTTAGGCATTGTAAATACTGAAGTTGTTAGTGGTAAAAATTAAGGGGGAGTGTTAGAAATTGAAGATTAGCTGAAGATTATTTCTCCATCCACAACTTAACTACATGTTCCACCTCACTCCTCATGCATGCACATTAGTTAACAAACAGTTAGAGATTAGTTAGTTTAAACAATTAAGCAACAGTCTTACTTCTTGCTCAGCTTGCATACAGTAGCAGTTGAAGTTAGTTTTAGATTAGTTAAACAATCAATTTATTTTTAGTCTTATTTGCTTTCACATTCTATTTATAGATGCCTTGGGCATAGCTTTGTAAGGACAAGAAAAAGAAGATCAAGATTTTCAAGAAAATCAAAAAATTCTTGTTTTTAACATTATTATAGCAATCTGTTGAAGTCTTTTTTTATTTTCTTGTTCTTTATGCTCTGTTTAATGTCACAAATTTGAAATTAATGTATTTAGTGGCATATATAGTGTACTTTTTCCAAAGTATATCTATAGTTTTAGGTAGGAGAATCTATAGAATTGCTTTTGTCACAAAAGATAAAATTCTTAATGTTTTTTTTTTAAAAAAATGTTTATTTTTTTTACAACTTATTTTCATGTCGTATAAATAATTAAAAAATACAGGACAAAAAAAAGAACAAATATTTATTAAAGAAATTGCTTTGTAGATATTTTATTTATGAAAAGTTTCTATTTGTTTTATTGTAGAATATAAAATCCTATAAATATTAAAAAGTCATTGTTTATTGAATTGAAAAATTAATTATAAAAACTTCATAATTTAGAAATATATTTTTTTTTTGAAAAAATACATTTCATTGAAATAGTGTCATTAACAAAAGTCAACTTCAAAATTTTGACATGTTTAAATACTATGTGACGCAAACTCCTACATAGGAAACACATTAAAATATACATATATCACAAACATATTCTCTCAAATTTTTATAATAATACATGCAACCGGTAGCATATATAATAGATATGCGCTTATCAATGATTGGTTTCACCAAAACAAGCAAATTTGCTATACATGCATTTATTTTTTTGATTTTGTCACATACTACGTAGAAGAATTATAAGATCCTATTCATTCATAATACAAATGTACCCCACTCTAATTTGAATACATTAAATATTTTTCTAATAATTAAATTATATGACTACATAATTAATAAACATTTAATCGATTAAAAAAAATATTATAATTTTATTGTTAAAGTGTTCAATTAAAATGCCTATTGAAAACATTAATTGCTTTTTCCTCTTTTTAAACAACCATGATTAGTAATTTAATGATAAACAACCAATATTTTTATTTTCACATAAGTTTCTAATCTCTTTTTAGAAAACACAATTGTTTTTTCGGGGGAATTTTAAAAAAAATTGTTCTCACTTTAATTTTGCTTTTTGGGTATTGTGTTTACCCATACTTTCTTAGCTCTGCATATCACATATGAAAAATAGTTTCGTATCAATTTTTATGCATTTAAATATTATTAATATGTGCATAATTATATTGGACTCTTTCCAACTTGGAACTTAAGCTTACAAGTGCCCTATTAGATACTAGGAGTTGGGGGCAGTGGACAGGTTTTCAACCCTATGATGCTCTCCTAGCACATGTAATCACTACATTTTATATATGTTTAATGTATATGGTATTCTTAAAAAATCTCATGATTGATTTCATAGAATAGATCTAATGTTGAATCAATATGTAGTAATTGAAATATTGGACACATCTTCTGCATACTTAGTCATCATTCTTCACAATGTGACAAATGTTTGTGTGCTTTTTCAATATTTTACATTTATTATGAATGACACTCAAATGAATGAAGTGACATGTACACAAAACAACCCCTATCCTGATGTACCTTTTATTGTTGATGCTAGAAGTATGACAACACCTAGTGCATATGGGAGTACCAAAAACAAAATGACCTTTATGAAGTTCCACCCACATTTAATGCTTGTAGTTACTTTCTAACTAACATATAAGTGATTTCAATCAATGTAAGAACTACATGTGATAATATATCATAGATGACATCAGACCCTCTTTTTCATGACCACATTGTAGAGCACAAGAAGATTGTGTAGTGCTACACCTTGTGGAAATGGTTCACACATAATATTCTAAACTTGAAATAATGTATACATTTTTATGTCATAAAGAATATGAATAATAACATAGGGGGCCAAGAATCTAGTAAATTATTTTTGATGGAGCTTCTTATCTTATCATATATTGAACATTGTTTAGATTATAGTAAACCCACCTTTAGCTGGTGTACAATATAGCCTAGGACATATTAGGAGGCTTGGGTATCCATTATGTTTTAAAAGGAAAAAAATAGGGGAAAAGCATGCCCAACCAAAAAAGGATGCACCAAATAATGTACAGGAAAGACCCATCCAAAAATGAGAAGTAAAGATAAATGTTAAATGAAGTAAAAAACTAGCTAAAACATTAAGAATTAGTAGTCAATGCTAAAGACCCTAGAGAGGGCTCTTATACGCCTTCCTTTAGGTTCTAGTGTTAAGACCTTCTTTTCCATCAAGTTTGAGTCCTTTAGTGACAAAAGGAGAGTCAGTTTTCTTATGTGTTAGGTGAGAAGAACCAGTCATTATTAAATGTTGCCCAAGCAACCTGAAGATATGAAGGTTGTATGGGTCTTCTAATGATTTGATGTGAGGAGTACCTATAGTAAAAGCACAGACCTCCTTGGGCATCAAACCAACTTTAGTGAAGAGAGCCCATTGAATCTCCTTGACTAGTTTTTTCATCTCCCTTGGCTGAAGGGCCTTATTCCTAAGTTGAAATTCAAAAGAACATATCCTTTCTCTTTGTAAACTATTCACCTCCATAACTTTATTCTTCTGATTAGGTGCATTTTATGATTTTAGAACTAGGGCTGAAATTCCTACCAAGGAGTCATCCAACCGTTGGGTCCCAATATCCTCCTCCATCAGTTCATTTGAATCCCTTGAGTTCAAATTCAACCTCCTTTTTTTCATTCTAACTTTAACTTTAGTTATTATCAAACCTCAATGACTAACATTTCACATTTAAGTCATTTCTTAGAATTTTTTGAAAAATAGCTAGATCTTGGAGTAAGAGTCATCACCTTTATTTCATTTATAGAGGCATTTTTAAAATGGAAAAGGATAAGAGCTTGGTGACCAATAAAAAACCTATTGTTTCACTAAATAACCATAATAGATTCCTTAAGACAACATAGTATGAAGAAGGAAAAACTAATTTTATAAATGTCCTCAATGTGATTAATAAAAATGAATCAGTGAAACCAAACCAATTTAAATTTGGAGTCCAAGATAACATACAATGTTACCTGTTTACAAACTTCAGGCCAGGTTTCCAAAGATTAGTTCTCCTACAACTTTTGTTGACCTCTTTCACTTTCTTTGGAGAACTAAATAATTTTGAGATCCATTCATCCTTCACACTCTTATCTTTATATTATTTGAGGTCATGGATGATAGGTCCTATATCTTCAATGATAAAATCCTTTGAGACATCCATTCTCATACCTCTCATAGGAACTATTCTATCTTTTTACGCTACAACATAATACATAGGAAAGGTTAGATCATTCCCCATTAACTTCATCATGAAATGAGTAAGTTTTCCATTCTCGAGGATGCTCCAAACTAGGGGAATTTTATTCCTAATTTATGATCAAGACTTTAGATCAACTCTCACCATTCCTAGTTTTATCTTCTCTCCCCCCTTGGAATTATGTTTAGATCCAAGTTTATCTCCTTTTTAAATTATTATAGAATATTATAGAGGATCCATATTATCAAAGAAATAATGTGAAAAAAAAATTGGACATCACACGTAGAGAAGAAATAACAAAGTAGTTGGAAAGGGAACCATGGGTAACACATAAACCAAACAAAAACTAGCAGAAATAAATGCATAATTAGTGGGTAATCATAATTCAAACATAAGGGGAATGAATATAAAAATTAAATCTGTAATAATTATGTGGTGATAGACATCAAGCCAAGGAGGGGGAGGCAATGTCACACCATGACACAAGGAAAAAAGATGGTGTGAAATCTACCATTAGGGAGAGGGATGATGAAAATAAAAGTTAAATCTTATAAAAAGAGTGATCTAATTGAATCTACCAAACAAAGATAATTATTTTACTTTAAGATAGATTTTAAAATAATAAATGCAATCAATAAAAATGGTCATAGTAACTAGTAGATCATGAAAAAATTCAAACACAAATAAATCTTAAAGAAAGGGAGATGAGACAAGACCAAGGTCGAGAATGAGAAAAAAAGAAACCAAATAATATAAGGTAAAAATTCAAATGTCTCCAAAAGTGGAGATCCACAATTCAGTTCCAATAAAGGAATACACACATGCACCCAAATAACCATCCATTTCAGTACCCAAGAAGGTGCATGGACATCTAAGTAGAGGGATGAAAATTTGAAACTCATTAACAATTAATTAATTTCTTCTCCAAAAGCATAGTTTTAGTACCCTTTAAAATTTTCTCCTCCATTTCTTGAGTTCACTTGCTGTGAGTAGGTGTCCTCCCTCATTGATCCTTTTCATTACCATAACCTACTTTCATATTTATAGGTGAAAGGTTCCTATCTTGGAACCAAGATCCTAGAATTAGCTAATGACCCCATTATTCATTTTGTTGTGAGATCTAGTTAGAAGACTTTATGGATGGAGAATGGTGAGGAGGGACTTCTATTGAATAAGTTTGACATACAGAATATATTTGATGGATATTAATAGATCTTCCTCCTCTTCTAAAAGTGAATTAAAGTATAACTTATTCCTTTCCTTAGACTAAGAAATAGCCCCTTCAGTTGTATATCGGAAAGTGTCTTCTGTCATTGTGGCTTTCATTAGATCTAATGATCCAAGGTTCTCATAATCTCCATGATTAATTGAATCCTTTGATTGCTTGTTAGATACAAATGACTTCAATTATCCATTGACCATTCCATTAAGACCCCACAAAATGTCCATCATCTCCAAATGAGGTTGTGGATGAATGTTAGCCTAAATTTGTGGCATTGTATCAAAGTCCAACAAAGGCCAATCTTTGAAATCCATTTTATTCTTGTTGTTTGAAGAAAATTTAAAAGGCATCCTGGACTTCTCATTATTTCAAGGATATTTAATGATCAAATAAGACCTATCCAAATTTTCACTACAAGAAGAAGACTTACAAGGTCTTGAAAATCCATCTATTTTAAAATCTTGTCTCTATATTTTGTCCTTTGACCTTAGCATAATACTCTTCAGGATTGCATTCTACTTCATTTCGTGTATTTTATTATTAGCTACATACATACATACATACATACGTACATACACAAACATATATATGTACATATGTATGTATATATACATACATATATCTATATTTGGTTAAGTAAATTTGAAAAAATATATGAGCTAATTGTGATTTAAATATTTATACATACATATTCTCTTCCTTTGTATGATGTTCACATCATACTTATGCCTATATATGCACTTTTCCTTTAACTTTATTTTTTTTGAATTATTAGAAGTATGTTAATGTATTATTTTTAACATGGGTATTACTCACATTCTTTATGGAACATTTGATATTATTTATACCTGTATTTTTTTGCCAATTTCCATCTATTATCGTTATCAAATATATTTCTATAGTGATATATGATTTGGTAACATTTATGTGAAAATTTTATTTTTACTGAACTCACACACTTTACTTCATTACTTACATTGTATTGTCATCTATATTTTGGTAGCATGTTAAATAGGAATCAAAGTAGTTCAAGCATACAAAAATAGATGCCCACATGGTCTATAATAACAAAATAAATACAATATGAAATTAATTTTAAGAGATGAAAATTCATTATTCATATAGTACACCATAGAAGGACATGTATTCCTATCCCATATGTAAAAAAAAATAATAATGTTTTTTTTTTGTGTGTTGAATCCTCTTGCAATTTCTCATTACAAGCATTATCAATATAAATACATATTCAAGAGGGTTAGGGATTATTTATGACATAGTCAAGGATGCCATTAATTATGATCCTAAACATATTTTAATGTGAAATTGCATTATCGTTCCCAACCCAAAACCCAACAAATACAATATGAAATAAAGTTTAAGAGATAAAAATTCATTATTCATATATTACACCATATAATGACATGTATTCCTATCCTAGATGTAAAGCAAAATATAATTGTTTTATTTATTTTTTATGTGGTGAATCCTCTTGCAGTTTTTCATTACATGCATTAATAATAAAAAGACATATTTAAGACGGTTAGGGATTATTTATGACATAGTTGGAGATGCCATTAATTCTAATCCTAAACATATTTTAATATGAAATTACATTATCGTTCCCAACCCAAAACCCAAATCACATTGCCCAAATAGAGTAAATAAAATTTATAATGTCAATCATTTTGTATCGAAATAAACTATATTGTTCTTTCATATCTACATTTTTATATACTAAGATTAATTTTTTATTTTAGTTAGTGTCTATTTATTTATACAACTACCTCAAATATAACTATATTGTATACATAATTATTAATATTATACCAAGTATAGATTTGTATAGAATACTATGAACTCCACACTAATGAAATGCAGGTACATTATTTTTTAAACCCTTGCATTATATCAATGTTATTACACAAGACACAATATATTTATATTTGTGTTAGCATTTCCCTTAAAACATACATTTATTAAAATATTATTTTTTTCATCATTTATTTCTATTTATCGAAACAAACCCTTAAATCATTCATTTAGTTTACTACTTATTTTAACATTCAAACATACACATATGCTTTTGATAGATGTACTTTTTTCCATTCACTCATTCCCTACTTTTTCTATTATATTTATTTTCATTTTATACATGAAAATATTTTATTTTAGTTAGTTATTTCCATTTCAATATTGGGTCTATTCAAACATAATATAAACATGTCCAACATTTCTATGTATGTAGCAACGCACAATTTTAGCCATGCAAAATCATCAAAAACAATTTGGCATTACTATAGTGTAGGCATCATCATATGAATGAGGAGGCATAAGAACAATGCTAAGAATTTAAATTATATATTTAATCATTACAAAAAAATAGTACTATAGATGGTAGGGTCCTAAAAAAAGGTATTCTCCAATATTAACTAAAATGGTAATGGTCTAGGACATGTATTTAGCATCAAAATTATTTACAATGTGGGAAAAAACATCATTTTTATTTCCTTTTGTGAGGGTACACATAATTAACTCAAAAAATTTCAAGTTAGAAAGATATACTCTATATTCAAAAATAACTTTGAAATATATAAACAAGCAAAACAACTATAATAAGACTCCATTTGTAATCATGTTTATTATGGCATATATTATTAATATTTTTTCTAAGGAAGACCTGAACACTCCATTATTTTAATTTATTTAAAAGAAAAAAAAAAAACACATATAAGATACAAACATAATCAAAAAGATTAATACAATTAGTCTTGTTTTTTCTAGTACTGCCACTACCAATATCATGTGACTCGATAGGACTTTAACTATGATAAGGTCATTATTTATACAAGAAATCATTTATTGTGATATTAATGTATCCTTATGGGCTGGTTTCTTTGAAGAAGAAAGAATTTTTTTTGTGGAAATGTGTGCTAAAAACACACATGCTCCTTTAATTCTTACAATAAAAAAGATAAGGTTCAAACATATAGTGGAAATAAAATTAGAACCAACTCAGACACATAGATTTTTATTAATCTAAATATACGTCAAACACATCAACTATGAATATGGTTTGAGGATAATGCATCAAAACTTCTAGCCTCATCACTAAATGAGAGATCTATTGAACATAAAATAATTGCATAAATACATAAATCAAGTGTTCTTTAGAAATTGAATATATTTATGGTAACTAATATAGCCATTCATATAAAAAGGACTAATTATTATTATCTTGCCTATCTATCTATGTTAAATAATAGAAAGCATAAAAATAAATTAGTTAAAAAAGACTATTAAACTTGGTATTATCAAAAGTACAACCTTAATGTCAATAATTATGCATTAAACTTCATATTAAAAGGCATGACTGGAACCATATGGATAATAGTAGTTGATGATATCTTTGATGCAATCATGGGTACCACAGCCTATGAGATACAAAATATATCAACATCCCCCCAATTATACTTGGGATCTTATCAAAAAAGTTATTTTTTTGTAAGTATCATTGCACTATGCCTACATGATTAGGATTGTATAATGACATGTAATTATTTCACTACACTTTGATAGGTGAAAGCAAAGACAAATTCATACCACCATATTAATCTTTGTTAATTATGGGCTTGATATAATTTGAAACATATATCTCTTCATCTATTGTTTTTTCTAGTTCCAAAATGTATAATTTTTATATACAATATTTTTATTTTTATTGTTCCTATAGTTACACAAACTATACTATTCTCAATAATTTTTATACCCTCTCATGAATATATCATTCAAGTGTTAATATTCATAAATATATGCTTTCAATGTTTCCTTTCAAATAAAATTTTTTACTGATCCTTTATTATTCCAACCCTAAAAAATAGTGACCACAAAATGTACATTAGCTATGTATCTAAATTGTTTAACATTATTTTTGTAGCTATATATGGAAAATGGAAATGAAAATAATCAAGCTAGATTGCATTACGTAACCCATAAGAATTAGATCAACACATTTTTATGCCTTCAATACTACACACATAACAAAGACCAACTTTTTTATGCTCGATGGTGATATTACCGATGTCCATAAACACTTTCATGTTATAGTGGATGCCCTGCACTCAAAATATGTATTCTTAACTTGTAACGAGTTATATTTAGATATCCAAAAAAATATTACAATGTAAACCAATATTTTTACTATTGTGTTATTGAGAAAAAAACAATCAATTTTATTTTGTTAATAACATGGACCCACAAATACAACCTACTGTTTTATCAAAATTGACACAAGTAGATTAAATACTTATTTCTCAAGTGAAGCCAATACTGCATGTAAGACATGCTAGAGGTAGTAAATAAAAATATAGTGGACACACTATTAGATTTCCCCAAGATTTATCCTCCATTGTTAGGCAAGTACCTCATAGAGATGAAAATATAGACATCATTATATTATGAATAATTGGATTAGAAAATGAAACATATAATAGTTTTGTTAGTAGATCACATGTTATGCAAGAGATGCTCTACAAAATAGAAAGTGATCCCCACTATGCATATGTCTAGCTAGACCATTAGGCATTAGATGCCATGTCAGTTGCCTACCAATATCTCCTTACTCCTCACACACACCACTATAGACATTGTGTCCACAAAAATCAATGATGCAAATTTAGGTAGCATATCTACTACACCTCATGAGCCTCACTATTCTTAGATGTCATCATTTGTTTTATACCTTATAAATACACAAATAGAGGTCGATAAAATAAGGGACAATGTGAATAATTCCAATAATGACAACCCAATTATAATTGACCTGCCAACCATCATAAAGTGTCTCATTAATGAGTACCACACTGAAAACTTATTTTATAAGGGTTTTCCTACTATTTTACAAACATGTGTTTGCATGTACCGATAACCCCATATTAAGAAATTTAAACTCTATGAGAATGTTTTGCACTTAATTAGGTATATCTTCAATTATTTTTGTATCCATCCATGATTCTAATAAATTTTTTGAACTTAATGATGTGGCATCAAATATAATCAACATCTACACTCTTCACCAAGAAAAATATTGAGGAGAACTTCCCAATTATAATGTCATAACTTCATGGGAATCTATTACAATTCCATGATTCATGCATTATAGATCAACTAATGTGTTTTAGGTCTTCACTTAGGTGCATACATTCATTTTGGTCCAAAGTAAGAAATAAACTAAATTATGTGATTACAAAACTAGGCTTGCTGAGGTTATTCTTTACCCTACATGCATCAGACACTAGTTTCCATATCTACATAGAGTCATGTTAGTACCAAAAACATCTTATCTATATATAAATGTACACTATATAAATAAAAGAATAATTTCAAATCAACATCTCCAATCTTCATATGTGGAAACAATATTTTTACTTTTCCTTAAAAATTCTACATAAGCATCTCCATAATAAAGACTGTTGGTATAGGTGATCGTACTCATACTTTGTTTTTAAATATTATAAAAAATCCTCTAGAACCATCATTAACAATTTAGTGGATTATTTGTAGGTACGAATGGAAACATAGAGGTTCTTCACATATATATTGTTAGCAAATATAACTAACAAAGGCACATTTGACTAGAATGATATGATTCAAGTGGAATATACAAGTAAATTCTTTGATCACCATGTAACTGTGTGGAATTCATGAAACATTGAAAAAATACATACTATAATGCATCATTCAAATGCTAATTACTCATGCTTTCTCAACACTGATTAAATTACTTCTATCTATACAATGAAAGATTATGCAAAACTGATGAATCATGTAGAATGCCACACCAAATATAGTGAGACCATGGCCAATACATCCAATGTAATGATTTACAATGTAGGTAAAAATCCCCATGGCCAATACATCCAATGTCAACCATGATCATCAATGACAAAGGGTGTAAACCTTATATCTCAAAATGAAATCATGATATCAATATGCCATGAGAATATAGATTACCAACTAGTTATTTACTGCCATGCTATGCTCAAATACATAGTGAAGTATGTAGTAGAGGCTGAAAATAAATATTAAAGCTACTACCATATGCTAACTATAATATCATATATTCATTCAATAGAGATCCCAACAATGATCGAATACAACAAGTTTTTCTCTGAAATAAATTTTAATTGAGATGTAGGTACATAGGAAACATGCCAAATGAGGTTAAAACTACCTCTAATAGTTTGTAGATACACATTTATTATTTTCTCCTTTGGTAAATAGACCTTCTAGAAGGTCTTGCAGAATATATTTCCATCTTTCATTCATGCATATGTGTCTCTTCCTACATTATTTTATGCCATACCACTTATTAAAGTATCATGGACTTGGCCTTATAGTAGTAAGAGAAAAATTAAAAAATGGAGACAAAGATCTACTCATCTTATTTTATAAATAATTCTTTGATTCTCTTCTAAACCCCTATTGATTCCCCTTCATTTGAGATTTTTTTGTAGGTGGATTTATTTATTTACAAACCATTCATGAACTTTGGTATAGATATTGGATGCAATAGGGAATAAATAATCAAAAACTAGGATCATTTGAAATAACATTATGATCCATAATGAAGATGCATAGAAGTTGACATCACCCTTGAATCCACTAGTGATGGCTCTTAAAGTGATAAGGATATATGAACTACAGATATGGAAATTAATGATTGATAAGTCCTCTAATGAATATACCCCTCATAGAGTAATGACATAGAAGACATTATAATGATTGGATATCATGACATTGACAACAAACATAAATAGGATGATTCTAATGTACCACTAAACCTACACATATCTACATAATAATTTATATAATGGTAGTGAACATATGCAATAGATATAGATAATAATTTCCCAAGAGACTCACTAATGTATCATATATCATCTATGTAATAATAATCATTAAATATAATTGAGAAATATGCCCCATAAAATAGAAACCATCCCCCTCAGTATGATTATATAGGGAACCATAGGTGTAGGTAAATCCTTCCTTACAAGTAACATCAAATTTTGATTGGATTCACTTAAATCTATAGGTAAATCCTCCATACTTCTCTTAGATCAAGTAGGTGTTACAACAATTTAACATTAATGCATTAATGATGCATCCATCCTTCCACATTTATATATGATAAATGCATCTTCTAGTTGGGCATTCATTAACAGTTTTTCAAGATGAAATGAGATACAATGAATATGTGCTCATAGATGAAATGAAGTTTTTAGGCTCAAATAGGCTCAGTAATATATGTAGTCAATTTCATTAAACCTTTCCACACCATAACAACAAAAACATTAGTGTTTATTTAATGACGCTTGTCAAAAAGGTAGGATCTCCTATACCTACAAATGGCATTCTAATGTATGCCAATAGGTCCCTTTGTCATATGTTATTATTCACATTTGATATAGTTGTGACATTGGAAATAAATTTTTATCAATAATAATGCATAAAATAATAACTAAAATTCATAAATTTTTTATCTATTATTAGAGATGCAAACCATACAGAGAAATACTAGTTTGATCTCATGCCAAGGACATCATCATTAATGCCTATAGAAGAATAACATCATTTCAAAGACTCAATGCATTTGTAAATAACAAACTTAATGGAAACAATGCATAATAAATAAATTCTTAAATCCTTAAACACTATAGTTTTAGTTTATAAAGATAAACTTATCAAAGCTACAGATACATGTCATCAAAACATTAGTCAACTTCATTCAATGATTCTCTCATGCAATGTATAAAATAATGCTAAAAATAAATATATGGATTAAAGAAGGATTGGATAATGGAGTAGTTGGTGAAGTTTTTCACATTATCTATAATCTAAACTTAGAGACACCATCACTACCAATATACATAGTTATGTTATTAAAAAAATAATTTGATCCCCCATATGATAATAATAATCTTTTGCATCTTAAAATTCTTCTTATTACATGAGACAGTCATAGAAAAATACCTATCGAAATTTCATGGGCCCTAACCATACATAAATAATAGGGAATTACTTTTAATAAATTAATAATTAATATTAGCAACATAGATCATCAAGGAATGACTTTCAATATTTTATGAAGAGTAATCTCCATCAATGACATATATATATATATATATATATATATATATATATATATATATATGTCCTGCTTTTAAAATTGAGCATTTTGAAAGAATGAAAAATTATCAATATGTAAAAGTAAGTAAACCAAAATAAATAAGACTAAGATAATTTTATATTCCTCTTCATTTCTATCATTTGTAATTATAACATATTATCCTATACATTTAGCGATTAGAATTTCACAAAAATAAATGACTATTCTTGTCTTATTTTCTATGTTCTTGTATATAGGATTTGGAAAAAAAAAATATGGATGAAAATTATTTCCTAAGGGTCCTTGAGTATATCACCTTAAATTCCTTACCATCACAACTGACACAACTTAATATCATCATTTTAAATTTTCTATAGACACTTTTTCATTCATTTTCTTAGTACCCCATTGTAACTTTTTCCCTATACCCTAAATAAAACATTAAGTGTGTCTTTTGGAAACAATTAATGATAAAAAATAATAATATGATAATACATATTATCACGTAGTCAATGACAACCCACCCCACCAACACTTGAATTCAAACCATACATTTCCACATGTCCATGATACTATCTATGATTCTATCCATCATTGTTTTCACCCTCAAGTAAAATGGTATTATTAAACATAGAGAAAGGGTCCATTTCACTCATTAATAAATACAACAAACTATAATCTATAAATCAATAGTTTTTAGGCTCACACACTGGGTAGTAGAACAAACATCTTTATGGTGAACTCTTTTAGTATGACACTATGATAGTTGTATTTGTTCTCATCTGGGATACTTATGACCTAATATAAATAATTTTTTAATCCTTTATTTTATTATTATAATGACTTCTGTATTTTTGATGACCACACAACTTAAGTTAAATAAGGTTATAACTATTTTATCACTAAATCTTGGAATATAATCATGTGCAGTTGTAAACATAGGTTTATCTAGTCAAGAATCCATGAAAATTTTATGTTACGTTAGATGCAAGTAAGGAATTAGATCTTATAACCACACATGTACAATAACTTAAGCAATAATTATTTTCATGTTATACATGGGCTCTAATCAAATAAAAATTTATGTTATATCAATAATTCAAAATAACTACGTAAATATATTTTTAAATATAACACAAAATATTCAATTCATTCACAAGTCATCTTCATGTAAGTATATGGCCATAGAGGGGTTATATATATCCTATATATTATTTTTTGAGAAGTAAATAATTTTTGTGGATGGATTGCCTTCCAATTTATATGCTCACAAAGGGTATTATTAATATCTAAATCAAATAAACCATAAGCCATAAAATTTTCTTAAAGATTTTATAATAAATTAGTAACATTAATTTTATCTAATCCACTACGACTAATAAAAAAAGATGGGTTTATTTTCAGTCATATTTATTAAGGTAATGGATCTATGATTTTTGATTGAGTTTTTAAACCAACGTGTGTGAATACCCACAAGGTATCCACAACAAAAAATGTTGAGGTATATCACTATATTTCTCAATGTAATATGATTGTAAAGGTGGTAGAATCATGTTCATCACTATATAATTATCTCCTGACAATTGAGATAAATAGTACTATATTCATTGTGAGTACATAAATATATAAAAAATATCTATCATATAAAGATCACATCTCAACCAAAAGGAAAAAGTGTATATGTTACTTATAGGTATGTTTGCAATGAAGAGTGAGAAGCTTAAAACAAATGATTCCAAGAAAAGGAAAACATTTACATTGAAAATTTTAGTAGACACAAGTGGCCTCAACCTAGTTGGATTTCAAGATGATGACAATGTCATTGGATCAATTAACATACTTGGAATGACATAATAAAATAACAACACATAATAGCATACTAGTTTCATAGGGCATAGAGAGAAAATTTTATAGCTTTGGGTGAACAATCACAAATCCTACTCCCTAAAAATTTCATTATTTAAAGCATAAATAGTAATTATTATAATTATAATTATTATTTCTTATTTTAACTAAATCATTAATCATGTTCCTACTTATGAATATTTCATTTATGAATATAAGTAACAATAAACACTAATAACCATGACTTATATTACTTTAAAAAATGACAAGTTATTATTTTATGTTCTTTTTCATATCATATTTCATATGTGACACTCCATACAATAAAATGTAATGATTAGGACTTGAATAAAAAATAATGACACATATTTACCATGCATGACATGATCACCCAAATAAGATTCTAATTCACCATTCAGTCACACTTGATGTTATATTAGGAGTCAAAACTTTTGTTCTACTATTACACACCTAAAATAATATAATATTTGCTTTAAATATAATAAATATCATGCAAAATATATATATAAATATTTTTCCATTTTTATAAAGGTTATATTTGATAGTTATGGTTGTTATCACTAGTAAACAATGACCATCTAAACATGTAACACTTCCACCACTAGTATATTATCTAAAATTAGACCCTCCCCAATGATTGGCCTATAATTCTATTGTGTCAGTGGTATGATATATTATTCAATTGGATCAATATATAAAAAATAAAGGACTCATTTAAAAGGAATACTTTACTTATCTATTTCACACTCTCTCTCACACACACACACACACACACACACACACACACACACACACACACACACACGTATTGGGCACTAATAAATTATTCCATATTATTGTCATGTGAGCTTTAGACTCCTTTGTTTTGCATCTATTTTATATGTAGTTATTGTTATGTTGTGTTGGTTAGGCCTTATGATGGATTGATTATTTGATATATTTTATGGACATGTTTATTTGGATGTTATCATGTTATGTCATTATGTTATGATTCATTCCATGCCACTTATATGATATATTGTACGAAATACGTTACAAATGTGAAGGTACATAGTTATTGATTATCACTGATTGATTGGTTTATGGTTCCTAACGATCATATGCTATTATTATTAAAATGTGTACTAATAATTTGATGCAACCTCATACCACTTCTTTTTGCATGATAAAATAACATAATAAGTTTAGAAATAAATGATAATTATATGTAGACTAGGCTCTGGGAACTCTGATGAGATCATGGAAAAAATTTATGTTGATTTTTTGATATATTTTTATTAGTGATATATTATCATTATTATTGTGATTACCTACATGTGTTGATGCGTTCAATGAATGTATAGGAAATTGGCATAAATGGGAAAGTAAGGGTAGGATAAGAGGTGGATGATTCCTAAACCACACTCCATCTTAATCCATGTTAAGTAATTTTTGGCCATGTGTGTGAACCCACATAGAACTTATGTGTGTGTGTTCTTCTCCATAATGTTAGTATTTATTATTTTGGAGCCTTAGGCTGGATGACACATAGGTTTATTTAGTAATGTGTCCATACATTATGTTGTGTTAATTGATCCCTTAATGAATCATTTATTAAAGTCTTTAATTTTAATTTTAGGATTTTTGGGAAAGATAAAATTTAAAAGTATCAAAACATAGTTCTAAAACCTTCAATTGGTCTAAAAAAGGGCCACATAGATTATTGGTCCAAGGGAACATCTTAGAAAGTAAAAGGTTTATGATTTAACCCTTTTAGGCACCTTGGGAAGGGGAGGAAATGAAACCCCAAAATGAGACAATTATCCTTATTTGAATGGGGGAATAAGGTAGAAACCTCCTTCATAATATAAGCAAAAATTTGCCTATTTTTTTCAAGAATCCTGAACTGTAGCATAATTAGAAGAGAAGGGTAGTAAGATTGGAATCTTCAAGAGGAGCTAAAGGT
>JARHVA010008919.1:150000-195000 GCA_037957365.1 Torreya grandis | reverse complement strand
ACCTGCATCATTTGAATTTATCCTTTAGATTCTCCTCAGTATTCACCTACATCTAGCTATTTTATTGATAAACATAAGGAGAATCAGGTTTTGTTGGGATGATGTATGGTTTATACACCTTTTTAAATGGAATTACTATGATTTTCTACCCTTGATGAACTTATATTTGATTATTCATAGTTTTGATAGTCATATGACCATCATATGCCCATTTCTTCTCAATCAATGTAGGATAATGTATCTTGGTTATCTTCATATCAATGACCTAAAAGTCACCTCATAGACTCAAATCTATGACTTTGATCTCAACATCTTATAAACAACCAATAGGTTCAACTCTCCCATAATTAGCTAGGCTAAGAGTTACTGGACTATAGCTGAGTAATGGTCAGCTTATAGCTTCTCATGTAAACCTTGGTATCATGTTGATTTTTCTTCCAAAATCAAAATTAGTAATCAAATTTCCTAGACAATATCCTCCACATATATGTGTTTTTAGTGTCATTTTTCATTTAGGAATCATCAAAACTAGAGTTCTACAACCACAACTTAAATTTTGACAATATTTGTTATTAGTGTGTCTGCACTCTAGAATGGTAATGAAAATTCACTTATGGGTGGATTTGAATTTCATAAGAAAGAGGAAGGATTAAAAAATGATAATAATGAATCCTAAAATTCAAACTACAATGTATAGAATAGTAGTCTTACTTTAGATTATTCATAAAGTTTGGAAAAGTTGATTGGAAGAATATTAGAGACGATCTCTTCTCAAAGAGTTATTATGTCAAAGAGTCATTAAAAAGTTCTTAGTTATAGGGGAAGAAAAATATTCTAATAAAGATGATCAATAAATAAAGGGATTGACTAATGAGATGTGGGTGAGTTGGTAGAGTGGTTTGGTTGTTTCAAGTCCCACCTAGGTTAAAATTTCACTAAGGTATTTGAAGTTAGATGTGGTTGTCGTTGTTATTCTTGAGATAATTATGGCCGTTGTGGGTATTTTTAGGTTGGTTGTGGCTATTGTTGGTATTTTTAATTCGAGTATGGCTATTCATTGGTAATCTTAGGTAAATCAACAGGAAGTTATTACAAATTCTTGTCAAGGTTGAGCCTAATCAAGATGAGCATATTTTTCAATATCTCATAGAGTGTCCATGCTCTTTAAAATCAAGAGTCCTTTGGAGAATCTAAGAAAGAGAGAGATTTACAATGGAAAGAATGGGTAATATAGATAAGGGGAAGAGAGAGAGAATGGGAGAGCACATTATCCCTGATAATTAAATGAGTTGTCCCTTTTCATTATAATGAAGACTAATCCATCATCAATTACTTAGTCTATATTTAATCCAGTTGTCTTCAAGTTATTCTCATTGGCTGAGAGATACATTAGAAGACAAACACTTATTTTGCATGATGAGTCATGATTATTTAAATGAGAAAATATGTCCAAGGGCTTTTATTTTATGACCCAAAACATACCATCATTGGGATATATCATTCCCACATCCGCTCATGTGTTCCTTGAGTTTTGAGCACCATCTAAACATGTATTATATGAACACAAAATATTATCTTTCCAATCAATTCCCTAGTTTTTAATGACTAGGGACAAATCATTTTACTCATGTTTTCATCTTGCAAGTATGATATTGGTTATGTTGTTTCAATTCACATCATCCCTTAAATCATTTCGAGCATTCATCCACTTACCTACTCAAACATCGATGGGGCATCATCACATATGGGGAATTTTTTTTCTTATAATCATCAATGCTCTATTTTGTTTACTATTTCTTCAAAATGGTATTGATTCACAACACCATTTCAAAGAGAGGCAAATGTAGACATCTAAATTTCACTATTTAGTGTCAAAATTCACTTTACACACTAACTCATCACCATCATCCATTCTAATTTAAATTAACATCTCTTCCTTCCAAAACTAAAATAATTGATCAATTCCTAATTAATTAATTATAATCTTGTAAACCCATTTTCTTCCAAAATTCATTAAATCCAAATTTTCCACCTCATCTAGACATCCTCCACATTTGTCTTAGTCATGTGTTGACTCATCCAACCAATCCCTCAACTTCCTTAACTACCTTTTGAGTCACCTTAGAACATTTCAAATTCCAAGCTGACTCAACCAACTAACTTGACCCATTCTTACTGAATCACTCAACTAACTCCGTTTTCTTCTCAACCCATGGAATTGGTCACCATCCTCATGGATGAGGACTAATTAATCACAATTAATTATTCCAATAATTCAACAAATTCAAATAATTCTCAACCATTCATCTCGCCTCCCGTAAGCCTATAAATTTATGTACAAACCATCACTTTAAATCATCCATATTTATGCTAATGAAGTGTTATTGAATTGTCAAGTGAATCCATGACATCAAAAATCTTTTTTCATTTCAAAACACTATCCAATTCTCTTTGCTTTGAATAGAAGCTGAGCATGTTAGGACCCAGAAGCACAATTGATTACCATGGAGGAGTTGACCCTTCACCAACACTTGGTGTGGAAGAGCCGTTTTCATTCCTCTGACATGTTAGTGGCAATGGTGTTGGTGCCCATACAAGTAGGATCTGAATCAATGTTTTTTGTGTGCATGACCTAATGTAGTTGCACAATCAAAGATTGATGTGCTCAATATTAAAAATATTTGTGTGAGTCAGTGTGGTGTCAGTGGCACCACTTATCACCTTAGATCCTCTTGCCTTTGTCTAATGCCAAAGGCGTTGGGGCCTTTTGGTGTTGTATAGTTAATTTTTGTTGCTCTCCTCTGTACAATATGTTTTGCTTATATGCACGAGTTTTTGATGGCATGATAGGCACAAGCTAGTTAGGTGAAGAGGAAAATGTCTACTTCATCTTGGCCTTAGATTCTATCTTGGTGGCATTGTATCATGTTTGCCCCAATGTGTCAAAGGTCAAAAAGTCTAACTTTGCATAGATACAAGGTGGGAGTTCGTCGATGTACTTCAATGCCTTATGTTGATCCAATGTGTTCTCATGCAAACACTTAGTATAGTCATGGAACTCATTGGTGTAGTCTTCAACTGACTACTCCTTACATTGGCGCAATGTATGAAACTTTATGTACTCATCCTCATAGTACTTGAGGGGATAATATTATTTCTACATGGGCTCAATGGGCTCAACTCTAAATGGGATCAACTATGCTTCAAATCCACCCATAAGTGAATTTTCATTACCATTCTAGAGTGCAAACACACTAATAACAAATATTGTCAAAATTTAAGTTGTGGTTGTAGAACTCTAGTTTTGATGATTCCTAAATGAAAAATGACACTAAAAACACATATATGTGGAGGATATTGTCTAGGACCATGTTTTTACACTCCAATCAAGCCTAATCAACAAACCCACCACCCATTTTGGCCTCAAGAACACCCTAATACAAGAAAAATATAATTTTTTATCCTAAGTTCAAACAACATAAAATGAAAAATGTAAGTCATTTCCATGAAACATAAGAAACATACCATTAATATTTATTCCCTATAATCACACCCTATATAAATCAAGTGTAATCTTTGATATCAATTTGTTGGATAAGTTACAGTGAGGGGTCCAAAAATGCAACTTTTTGGTAGTGAACAAACAACTTCTTGAGCTCTAATTGGCATTTTTGCCTCCAAGACCTCCACATATGATTATTTAAATTTGATAACATATGTATATAGGAAAAATACATGTTATCACACTACCATGATGTTAAAGTACATCTAAAATTGTAGGCAAGAGTGATAACATAATCATTATAATTGGGGAACTCTCCCTCTAATTAATAATGATAACATAATCATAAACAAAGATGAGGTATTATAGAGATTCAAATATAGAATTTGGGAACAGTCCCTTGATCATACACAAATCCGACAAGCCATATTGGAAATCAAGAAAAAAACAAACAATGGTCAATCTTCAACTCCCCTTGTTAATATAAGAAGAAAAGAACACCCCATATTGTGTCAAAATAGATTAAGGTTATCCAAGACAATTATGATAGGGGATTACATGATGTTGGATAAAATAAAAATGATGATAAGTAATAATAATTAGAGACAGAGAACTAATTCAAGTAGATAGAGAACTAAGTCAGCTAGATAGAAGAGCAAGGGCAATAATATGAGTACAGAGTCAACTAGATCAACTATGTACTAATGGATAAAAGGCATAAGAGTATAGAGTCAACTAGGTTGACTTAGTATGATAATCCATGAGGTATATAAGAATACAAAGTAAACTAGGTTGACTTAGTACTACAAATAAGGTATGAAATTGAGCTTAGTATTGTGACTTGACTGGTAGAAAAGAGCACAGAGTCATACAGGTCAACTATGTATTATAGATAGGGTAAGAAACTAAGATGATAAGGATACAAAGACATCTAAGTTGACTTATTACTATATCTTGATTGGAAAAAAAGGATACGAAGTCATATAGATCAACTATGTATTGAAGATAGGGGAAACCATAGTCTGTAAGAGACTATGTCAAACAAAATGATAGTATGCTAAAATAAATAGTCATTGTTATCACTAAATGGGTGAAATTAGTGATATTAAATTATTATATGAAATTATATTTAGAATATTTTATTTATAAGTGTTAAATTAAGTTCAATTTATTATTTAATTTTTTACGGGTTATTATACCTAAAATTTGAATTTGCAAGTTGAATTATTTTTATAATAGATTATTATTAGTTTATAAGGGTAGATTAAGATATTAGTTGAATTTTATATAATTGAATGAAATGTGATTGAGATTATTTTTTTGGGTGTTTAAATAATTTGAATTGTTAATTTGCATTATTTTTATAAGTAATTTTACTTAAAATGTTACTAGCAATTTAATATTTCTTTTTACCATAGATTATTATTATTTTAAAAAGTTAAATTAAAGTATTATTTAAATTTAATTAACTAGTTGACTACAGGTGATTTAAATTAATTTCTTACTGAGAGTTGTATCACATAACATAAATTTGTTAAAAAAAAGTTGGTTTTGTAGTGGAGTGGTTTGGGCAGCAAACTTTGGTATCAAAGCCCCGTTACAACATTGGGAACTCTAGGGATTATGTTAATACATATAATTAGTGTTAGAAAACATCATTAATTAATTCCATTTGTGGATATGGTCCCTAAAATATTGAAACCATCACATGGGTCACTAGGCCATTAGTCTCCATAGAGGTTAATAGTGGACATTGGTAGAGTTGAGGAGGAAGAGGTAGAGTTGGATCAACAACATGAGCACCTATATCTATTAGTAAATCCTCATCTAGACCATTAGTAATACCATGTCATGTTTGGAACACAAATTATACAAGCCATTCAAGAGTTATTTGGGTTATATAGGTGCATCTACCCCCACCTTTATTGTAGGGACATGGTAATCAGGTATGAAGGTAATAGGGAGATGCTCAAGGATCTATGCACCCATGTGAGGGTTATCACAATCATTCTAGAGATGATGTTGAGTAGTAGAGGTTAAATTCCATTAGTAAGGACCATCATGGGCCATGATTTCCTTGTTTTGATAGACATGTAAGGTAGACTATGATGACTGTCATTAGAAAGTTTTCATAGTTACAACTACCCACCTTTTTTGATTCAATAAAAAGAGCGGAGGCTGAGTCTTGGTTATACATCATCACTAGATTGTTTAACACTTATGGTTACCTTGATAATGTTCATGCTAAGTAGCCATATAATTTTTTAGATGATCGACCTTAGTTTGGAGGGAGAAGGAAGAAATTAAATTGGATTTGGATATTGAGACCCTCACTTAGGAGCAATTTTGACATTGATTTAATGACATTATTTTCTGAGACATTTCATATGCTAGAGGGTTGATGAGTTTCATTTTCTTAAGCAATGTAGAGCTACGATGGAAAAATATGAGGCTATATTTATTTATCGCTTACATTATTTAGATTTTTTTCAAGATGAGGAGATGTTCATTACGCGATTCATTATGGGGCTTTCATATTTCATCTTCTAGACCCTCTTACACTTTAGGTTGTAGTTGAGAGGGATTTCATAGTAGAGGAGAATAGGGGTAGAACCCAAGAGTCCCAAGAGAACCATAGGGGGAATATGCAAAGGATGAGAGATAGTAGATCACAGGTGAACCCACCAACCCCTAGAGGTAGGTTTAGACCTCAATAACAAGGACAATAAAAAGGTCAACAATATGGATAAAAATAGAGGTAGGGTTAGTGACACCCTCCTTGAGGCTAGAAAGGAGATAGAGAGAGTAAGACAAGGTTAGATCCATACACAAGGGTAGGGACAAGGATCTCATCATTAGAGGCAAGGTCAAGCCCATGCTCAACCTCAAAAATCTAGATAGGGAGTAACATTCAGATAATAACCTACATTTAGGTCTCTTTTATTGTAAGTGTAATGAGGCATATGTTTCATATGTGGCAACCTCATTTTCTTGGAAGTGTCCTAAGAGGGGTTCAAATTTAGGTTAGAGCATTATGGGATCTAATTAGACCATGGGAGATATCGGTCAAGCTCAAAGATTATATGTAGTAGTCAATGAATGCTAATCTAAACACCAGGTCATAGTGGTGGAGATAGTAGGTTGGATTCACATGATTCTAGTTTTAGTTCACTTTGACCCTAATTCATTTGATTCTTTTATTTCACCATTAGTAGTTAACCATTGTAGACTAGTAGCATTAAGTAGTTAAACCCTTGGTTATTTGAGATGGCTACTGGGGCTAAGAATCATGTGAGCTTGTTAATCCTTATTTTTGTGTCATATGTATAATTTTTTCCCACTACCCTAGACTTGAACATTTTTCCCTTAGGATCATATGAATAAGTTTTGGGCATAAATTGGTTACAGAACTCTAGAGCTCATATTGATTTCTATGCTAAATCTATACATTGTTATGATGATTTAGGGTTAGAGATGGTTATTTTTGGACTTCATAGAACCATTTATCTATGCATGATTTTTGGTATGCAAATCAAGAAAAACATACATAAAGGATGTCATTTGTATGTTATTCGAGTAAGCAAAAGGTTTGAAGATGAGACTGAAGTGACTACTATTGATTCCCACTCTATATTATAAGAGTTTGGTGATGTTTTTATTGATGATTTACCTTGTATGCCTCCTCATTGAGACATTTATTTTATTATTGATATTATACTTGGATCAGAGTTGGTCTCTAAGGCTCCCTCTACAATGACTACATTTGATCTTAATGATCTCAAGATTCAAATTTAAGAAATATTTTAAAAGGGTCATATTCTCCCTAATATATCTGATTAAGGTGCACCAATGATTTTTATTAATAATAAGGATGGTTCACTTCATCTTTGTATTGATTATATGCAGCTCAATAAAGTCACCATCAAGAACCATTACCCTTTGTCAAAGATAGATGAATTGTTTGATCAAGTCAAGGGGAAAAGGTGTATTCTAAGATCAACCTTAAGTTAGGGTATCATTAGTTCAGGATAGTAGAGGTATACATCCATAAGATATCTTTTAGGACTTGATATGGCTACTACAAGTTCACAGTGATACCTTTTGGGCTAATCAATGCCCCAATAGTTTTCATGAGTCTCATGAACATGTTTCACCATTGTTTAGGTCATTTTATTTTAATATTCTTGGATGACATACTAATTTACTCTCATACCTATAAGATCATGAGAAACACATGTGAAAGGTTATTCAGTGCCTTTAGAAACATTGACTATATAAAAGTTTGGCCAAATGTTCATTTTTTGAGATAAATATTTAGTATTTAGGATATGTCATTCTAGGGGAGGGAATCTTAGTAGATCCATTGAATATTTGAGAAATTATAGAGTGATCGACACCTACTTTAGTCATAGAGGTGCATAATTTTATGGGATTAGCAAGGTATTACAAGAGATTTGTGTAGGGCTTTTCATGAATTACTCATCCCATTACTTCCCTTCAAAAAAAAGGAAAAAATTCATTTGGATAGAGGAGTTTAAGAGAGCCTTTTAAAACTTAAAAGAGAATCTCACTAGTGCACCTATTTTGGTAATTCCAAATCCCACATAGGAATTTTTAGTCTATAAATATGCCTCAAAGGAGGGCATCAGGGCCATACTTATACAAAGTGTAAGGGTGGTCACATAAGAGTCTAGGAAACTCAAGGACTATGATATTATCTATCTTACATATGATTTATATTTTGTTTCCATCATTAATCCTCTATTATGGTGGTGACACTTTTTTTTAGGGTAACACATCATTATGAGGATAGATCATTTGAGCCTCAATTTTTTTCTCTCAACCAAATCTCAATGCCCGATAATAGTGTTGAATGGAGCTAGCATGTGAATACCATTTTGAGATGGATCATCTAAATGGTAAGGATAATTTTGTATCCAACACCCTTAGCAGGAGATGACATCATATTTCCACCATGAGATCTGAAATATAATTAAAAGATCATATAAGATCTCAACTTCATTTTGAGTCATTTTTATAATAGGTGAGATGTCAGGCTGATTCTCAGAAGGATATTATGAGAAAATTTATAGGGTGTACTAGTGATGCTAATGGTTTTTTATGCTAGAAATGGTTCATTTATGTGACATATTCTAGTGATTTATGATAGTTTATTCTAACTAAGACACACAAAGTACCTTATGTAGGTCATCCTAGGGTAAAGAAGGTTCATACAGAACTATGAGAGTTGTATTTATAGATAGGGATGCATAGACATATCATATATTTTCTATCAAGATGCCTTGAATGATAACATGTCAAGGTTGAGCATCAAAATCCCACTAGGGAAACTTATAATGGTGAATCTTCCTTGATTTATGAATATTCTAGTTTTATAAATCTGCATTTGGCAATTTTTTTAGGTATTAAAGAGACTAAAATCACCTAATTTTTTATATGTAAGTTAATTTTTAGGGTCATGTCACCATATATTTAAAATAATTTCATTCATATAAATATTTTTTGTTGGTACCTCGAAAGGTAATCTAGCTACATTTGTCTCACATCACACATGTAGATGATTATCTTCTTATGTCAACAATTGTCTACATATCTTCATATGTCAATGTATATCTATATATGCTAATGACCATTTCGATATATACATATGTCAGCGATTTATTGTATATGCTAGAAATCAATTGTATATGTTAGTGGTCATCTGCATCATGTGGATAGTCATTTTTATCATGTGGATGGTCATTTGTGTCATGTGGTTGGTTGTGTATGTTATGTAGATGGCCATATGCATCATGTAGATGGTCATCTGCATCATATGGATGATCATCTGCATCATTTCGATGGACATATGCATCATGTAGATAGCTATTTGCATCATGTGGATGGTTTTTTGCATCATGTTGATGGCCATTTGCATCATTTGGATGGCCATTTTCATCATGTGTATGGTTGTCTTCATCATGTAAAATAGATAAAAAGGGACACTAGTAAACCAATAATGCATAATATTTATTATTAACAAAGTTTTTTATTCATAAAATATTAATTCACTGGCTCCATCACTTTTTCCACCTACATAATTAATCACCTTCCAAATTGATTCACAACCATCATGAATCTTATTCACCTAAGAACCTCCAACAGTATTAATATATCCCACTAAAATTAACCCTACAACCCATTGGGCTTCTTTATGCCCATGGAATTTTAGAGTGGAAATGGGACACCATTTATATGGATATTTTTGTTGGTCTTTCTATGTCTACCTACCATTATAATGTGATCATGGTGACAGTGGAGAAGTTGACTAAGTTGGTGCACTTTTCTCAAATTAAGACCTCATATAATGCAATTGTGGTAACCTATGTTTTTATGGATGACATAGTTAGGTTGCATGGCATACCCTAAAAAATAATTTCTAATAGAGATCCCATCTTCACCTCTCATTTTTTCACTACATTACAACAAGTGTTAGACATAAATGTTAATCTTAGCTTAGTGTACCATCCCAAGACATAAGGATAAAATGATAAAGTTAATCAATTCCTTGAGAATATGTTATGTATGTATGTGATAGACCAAGATTTATTCCTTTGGAGGAGTACCTCTATGTATGAGAGTTTGCATATAATAATAGTTACCATACCTCTATCAACATAATACCTTTTGAGGCATTGTACAGTAGGAAGTGTGTGAAATTGCTTAGTTGGGGTCACTTAGAGGACCATGTGTCTATAGGACCTTCCATACTATAATAAATGGAGTGTTAGGTGGTCCATATCAATCATCACCTTTAGGAAGTGTAAGAGTGACATAAGAGTTACACTGATGCCAAGATATCATATCAACATTTTTATGTTTGGGATAAGGTCTTTCTACATTTACAACCTCTCAAAATCACAATCTATTATGGAAAATGTTGTAATCTTGCATCAAATTTTGTGGGACCTTTTAAGATCTTGGAGAAGATTGGACCCATACCTTACCATCTAGCCTTTCCACCCAATCTATCATAGGTCCATGATGTTTTTCATATCTTAATTTTATAGAAGTACTTTCCTAATATATCACATGTATTGGATTGGTCCACTTTATAGGTGGCAAACGATGGGAAAATCTCCTTCGATCCCTTTAGGATTTTGGATCAATGGAGGTTGGCCCTTCAAGGGTGGGACCAATACCAAGTTAGAGTTTAGTGAGATCAGTATGATGAGGTGGAAGCTACTTGGGCGAAAATAATACCACTTCAAACCTAGTACCCACATTTTTTCAGTTGACTTCTAGTAGGAATTTTCTATTAGGGGAGGGAGATATCGTGTTACCATTAGCCTCCCCTATTTTGCATCTATTTTATATGTTGTTATTATTATTTTGTTATGCTAAGATTTTTTTTATGTTATTGTAGTTAGTGCTTAGTATGGATTGATTATTTGATATATTTTATGATGGACATGTTGATTTAGATATGATCACATTATGTCAGTATGTTATTATTTATTCCATGCAACTTATATGATATATGATAAGAAAATAATTACAAATACGAATGTGCATAGTTGTTGATTAGCATTGACTGATTGGTTTAAGGATACCAACAATTATATGATGTTATTATTAGAATTTATACTAATAATCTGATGCAACTTTGTACCACTTATTATTACATAGGAAAATAATTTAAGAAGTGGAAAAATAAATTAATGTTGTATGTAGAATGAGCTCTAGTACCCATGATGAGATCATGCAAAAAATTTATGTTGATTCTTTATTATATTGTTATTAGTGATATTTTATCATGATTATTATCACTACCTAGATGCATTGACATGTGCAATGAGTGTACAAGAAACTAATAGAAATGGGAAAGTAAGGGAAGGATAAGAGGTAGCCTATTCCTAGACCACACACCATCTTAATCTATGTTAAGTGATATTTGTCCATGTGTTTGCACCCACCTAGTAGTTTTATGCATGTTTTCCTCTCCTTAGTATTAGTGTTGATTATTTTAGAGCCTTAGATTGGATGACACAGTTTTTTTTTTAGTAATGTGTCCATGCATTATGCTATGTTAATTAATCCCTTAATCAAACTTTGATTAAAATCTTTAATTATATTTTTTGGATTTTTGGGAAGGCTAAAATTTAATAGTCACAAAACCTATTTCTAAAACCTTCCATTGGTCTAATAAGGTGTTCCATTTATTAGTGGTCCAAGGAAACATTCTGGAAAGTTAAAATTATATGATTTCAACCTTCTAGGCACCTTGGGAAAGGGAGGAGTAGAAACCCCAAAATGAGACACTTGTCCACATTTGAATGGGCGAATAAGGTAGCAACCTCATTCCCCATATAAGAAAAAATCTACCTATTTTTTCCATAGTTCTTAATTGCAGTAGAATTAGAGGGAAGGAAAGCAAGATTTGAAGCTTCAAGAAGATCCTGAGAAAAAATCAAGTTCATAAAATTCATAAGACTAGTACCTTTTTTTATATTTTTTAGTCATTTTTAAGGTGTTTTTGTGTGTGTCTTATGAATTCATATAAATGGAAAAAAAAAGTATTGTATTCATGGTTAGGAAAAAATTCTATTGATGGTGTGCAATCCTAGGATGTACTTGGGGAAGGGATATTTTTTGTTGAAAGAGAAGCTTGGGGCATATGTAGGATGCTTGTTGGTCTCATTTCTAAAACCTAGTTGAAAGAGAATGTTGGGGCTTAAGTAGGCTACTTTTTGGATTCCTTGCAAGGGCTAGATGAGGGAGGAACATAGGGCCTATAAGGGACGCTTTTTGGTTCCCCTTATTATTATATATTTTATGAGAACTTTAAAAAATAAAAAATAATAAAATTATTGAGGTTGATGATTGTTCTTTAACATCCCCAAGTACAGTCCTAAGGGAAGTGCATGTAAATGTACCTATAAAGCCTTAAGGCCTTTTCTTTCCTTCGGTTGGCTATGTGTTTGTGTGTGTGTGTAAGCCACCTCTTGGGCTTGGGGGTTGACTAGGATGGAGAAACCTAATGATATCATAAGGCTAGGAAGTTAGTTGTCTTTCCTTGCTTACAAGCTACTACAAATTTAAGAAGCTAGTAAGGACTACTACATACTTCAAAAAATAAATCTATTTGATAATTTACAAAACTTATGTGTACATATTATGCTTATGTGAAAAAATGATTTTTTTTTTAAACCTTAAAAATATTCTATGATTGTTGTAGCATAAAGATGCTCAGAAAGTGATTGATGAATGTGTAAAAGATTTTCTTAGACATTAAATAAAATTTTGTATTAGAGTAATTTTATGTAATATAAAATAAATATATTATTGAAAAATATTCTTAAAATTTTAATTTGATTATTAAAAAAATAATAATAAAATGTTATGCTTTGCAATTGATGTAGAATATGAGAATAGTTGTGATTTTGAATTATTTATGTTTATATAGGGTTTTGTTTCTTTATGAAACAAATATTCTTTAAAATAAAAGCATATACATTTAGAATAGAAAATGAAAAAATAGTTTTAAAGTTTACCATAAATTAATATAGCTCTTAAATTCTCATTTACATACTTTCTGTCCATCTTGCCACAACTAGATAAAAATATAAATATAAACAATTTTGTGTGTGTGTGTGTGTGTGTGTGTGTGTGTGTGTGTGTGTGTGTGTGTGTGTGTGTAAAATAAAAATTAAATTAAATTAAATAAAAGGAACAAATAAAAAATAATAGATCTTATGTTGGGTATGAGTTTATTCCTAAGGTGAAGGATTTTACTTTCTCATCATAAATATTTTTAATAAATTAATTTTATTATTTACACTTTATGGTTATAAATCATGGGTGGATAGCCCCTTTTTCTAAGGTTTGATATTTAATGTTTCATTGAGACCACAAATATATTTTTATTTTATTTTAAATTATTATAGGAAAATAAATTTAGAATATTTTATTTATAAGTTTTAAATTAAGTTGAATTGATTATTTAATTTTTATATAAGTTATAATATGTAAAATTTGAATTAGCTAGTTTAGTTATTTTTACCATAGATTATTATTAGTTTATAAGGGTAAATTAAATTATTAATTAAATTTTATTTAATTTAATGAACTGAGATGAAGATTATTTTTTTAGGTGTTTAAATAATTTTAATTATTTATTTATATTATTTTTATGATTAATTTTACTTAAAATGTTACTAGCAATTTAATATTTCTTTTTACCATAGATTTTTATTGTTTTAAAAAGTCAAACTATTGTGAAAATTTTATTCACTAGTTGACTAAGTGTAATTTAAATTATTTTATTACCGAGAGTTATATCATATAACATAAGTCTCTTTAAAAAAATGTCATTTTGCAGTGGAGTATTTTGGGCACCACAACTATTATTAATTCACAAACATATCACTAGGATCAATCATACACCAATTTTGAATCACCAAAAATCTAAGCCAAAAAAATCATTGTCAAGTGCCAAAGATAGTTGCATTCACATACAAAATTAGAATAATAACATAATCATACTAGGTGTGAGAACCATGTATGGATTAATTTCCTTCCTTGGAGCATTGGATATGTAGGTAGTATCCAATAATTAAATGGGATCATTGGGTTCATCTGAACCCATTATACTTTCCTCAACATTACAAGTTTATATCCTTCACAAACACAACTAGGATTTCAGGTCAAAGAAGTTAGTTGTTAGATTTGCATACATGATTAGGGTTTGATATTATAAACACAAAGAAATAAAATATAGTAATAGGTGATTGTATAATCACTTGTAAAAAATTATATAGGCTATTTCTATATACATCTCAATTTTACCATCCTCAGCATTGTCACTATTCATTAGCACCCAATTTACTAATCTACACTATTTTTCACTATAACCATAACTTTACTGTTATCTCATAACCCTAAATATAATAATAATTTCATCCCTAATCCCATAATTTTATAACCCTAATGTTATCATTACATTCCAACATCATTATCCACTCTAACCATACCATCACCCATAATCAATTAAACACATTATCTTATTTCTATTATAAAGTTACCCATTCCTAAAAAATAAAATCCCATATTAATAAAGTAAGAAATAACATTTATTATTTAAATATTGTTAATAATAAAACTCATCCATAATCTAAAATCCAAATTAAAAATAAAAATAAGAAATCATAAGATCTTTCATCAAAGACCCAAAATCCAATTAAATAATATGAAAATAAATCCCATGCATCATTAAATAAAATCATTACCTTCTCAACCTCCCAAATTAAATATCTAATACCCTTCATTTAATAAGAATGTTGACTCATTCCTATGCTCCCATCTTAAATCAAATCTAACCATCCATTTATCGCATAAAAAATCTAGAAATTGAATCCCTCAAACTCATTTATAATAAGACAATAGATTTTAAGGATATTATGTCCATTTAAGTGATAACTTAAGTACAAACATCAGAAATAAATAATCATCAATATAATAGGATGTTTATCATAATGTCTTTATGTATGTAATCAAGAAACTATAATCATCTTCAATTTGAAAAAATTGAAACAATGAAGGTGGCCTTTATGGTACATGGAGGTATATCTCTCCCACTTTTCAATCAAGTAGAGGTTTATTTATTGATTAAAATATGAAATTTATGTCATATTGAGTTTTTATTTTCTTTGATCAAATTTTCCATACATATATTATTGGAATGCTCTGTGTGAGTAATCATATTTTATTTTTCTTATTCAACTTTCATGGAGTTGTAATCTTGGTTTCTCATTATTTTGTGTCTAATTGGGTCAAATTAATAATTTTAGGATTGAAATCTAAATTTTTATAGATTAATGTATTTTTATTGAGTAGTAGCATTTTTATCCTTGATAACAACATATACATATGATCTATTAGTCTTTTCATATGCCAATATATTGTGTATGTGTTTTTTAAATTATAGTATATGTGTTTTATATATTAATTTTTGTGTCATGTCACTTATTATACCCATTATGTGTGTATGCATGCACACAGGCATGTGTGTGTATAATTATTAACATTTACATTTTATGTTATAGAATATAAATGTTACATTTTTAAACTTGCAATTACAAACATTCAATGAATAACTTGATCAATTCAAACTACTAATTATCATCTTGAAAGTTCCATATTATAGGATCTATAATAAAACAACACACATCTAGTCATTTAATATTTTAATCCATCTATTTTGTATATTATTTTTTTGGTTTTTTATTATGTGTTTAGCCAATGATTATGAATGCTCTTCCCTCGCATCTCAAGGTGACATTGTAAAATATAAATAGTATGGGTAATTAGAGTCACTTGAGGAATGATTGTGTATGCTCTTTCCTCATGCCATATAGAAATATTGGAAACCAAAAACAATCCATTCCTTATTTTATTTTATTTTCTAAGTGCTTTCAATTTCAATTTCATCACAAAGCATTATCCAAATCCTATGTTTTAATGGGGTATATAAATTCTAAGGAAGATTTTTTCTTATTTTAAGAGGTCACCTATTTCATTGACACCATGAAGTGATGTTGTTTCATCCACCAATAACTAGTCCTCAAAAAACACCCTTGTCTCATTGATTCATGTCTCAATAGAATACACCCCTAACCAAATAGTTAAAATTATCATATGAGCCTTCTAGACATAGATGAATAGTATTGAAGGGAAAACAAATTCCCTAATATCACTCATAATTTAACCTTGTGGTATTATTTCTTGGACACTATAGTGTTTTAGGGTAAGTGCATGGAATTAGGGGATAATTCAACTAACATTTACCATAACGCATATGAATTATAGAAATTATGCATATTTATAATGTCCATAATGTGTATGTGATATTTAAAACTAGGCTTAGGTTTACATAACTAAAATGTGTATGAATTTAATTTAGTTAACATAATGTGTACACATTATGTTTAATTGTAACAAAACATAAAAAGCCCCAAACTTATGGGTATAAAAATATTCTCACTTATTTTTCTCTTTACCCTACCCTTATTTTTAAGAAACCATATTCACGTTATTCTTGGAGGAGAAGATAGCATGATAAGATCACCCATTATCTTGAGGGATAAATAATTCCAACATAGAGGTTAGGGAAAAAAATAGAAAGCAAACCTATTAAAACTATAATTTAACATTTTTCTTATATTGGTGCTCAGGATTGAGGGGTCCTTATTCCATTCACTTTTGACCAAAGTTCCAACTAGTCAAGGATAAAAATGGTGTCCAACATCCCCAATATAATACTAATGAATGGCCAAAGCTATCCTAAAAATACCATCAATGACCACAACCAGCTCAAAAATATCAATGATCGACCATAACTAGCGCAAAAATACCAACAATTAGTTACTACTAGCCAAAAAATACCAATGATCAACCACACTTGGACCATGAAAACTTAACGATCTCCCACATCCAGCCTCTAATACTAAATTCAGATTTTCACCTTGGTGGTGCTTAAAAAAAATAACTCACTTTACCAACTCACCCACATCTCATCAATATATTTAGCATTTTTTTATGTTCAATATTTTATTTCTAAAAAACTTTTTCTTAATGACCTATTTAACTATAAGAGAATGGCCTTCCAACCTTTCTCCTAACCATATTGATCCTCCACCTAACCCTACTAACCCTCCTCTCCTTCTATCCCTCTGATAGTTCCATAAGAGCCCTAAGGAAGTCAACAGGATTTGGCTGCACACATTATGGAAAATAAAGTAGAAAATGAATTAAAAGTAGGAAAATTAGGGACCCCACTTTGACCAACACCTATCACACCTATTTGGATAATACTCAATAGTTATTATTAGGTCAACTTGACTTGAAAATGAGTTAACTTTTTATATGAACAACCTATAAGGACAGATGTAATGATTATTATACTGACAAATTATTTTTATATGGATAGATCTATAGATTATTTGGCTAGACAATGTTTTTATATGCCTAGTCAATTAATGGAAATTTACTAATTCATATATTCATGTTAGTAGTCAAATGTTGACATGTACAAAGGTTATTTTGAATTAATATTATTTTATTTATACATGTCTTTCATTTATATATATATCTATGCTCTTGACTAACAATCATACATGTTCAAGTTAAAATATGAATGGTAGCGGTGTGATTGCAAATTATGTGTGAGATGTGTTTATAATCTATACAGATAAAATCCTTAACATAAGAACTTCTAATTGAATATATATGTTATAATTTGAATAATAGATACTTGAATGATTTAATAATGATCAATCTTATAGATAATCTCATTCAATGTCTAATGATGTCTTTATTTCAATTTTTTTCAAAATATATTCTTCCTCCTATTTGTTCTAATTTCATATTGTTTATGTTCCTTAACCTTTTTAAACTTATTTTAATGCTTCAAAATTTTCTTTATTATAATATCTTATTCATAATGTTTTTTAAGTACTAAATATTTTCATTGTTACATATAGTTCAACCACTTATATTTAAAATACTTAATTTAGTTCTCTTGTGTGAATAATCCATACTATGCAATAGCTTAAGTTAAAGTTATCTATCAAGTATATCAAAATTCAAATACACTACTATTAAATAGTACACACTAGGTATATTTTATTCCTATGGCCCTTTGAATATATTTTCGCCATATTTTAAGATTCTCTTTTTCATTTTTTATTCTATGTGTGTATCTACTTCCATGAAAATAGGGTCCTAACTTGAGATATAGAAGTTTAGAAATAAACAATTGCACAATGCATGTATATATGATAATGAATAAGTCAATAAAGTGAGTACAGTTTCAAAGGTTAAGAGTGCTACAATTTTAAGGATAAGACCTAAATTTAAGTGGTTAGGGAAAATTATTATCTTGATTCTTTAAATTACATCATATCCATTTGTTTATGAAAGTGAAAATTCATATAAGAATCAGATCTTAAATCACCATGAATTAATTTTTAGCTAAATTACTTATTGGTTTCTATTTTTTATAGGGATAAAAGGGTTCTAAAATTTATTTATAATAATTATGGTTTTAATAAAGAAGATACATTTGCCATATATCTTCAATATTTTATAGAAAACTTTGTGAGATTGTTTGTTTAGTCGATGACAACAATGGAGACTCCTCCATATCTTTGAGATAATACAAAGATAGGGATTTTTAATAAAATGTGATATCTATATGCAATCACTTAGGTAAATGTTATCCTATAATTTTTTAATTGTAAATATAGAATTGATTTAATTTTTTCTAGATAGTTTAACAAATATAAATAATGTTAATGTATTATGTACGCAAAGTTGTATGATGCAATTTGATAGTCCAATTTAAATTATTAGATGAAACCTTCTCATGTTTTATCCCCATTCCACAATATTTTTCATGTACCTTGACCTATCACTAACCTTATTGAGCGTCATATGTAGATTGAGCATGACCAAAAGATTGTAGTAAGTGCATGTCTAGATTATGTTTATATTCTAGATTAAATTTAATTTATGAACTTGGTTACATTTTTAATGTTTAAATTTTATAATATTATTTTTATTTTAATAGGTTGACAATAGGCGAGTTATGAGCTTAGAAGGACTCATAATTAGACCATGAAAGAATCTAAGGCGTCTGAGGGATCTCCATCTATGAGGATGACCTCTCAAGGAGAGTCTTATTTGAGGAAGGGAAAGAGAAGGAGATTATTTTATAATTAATATATCTTGTATGATGTACTTGTGTGTATTCTTATATTTTAATGTACATGTTTTTGGCATTGTATACATATATGGTCCATCAACCCAAAATTATATTATGTTGTTAGATGATGTAATTTTTTGTATAAGGTGAAATTTGAAGATGGAGAGTGCATTATATATGATATAAGTGGTAACAATAGATAAATTTCAACTATAAATATGACACAAAATAGAATATTCCATTGAGAGTGTAAAGTAAATAATCAACATGTAAAATAGTTGTATTGGATGAAACCAGACTTTGGCACCTAAGGAATGATCATTTAATTTTTAGTACATTGAATATTATTTATAATAAGCATATTGTAAGATGGTTTCCTCTAATTTAATAAAGAAAAAAAAGTTGTGAGGGATGCATATTAGGGAAACAACCTACAAATGTCTTTCCCTCAAGTAAGTCATGGGGAGCTTTAGCTAGTCTTTAGATTGTTCTTTCAGACCTATGTGTTCCCATGAAGACCTGCTCCTTATCCAAGAATGACAATATCATTACATCAAATATTTAATTCTTTCACGGTCCATATAAATTAATGTATTTGCTTTTTGAATTAATAATAATAATAATAATAATAATAATAATAATAATAATAATAATAATAATAATAATAATAATAATAATAATAATAATAATAATAATAATAATAATAATAATAATAATAATAATAATAATCCAAAATCCAAGAAAATAATTTCATTACATTCATATTTAAGTTCAACAGAAAGAGGTGTATCTTTTGAATCATAAGAATGAGGCTTTCGATATCTTCAAAAAAAATTAAACCATGGTTGAAAAGTAGAGTGGATATCACATAAAGATATTGAGAAATAATAGAGGGGGAGAATATATATGAAATCAAAATTTGAATTTTTTCAAAGACAATAGGATCAATAATTAATTTACATCTAGGTACACACTGGAGTAAAATGGTTTAATGAGGAAAAAAATGAACCATTAAAGAAATGGAAAGTAGAATTTTGAGGGCCAAAGGATTATCCAATGAATTTTTAAACATATATTTGTTAAACATATGTCCTAGTAAGAGTGATAGGTATATGGTTCCTCAATATGCATGGAATAGAATAATGATAAGTGTTGAACACTTAAGAGCTTTTGGATTTGTGGTATATGCACATGTACCCAAGAAAAGAAGATCAAAGTTGGATGAAAAAGGATAAAAATGCATCCTCATTACAAATATTGAGAAATAAAAAGCGTAAATGTTATAAAATATACCCATTAAGGAGTTAATAATAATATATGATATTCAATTCATTGAGGATCTAGCATGGGAAGATAGACAATAAGAAAAGCAAGTGAAAACAAGGGTTAGTGAACCCTTTCTTGAAATTAGAACAAAAAGGTGTAAACACTAATGCATTGATTTGGATCACTATTTCATAAAGGAATGATTGTTTAAGTGGAATCAACTAATATGAGCTCGAATATTAGCTCATGAGACAACTTCATCATCCTCTGACTCAAATTAGAACTTCGAGAGGACAAGGAGCTTGCAAGAAACCAATGAAAAATCAAAGTATGAAGAAAATGGAGATGAAATAATTAATTTTGATCTATTTTTAGTAATTGTCCCTATTTATTTTTGTGAATAGATTAATGACAATAAGTGTTGTGAATCCATGGATGAATAATTGCATGTAATAAAGGAAAAATTAAACATAGGAGTCAATCAACCTTTGATCAAGAAAATAGGCCATTGGATTCAAGAGGGTTTGTTAAACCAAAACCCTTCCCAAATGAAATAATTGGAGACAAAAATCAAAGTTAGTTCTGAAAGGATGTGATCAACAGCCTAGATGTGATTATAATGAGAATTTTCTCCTTTAGGAAGGCTATAAATGGTGGGAATAATCATATCTATATTTTTACACATAAATGAAAATTACATCAAATGGATGTTAATTCAACCTTATTGAATGGTGTGTTATAAAAAAAGGGGTATCTGGGACACCCACCTAGTTATGAGATTCCAGGGCATGAAATAAAATTTGTGTTATGAAGAAATCATTTTATTGGCTCAAGCAAACACCTAGGGCATGATACAATTGAATATATTCATACTTATTGAGATGTTTCCTTAGAAAACGTGTTAATGAACCTACACTCTAAATTAGGACAAGAAAAAAATTATTTTGATTATTGTCTTAAATGTGTATTATCTCATCTCTACTAGAAATGCAAATAATTCTATAGAATAGTTCAAATCAGCCATAAAGAAGGTGTTTGAGATGATTAATTTAGATTTATTAAATTAATTTATTTTCAATAAGGTTAAACATATAAATGATGGTAATTTTTTGTCTCAATATAATTATGTAAATTAAAATTTGGAGAGATTTATACAGTTGGACATTAAACCAACATCATCGCTAGCAAAACTAACATTGAAATTACACAATGAAGATTTCAACAATAATTTGGATCCCGCATGGTGCAAGAGCTTGTATGAATCTTAATTTATTTTACTTAAAATAGAACCAATATATTATATACATTTTCCTTGATTTTTATATTCATGGAGACTCTAAATGAAACACATTACGAAATAGGTAAAATAAATTTGAGGTAGGTTAAGGGTAAAAGAATCCATGAAACTTTTTATCCAGCACTTTTTATTTTTTGAGTTGGTTTGATATCCAAATAATGATTGGGTAGGTAGATTTTATGATATAAAACTCGCATTTGGATATTTGTTCCATATTGGGTTATGATCCATTACATGAGATTGAAATTAAAAAACCCACTATTTCACATTTCATGGCTAAAACCAACTATATAGCAACAAATTCAGCAACACGTCAAGCAATATGGATTAAAGGGATCCTATAAAAAATTAATTAGGATAAAAAGGATAAAATAAAATATTTTAAGACAATCTCTCTTCCATACCTCTATTAAAGAATATTTTTTCCATCGGAGAAACAAACACATTACAATCAGATATCATTTCATTAAATAACTAGTATGAAATCAATTGATATAACTTCCTTTTTTTAATGCCAAACTAGCAGTTCACTGATATATTTACAAAACCTTAGTAAATTAAATAGTTTTGAGTGTTTATGATACAAATTTTGGGTCATGATACAATAATAATGGCTCTAGATGTCCATAAGATGGTTGCAAATGTTCACAGGCTAGCTCTGAAGAATGTAGGTTGGCTCCAAAGTTTCACAAGTTAATTTTAGAGGTGCACATGCTGGCTATAGAGGTCCATAGAATAGCTCCAAAGGTCTAAAGAATAACTTAAGAGATACAAAAATAAATCATAGGCAGCTTTAAAGAAAATTTTTAAGGTTGAAAAATGTTTAACAGAAAATTTGAATAAGATTGAGATTAAGGAGAGTGTTAAAATATTCTAATATTGAGCTTTTACGTTTAATGTGCCTAATTTTTTTTGGTAAATGATATTCTTCGATCATGTATCCCCTTAGACATTCAGCTCATTTACAACCATTAATATAAAAGGGACAAGTAATTGATTTTGAATTCTTAACCTAGTAGAATGAGTGGTTGAAGATAAAAGAGGAGTTGTATGTAGTAGAGTCATGCATAAACAAAATAACAATAGATAATAGAAGAACATAAAATTTACAGCAAAAGTCTATGTATGTGAAGAATATATTTTAGTAGTCATGAAATAATATATAACATCAAATATAATGTTGTGAAATTTAATTTATCCCAAGCTAGAAATAGGATTCCATTTGCTAAGTTATTGAATGGTTAATAAATTTAAAATTTTGTTATTTTATTTTAATAATGTTTTTTTTTAAATTTCTGACTATACTTTTAGGCTTATTGTAAACCATTAAGAAAGAAATTGAAAGTGAAACAAAACTATTTTATGGTGTGATATTTTGTTTGAATTTCAATTTCATATTAGAGCCTTAGAGAGAAGATCCAAGGAGAACAAAGGCTACAAATTTAGAAGAATCCTACATGTGTGGATCATTGGGGAGAGATTGAATGTTGTAGAATTATACTTGTTTACAAAAAATTAGTGTAGAATTAGTTGTTTAGTCGGTGGAAGATTAAAAGGAGTCACTTCAGCCTTGACAAGATCTAGATAGTAGGATATCACTATAATTTGAAAGAATACAACATGTAACTATTTGGTGAAATCAAAAAGAGCATAACTACTAATCAAGGAATAGATCATGGGAGAATGAGAAAGAAAAAAACATAGGTAGCATTAGATAGATCAGGCCTACTTAAAGAATGCATTAGGTAGATATTTGAAAAGTTAGATTAGCCAAACCGGTTAAGCCATAAATCTATTCCTAAGAGGTCTACCAATGTGAAGTTGATTGTGTCTATCAATTTAACACATCCAATGTTGAAGAGCTAGACACATCCATTTCTAAATAAAACATAGCACTTAGATATCTAAGGAGAAGAATTATCAAAAAAAGAAAATAAAAAAGGATAAGAGATCATTGCTTACACATAGAAGTGAAGCAACATCAATAGTCAAATAATATTTCATTCGCTATTTTTTCCTTTAGTAGAGGTAGTGAATATCATGAAAGATCTTTGTTGTGGCCATCATAAGGACAGACCTATAAACAGGTCATGAAATATTGTTGAGCTATTAGAGAATAGAAAGCAACACTAATTCTATTAATGATGGTTATTCATGTAGCTAGAAGACTAACATATATGATCCAATAGTATATCATTAAGCTGTATTCAACCAAATATTATGAGTTATGGAGGATATCTATGGGAGACTAGATCATAGAGGAGAAGGTAAAATGTTTTGTCACATAAAAACATGATCAACACTTTATAAGTAAGTATTTCAGTTATAAGCCAATTTTTTCAAAAATCATATTTATTCAAATTTGTCAAAAAAAAAGAGAGAATAGATCACTAATATAGTGAGCATGGAAGGAAAGAGTTGGTAGCATATACCAAAATTTCATGGTTAGAACTACGACATCTAGGCAAATAAAATTTGGATAATTTTGGTGGTAAATAACCTATGAGAATTTGTGATCATTGGTTTCACAAATGTGACTAATCAAGAAGCATAAAATGCAATTATAAATGCCTAGAAGACTCTATTGAAGTGGAATCGAAGGAAAGATGTGAAGGCATTGAATTTGATAGAGACGATAATGGTTGAATCCATATATCCAAGAATTGTAGTAGTAAATTAATCAAAGGAAGCATGAGAGATCCTCCAAAATTCCTATTGAGGTACTGATAGGGTATGGTTAGAAAAATTCCAAATCCTTAGAAGATAATTTGAAACATTTTAAATTAATAAAAATGAGTCTATTTCTAATTTTCATACTAGGATATCTAGTTTGAAAATTTAGTGAAGAAGTATTATTGAAACAATAGATGATCAAAGGATTGTTAAAAATATTTTTAAGAGTTTGCCTATGAGATATGATCCAATTCTCATAGCCATTGAGGAGGCCAAAGACCACTCATGGATGACAGTAGATGAATTAATGGGTTCTCTTCAAATTCATGAGCACCAGTTGAATAGATTCATAACTTCTTCCCTAAAGTAAGCCTTCAAGGTTCAAGCCCATTTTAGAGGTAGGGGGAGAGGAAGAGAAAATAGAGGAGAAAGAATTAAAGGTAGAGGAAGAGGAAGGAGATATAATGGAAGATCAAGTTTAGATAGTCAAGAAGGAGCTAGCAAGGCCCAATCAAACTTCCAAGATAAGAAAAAGACTATTACTTCAAATCAAAGGTATGATAAAAGTAATACTCAGTGTTATTATTGTCATAAGTATGGTCACTTTGGTAGTGAATGTAGAAAGAGGTAATATAAATAATCAAGACAAAATGAACATGAAGATACTGATAATGTAGGTGAATCTAAGTATTTACCAAACATGTTCATTATGTGCAATGTTGCTGAGAAAAGTAGTGTTAAGCTATGGTATTTAGATAGTGCATGTAGTAACCACATAAGTGGTAATGAGAATCTATTTTATTTTATTGATAATAATAGTCAATTAGATATTAAAATGGGGAACAATGAAATAGTCCCTATTATTGGTATAGTAACTATAGTTATCTACACCAAACAAGGTGAAAGAGAGAAATCTAGGATGTCTATTATGTTCCAAATCTTAAACGTAATCTATTGAGTATTAGAAAAATGTTCCAAAAAGGGATATATAGTTATTATAGATAATAGAGTGTCCAAAATATTTGACAAGGAAGGAAGCAATAATATTATAGCTATAGTTCAAATGACAATGAACCAAATGTTTCCACTCAAGATGAAAATTTATCCTCTTTCAAGTATTGTAGTACTACATCAAGTAGCCTTCAAAATAATCATGAAAGACACATATATAATCTAGCATTTGAGATGCACATTTGAGATTTTATAAATTAGATATTTTATCTAAGAATAATATGGTTATAGGTCTACCAAGTTTTGTAGAACCTGAAAGAAGATGTGAGTCATATATACTAGGAAAACAACATAGGTAGTCTATTTAGTCAGGGATAACTAGAAGGGAAATTTCACCTTTGAAATTGTTGCACTCAGATTTTAGTGGCCACATGAAAACTCTCACCCACTCTACAAATGCTTATTTCCTAACTTTTATGGATGATTATGGTAAGAGATTTTGGATTTATTTCCTACAGAATAAGTTTAAAAGTTTTGAGAAGTTTAAATGGTTTAGGGCATTAGTTCAAAAATAAAGTGGATATTTCATCAAGTCCCTGAGATGAGATAATGGAGGAGAGTATGTGTCTAATGAATTCTCAAATTTTTGTAAGAATGAAGGAATTGACAAGCAGTTCATAGCTAGATACATGCCACAACAAAATATAGTGGTAGAAAGGAAAAATCGGACCATCCAAGAGATGGCCACAAATATGTTGAAAGCTAAAAGACTTTCAAAAGAATATTAGGGTGAAGTCGTAGCTACAACAATGTATTTGTTCAACAAGTATTCCGTAAAGGTTTTTGAAAATAGGACTCCACAAGAATCATGGATAAATAGAAGGTATAGTGTTTAGCATCTAAGAATATTTGGGTGTGTGGCATATGCACATGTGTAAAAGGAAAGGAGGAATAAATTTTATAATAAATGATCAATAGGTATCTTCATTGGATATTATGAAGACAGTAAAGATTACAAATTATTTAACTCTATTACAAGGAAGGTTATGATTATTCAGGATTTCAAATTCATTCAAAATTAATCATAGGATAGAACAATTGACACTGCATCAGGTATCTCTTAATTGATACTAATAAATGAGGGAAATAAAGATGCTCAAATTGAACAAGTAGTGATCATTAAGGTGAAGCATCAACAACATCTCCATCACATTCACAACATGGTGCTCAATCAAAAAACTTAAGTAGCAACTCAAATTCAGCTCTTGCTTCTCTTATGCCTACAAAGACAAGGAACTTGAGGGAGATATATAATGACTTAAGGTGTGATGATGAAAATTTAAATTTTGATTTGTTTTCTCTAGATGAAACTACACATTTTAAATAAGTAAAAAAAGAAGAAAAAATGTTCAAAGTAATGAATGAGGAAATAGATGCAATAAAAAGAAACAAGACATAAGACATAGTTGATTTACCTAAGGGTAAACAAGTGATTGGAGTGAAGTTGGTCGACAAGAGTAAGAGCACAACAAAAAGTAAGATTGATATGTAAAAAGTAAGATTTGTTGTTAAGGGATACAAATAACATGGTAGAGACTATGATGAGATTTATGCTCATGTCAAAAGAATGGAAACCATGTGGGTTGTCTTAGAAATAACTACCCAACACAAGTAGAAAGTATATCAAATGGATGTGAAATCCACCTTTCTAAATGGACTAGTCAAAGAAGAAGTCTATGTTGATCATCCACATGGATATGAAGTACCAAGGAAAGAAAACAAGGTGTATAGGCTCAAGAAAGCACTCTATGGGTTTAAGCAAGTACCAAGGACTTGGTATACTATAATTGATGCATACTTCATGACAAATGGTTTTAGCAAAAGTAGTAGTGAGCCCATACTTTACATCAATGAGATTCATGGTAATATTTTGATTATTTTGTTATATGTAGATGATTTAATCTAAAAATAAAATGATGGTGCTTTTATTATTGTGTTTAAAGAAGCAATGAAAAGGGAATTTGAAATAACAAACTTGGGTTTGTTAATATATTTTCTTGGTATAAAAGTACTACAGATGGATAATGGCATATTCATCTTTCAATCAATGTATGCTTCACAAATCTTGAAGAGGTTCAAAATGTTGAATAGAAAACATGTGCTAACACCAACCACTACATGTCTGAAGTTGAGTAAGGAAGATTGTAGCAATGTGGTGAATTCAACCTTATATAAAAGCATGGTAGTTAGCCTCATGTATGCGACAACATCCAGCCCTGATATAGCGTATGCAGTACATTTTATTTAGATATTTATGAAAACACCTAAGGATACAAATTGACAAGTAGGTAAGAGAATTCTAAGATATGTTAATGGAACTAAGAACTATGGCATTCTTTATACAACATCCAGTGATTTTGATCTAGTTAGCTATATAAATAGTGATTAGGTAGGTAGTGTTGATGACAAGAAAAACACATTTGGTTATGTATTTCACATGGGTTTAGGATCCATTTCTTGGGAATGTAATTATCAATCCATAGTTTCTCTTTCCATAGCAAAAGATGAATACATTACAGCAAATGTAGTATACTGCATGTCAAGCAATTTGGCTAAGAAGAGTCTTAGCAGATTTGAAGAAGAAACAAATAGATGGAAAAATCATATTTTGTGATAACATGTCTCCAATAGCATTGACAAAGAATCCATTTTTCCATGGATGAAACAAGCACATACAGATTCATTATCACATCCAAAGAGAATTGGTTGAAGATGATGAAATCAAATCGACATTCTATAGATCTGAATATTAGACATCTTCATGAAGGCACTAGCAAAGGATACCTTCGAGCATTTAAGATATAATTTAGGAATAATGAATGTTGTAATATCTAGTGGAATAAATTAAGGGAGAGTGGTGGGAAATGTAATTAAACAGACACTAAAACTATAAATCCATATGCTAAGTTGTTGAATGTTTACTATATTTAAAATTATATTATTTTATATTTTGAATGTTTACTTTTTATTTCTATCTATATTATTAAGCTTAATGTAAACCATTAAGCAAGTAATTGAAAGTGCAGCAACACTATTTTCTTATGTGATCTTTTGTTTGGCTTTCATAGAATATATGTAGTAGCGTTAAAAAAGAGAGAAAAACAAAGAACCTAAAGATAAAAAATTTGTTTCATACAAAACAAAATAATGGCAACATTGGACGACTGATCGTTTTATTTTGGATTGTAATCTATATATTTTTTTAATATGTGTATATTTGTCTTATTATGTAAAAAGAATTTTTCTTTCATTTATTGGTGTTTTCCCCTATTCAGAGTTTATTTTTAATATATTATTTTGTATAATTGATACATTACTTCAAGAGCTCAAGAGGTTGTCAGTATTGGCACAATAGGTGATCATCTACCAACACTACCTTTGCTCTTGTGGTGTGTTGTGTCAAGAAGCTCAAAATGATAGTGTCACTAGGGGCTCACTCAATGTACTGGGTGTGAAATTAAATAGATTTGAATCACCTTTATTTATTTATTCAAATCCTACAAGAGTCGTGATGCAGATAGGATCCCTACCTTCATTGCATCCATAGCAGCTAACTTAAGTGCAGTCACTACCCGTTGCAAAGCTTCCAAATTTGTTTACTGATCCACAATAAATTTATTTGCTGAATTTACACTATAAAATAAGTTTATTGTGTGATATGTATAGGAAATTCACTAAACCCTAAAATTTATGTGTTAGAAGAGACAAGGGAAGCTTCTGTAGAAAATATGTATGATATAAAATATTCACATGTCCATTTTAAACTTGAATATTACCACCATTTCTCATTATATTCTCTACTCATTTAATGTAAAGGTATATATATATATATATATATATATATATATATATATATATATATATATATATAGGCGGATAGGGTTATTCGGTGTATTTAATCTTGTTTCAAGTCCATTGAAAATATTTTTTTGAGTGCTTTGAAATCGATTTTTTAAATCTTAAATTATTTTTCTTGGGTGATAATAACCTTTATATACCTATGAATTGATTGAAGTATATTGTTTTTAATATTTTTGACATTTCTATAAGTATTTGATTCTTTACACATTTCAAACTTTCTTATATAATAATTTATTTTTAGTGGTTGTTCATATAGCATGTTATTTATGTTAATTGATATTTTCTATTTTAAGCATTTTTTTAAAAATTGATAAATTTTTTAGCTTAGCACTAACGAATGAGTGGTTTCATTCTTTTAAATTCATTTAGAAATAGGATATAACTTATATAAATAATTTACTATTGATAACTGAATAAAAATAAAAATAAATTAAATAAATTTTGATATAAAAAAAGAAGAGAAATTAATAGAAAAATATTATTTAACTTAATTAAAAATAATTAAATCTTTATATTATAAATTCATTTATTCATATTACATTCAAATTAGAGAAAATCTCTTTGAAACTTACATTTGCATTCTAAATTTACCTTTTTCAAAATCAAAGAATTAAAAAATAAAAAAATTATGCAATTTGTCATTAATTTCAAAGATACTTGCACACTATTTTCTTGCTAAAGGTTCACAGAGTGAACTTAAGATTTCAGATCTTAGTAGTCCCAAAGTGATTGTTATAGGATTCATTTAACTTCCAAATGACATTAAATCTTAATTAAACTATGACCATAACAAAATAACTGACCTCATCAACAACTTAACCCTAATAAATTAACGGAATAATGTGCATTACATCTGTCCCCTCCACTCAGCAAAAATTTAAAAGGACCAAATGTGCATTACATCTGTCCCCTCCACTCAGCAAAAATTTAAAAGGACCAACATGGTTCCTCATTCACCAATCGCACCGACCCTTGATGCAGTTTCACAAATATTCTACCTCACCACGTGAACTGCATATCCAATTTAATTCAATATGAAAGCGCACATCGAAACGCGTATGAAACGTGCCAATTATCACTGCCGGTCTTGGCTGACGTGTTTCAAGATAATAGGGGCAATGCGATTTTGAGGGGTCGAGGCCGAGGCAGATCCATACTCGCATTGTTCTCTCGTCCGTTTATTACGTTGGAATTAGTAAACAGAATTATAACGGCAGTATTTTCAAGTTTGTGCCTTGTTTTGCCTTTGGAGTGGCTTAACAGGTTAGATATGGTGAGTACTAAACGGTGGGGAGCCCTGTTTCTCTCCATTTCCTCGATGAATCCTCCATTGTAGTTGGGGCAAAAGATTTCCTCTCTCGTGCCGAACCGAACCGTGCGCCTACACTTATGCCACCAAATTGCACCAATACACACCAGACATCGTACTCTGATGGCTCCTACCTCTGTTTTTGGTTGTGCGGGTGGTGTGACGTATGGGCTCACCCAGTACAATGGGCGGGGTGATTACAGAAATTTGAATCACTTGTGTCGATTGATTCGAAGTCCGTAAGCCCTGGCTTCATCGCATCCTAGAAGCTGACGTAGGTACAGTCACTGCGTGTGGCAGAGATTCCAAATTTCTTCGCTGATCCACAATAACAAGTATATGGATCGGACGGCCAATGAAGTTACTGCGGAGAACCAGTCTGCAGTGGGAGATGTAGAGGTTACCCTCGTGGATACTCATGCCACCCTCAAAATTAAGTCTCAGACGAGACGAGGGCAGCTTTTGCAGACCATATCTACGCTATAAAATCTTCACATGCGCATTTTAAACTTGAATATTACCACCATTTTTCATTGTGGTATATACTCATTCAATCTCAGGGTAAATATATCGTTCTATTGTAATGGCATATAGGATTATTCTGTGGATCTATTCTTGTTTCAAGTCCGTTGGAAATTTTTATTTGAAGGTTTCAAATTCTTCTTTTTATATGTTGTACTAATCGTCTTGGGTGATAAAGACCTGTATATATCTCTGAATTGATCCAATATATAGTCTTTAATATTTTTGAGAGCTCTACTAGTGGCTGATGCTACACATATCTTAAACTTTTTCATATAAGAATTTTTGTTTAGTAATTTTTCATAAAAGCATCCAATTTATGCTGACTGAGATTTCCTACTCTATTCAGATAATTTACTGTTGACAACCGACCAAAAAAGAGTAATGCTGGAAGATTTTGTTCTGGAAAGGGAAGAGACATTAACAGAAATGATGACCGCAGAGAGCGGTACTTACAGATGGACGACTCTTGAGGTCCAAATTGCTCTCTCTTATTTGTTTCTGAACTTTCTGGACTCGTTGATATAATAACCAAAAAGTAGGAATTTTTTAGTTTATTGAAATTGTGTAGTTTACATTACTGTAACATTAAGACATCGAGAAAAAAAGAATTACAACCACAAGGTAGATAAAAACAATTTCACAATAGCTTTGTCGGAGCTATTGAAAAACCGCATGCCATTTGAAAGGATGTTAAATCTCCGAGCAACTTATGCTTCTACTTTTAAGGTGTTTGATTTAGGATTTGGGGTATATGTGTTGCCTTCTATCTTCCTAATGTGGGCTTATATTGTGTAGGTTATTTGAAATGTAAGAAACCTTAAAAAATATAAGTCTCTCAAAATGTGAGGCCATGTTCAAAGATCTTCCAGAAGGGTTGGCTTCAGTATTGCAACCGTATCTGGCAAAAGATCAAAAGATCCAAATATGTAGCCCAACTTCATTCAAATAGTGAGGAGACTTAGTGTTTATCTTTCTTCCCTTATAGGCCCTGGCAACATGCCATCACTTCAAATTATTTAAAAGAAAGACAACATTATGCTACCAAAATCTCCAACGACAACTTCCTTAATAAGGAAAAAATGGCCCCAACTGAAGATTGCAATGGCAAGTCAACAAAAATGTCTTGAGGATGCCTGCCATGTCTCTATCACCGGTTCCAATCCGGAGTTGAAACTGCACACACACAGTGATGAAAGCATCATTTCCTGCAATAAATCTTATGTAATCCATAAATCTATTGTAAACTAGATCTTAGTAAAATTCAACAAGTTTTTTTGGCAATACTGAGTGGGTCGAAATGGGGAATGAAATGCAATATAACTATCGAATTCTAATCTTGCCGTGAAATGGATGTTAATGAGGAAAAGAAAATGTACTACATAATCAATTAAGTAATCAATTTGACTACGTCAGACATAAATTGTTTAGATGGTGGAATATTTGGGTTTCCGAAATGTGCAAACATTAAATGAAATTTGGATATTATGACAATAGATGGCTGGTGTGTCTTTGCTAGATATATAGATTTCTAAATTTTAGGAAAAATAAATCTTATTGACGGTACCGGTATAGTCCATGCAAACCTAGTTCATGTAGGTGTAGACACCGAGCAATCCCACAGTTTTGATATAGTGCAATTTTCTGTGTTATTGTGTTATTTGAGTTACTTATCTAAATACGTTCTATAATTTAGTTGTATATTTTAATATTTTTGTCGTCAACGATTTAGGTTTATCTGCATAATCTATTATTTCTATGAAAGCTTCCAAAAGTGGATATTATACAAATAGATGGCTTTCTGTAATATAAAAAACATCTATTTAAGTTTTGTGTTAATGATACAAGTTGAGCAATGCAACTATCATAAAATCTTAAGAACATGATGTACAAAACACAAATATGTGATTTAGTTAAAAATACAACTTCGCAAGTTCACATTATTTAGATAATAATATACAGCACAATAATCGGGATAATACAGTACCTTGATGCATATACCATTGTAATGCACATTTATTAACTAGCATGAAAGTCATGTGAAAATTAATATGTTTTATCGCATATTTCTACAATACCATGAAAGATTTAAAAGATTTATTACATACCATCAACTAGTAAAATTTATTTTTATCCATAGTTAATACATGTCTTATTACAATTGTCTAATTTTTATAGTAAAATTTGTTATCAATTTCCATTTTTCATGCCAGTAGCAAGATTTTAACCCGAAAGTCACTAGAAATAACAAAGATGCATACCAAATCATCTAGCAGTTGTTGACAAATACAATTTAATACATGAATTCCTTGTTTAAAAAAATAGTGTCCTCGTTGTTTACAATGGTTTTTGATGTTTCCCTATTAGAGTTTTTACTTTTTCTTTTTACTCCCTTTACACAGTACTTAAGAATTAAAACAATAGGAAAATACTCCTTTTTTATGTATGGTATGAGGAATGATTAGACAACTCAATCTAAAGTGATAAGTTTGCCTCTAAGAAAACATAAAATGCATTTCTTTCCAAAGCAGTTAACATAATCGAAGGTTAATAAATTAATACTTTTATATTTATTATAATTTTTTCCCCAAAACTATAATGAGTAGTCAACTTAAGACATAAAATTAAAGATATTTTTCTATAATAGCTATCCTTAATTCAATGTAAAAATATATATTTTAAAAAATATTTACAATAAAATTCAATTCTACTTTAATAGAATTCCACTTTAATATAGTAGGGACTTAGTGCATGGCTCCCTTGTTTATTAAGGATATGAAAATTTATAAGATAACCCCAACAAAAATCTAAAGTCTTATTTTATTGAATGACATGGAAAATACATCCTCAGAGGAATGATTGTGTGACATGTGGTAGGGGAAATCATTCTTATTTAAGGAAAAGTCATAAAATGGTGGGAATAAAAGAAGAGACAAATATTGACAAGTATATGTGGTGGAATAACTAAGAAAAAAAGAAACATGTAACTAGCATTACTAAAAAATGAAGAAATATGGAAGAACTCTAAGGAAATTTCGAATCAAAGAAAGATTCATATATTGAAAAATCAATTAAAAAATAATAACAATATAATAAAAGGGCAAAAAAAAGATGCATATAATGACAAACTCAATAAAAAAAATGGTAGAGAGTAATCAGGAAATAAACACTTATAATAAATTATTAGCCTATATAAAATGAAACTTTAATAATGAAACATTGAACAAGTGGATCTAGTATACACTATCGATTTATTTCAATTCCACGACAAATTAAAGTGCCATTTCTATGAATTGTAGCATTGTAAACAATATAAATTATAGTAATACATGTGTAAGCAATAAATGTAGCTCAACATAATACATGGAAAGTTATTATAAAAAAGAGGAAAGATCTAAAATTTTCAAGTATCAAAGCAAAATTTATAGTTGTGTACATTAGTCAAGGTGTCTAATTGCATAAACACTTTAGATGGGAGAAATGCAAGTAGCTTGGTTCCATCCTCAGTGTTTATAGATACATAGGGAATGGTTAATCATTAGTGAGCATGATTTGGTTTAGATCAATCCATAACACCCCTCGCACCGCCTTCTTTTTTTAGTCACTACAAATAACAAAGACACATACCAAATCATCTAACAGTTGTTGACAAATACAATTTAGTAGTTGAATTCCTTGTCTAAAAGAATTGTGTCCACATTGTTTACAATGGTTGTTGAAGTTTCTCTATTATAGTTTTTAATTTTTTCTTTTTCCTCCCTTTACACAGTACATGAAAATTAAAACAATTGGAAAATAATCCTTTTTGATGTATGGTATGAGGAATGATTAGACAACTCAATCTAAAGTGATAGATTTTCCTCTAATAAAACATAAAATGCATATCTTTCCAAATCAGTTAACATAATCGAAGGTTAATAAATTAATATTCTTATATTAATTATAGTTTTTTTTTTCAAAACTATAATGAGTAGTCAACTTAAGACATAAAATTAAATATATTTTTCTATAATAGCTATCCTTAATTCAATGTTTAAAAAAATATTTATAATAAAATTCATTTCTACTTTAATCCTGTAGGGACTTAGTGTATGGCTCCCTTATTTGTTAAGGATATGAAAATTAATAAGACAACCCTGAGAAGAAGTCTAAATTATCATTTATTGAACGACATGGAAAATACATCGTCAAAGGAATGATGGTGTGGCATGTGGTTGGGCAAATCATTCTACTTAAGGAAAAGTCATAAAATGGCAAGAATAAAAGAAGAGATAAATATTGTCGAGTATATGTGGTTGAATAACTAAGAAAAAAAGAAACATGTACCAAGAATTACTAGAAAATGAGGAAATATGGAAATAACCCAAAGGAAATTTCAAAGAAAAGAAAGATTCATATATTGAAAAATCAATTAAAAAATAATAACAGTATAAGAAAAGGGCAAATAAAAGAGGCATATAATGAGAAACTCAATTAAAACAAATGTTAGATAGTAGTCATGATATAAAAACTTATAATAAATTATTAGCATATATAAAATGGAACTTTAATAATGAAACATTGAACAAGTGGATCTAGTATACACTATTAATTTATTTCAATGCCACAACAAATTAAATTGTTATGTATATGAAGTGTAGCACTGTAAACAATATAAATTACACTAATACATGTGTAATCAATAAATGCAGCTCAAAATAATACATGGAAAGTTCATATAAAAAAGAGGAAAGATCTAAACTTTTCAAGTATCAAAGCAAAATATCTAGTTGTATACATTAGTCAAGCTGCCTAATTGCATAATCACTTTAGATGGGAGAAATGCATGTAGCTTGGTTCCATCCTTAGAGTATATACATACATAGGGAATGTTTAATCATTAGTGAGCATGATTTGGGTTAGATTAGTACATAACCACCCCATCAGCCGCCCCCCCCCCCCCCCCCCCCCCCCCCCCACCCCCCCCCACCCCCCCGCCCCCAAGTCACTAGAAATAACAATGATGCATACCAAATAATCTAGCAGTTGTTGACAAATACAATTTAGTAGTTGAATTCCTTGTTTAAAAAAATAGTGTCCTCATTGTTTACAATGGTTTTTGAATTTTCCCTATTAGAGTTTTTTACTTTTTCAATTTTCCTCCCTTTACACAGTACTTAATAATTAAAACCATAGGAAAATACTCCTTTCTGATGTATGGTATGAGGAATGATTACACAATGCAATCCAAAGTGATAGGTTTGCCTCTAAGAAAACATAAAATGCATTTATTTCCAAAGTAGTTTACATAATCATAGGTTAATAAATTAATACTCTTATATTTATTATAGTTTTTTCCCCAAAACTATAATGATTAGTCAACTTAAGACATAAAATTAAAGATATTTTTCTATAATGGCTATCCTTAATTCAATGTTAAAAATTATATTTTAAAAAATATTTACAATAAAATTCAATTCTACTTTAATCTGGTAGGGACTTAATGCATGGCTCCCTTATTTATTAAGGATATGAAAATTCATAAGACAACCTCGAGAAGAAGTCTAAAGTCTCATTTTATTGAATGACATGGAAAATACATCCTCAAATGAATGATGGTGTGGCATGTGTTAGGTGAAATCATCTTATTAAGGAAAAGTCATAAAATGTTAGCAATAAAAGAAGAGACAAATATTGACAAGTATATGTAGTGGAATAACCAAGAAAAAAAGAAACCTGTAACTAGCATTACTAAAAAATGAGGAAATATGGAAAGAACCCTAAGGAAATTTCCAAGCAAATAAATATTCACATATTAAAAAATCAATTAAAAAATAATAACAATATAAGAAAAGGGAAAACAAAAGAGGCATATAATGACACACTCAATAAAAAAAATGCTAGATAGTATTTATGAAATAAACACTTATAATAAATTATTAGCATATATAAAAAGAAACAATAATAAAGAAACATTGAACAAGTGTATCTTGTATACACTATCAATTTATTTCAATGCCACAACAAATTAAAGTGCCATGTCTATGAAGTTTATCACTATAAACAATATAAATTATAGTAATATATGTATAAGCAATAAATGCAGCTCAACATAATTCACAAAAAGTTCATATAAAAAGAGGAAAGATCTAAAATTTTCAAATATCAAAGCAAAATTTCTTGTTTTGTACATTGGTCAAGGTTTCTAATTGCATAATCACTCTAGATGGGAGAAATTCATGTAGCTTGGATCCATCCTCATAGTATCTAGATACATAAGGAATGGTTAACCATTAATCAGAGTGATTTGGGTTACATCGCTCAATAACACCCCGCCCCCAACCCCGGCCCCCACACCCAACCCCCCCACACCCCGCCTTGCCCTTCCCCTTCTTTTTATAGTCACTAGAAATAACAAAGATGCATACCAAATAATCTAGCAGTTGTTGACAAATACAATTTAGTAGTTGAATTCCTTGTTTAATAAAATAGTGTCCTATTTGTTTACAATGGTTGTTAAAGTTTCCATATTAGAGTTTTTACTTTTTTCTTTTTCCTCCCTTTACATAGTACTTAAGAATTAAAACAATAGGAAAATAGTCCTTTTTGATGTATGGTATGAGGAATTATTTTACAACTCAATATGAAGTGATATGTTTGCCTCTAATAAAACATAAAATACATTTATTTCCAAAGCAGTTAACATAATCGAAGGTTAATAAATTAATGCTCTTATATTTATTATAGCTTTTTTCCCAAAACTATAATGAGTAGTCAACTTAAGACATAAAATTAAATATATTTTTCTAAAATAGCTATCTTTAATTCAATGTTAAAGAATATATTTTTAAAAAATATTTACAATAAAATTCAATTCTACTTTATTCTGGTAGGGACTTAATGCATGGCTCCCTTGTTTGTTAAGGATATGAAAATTCATAAGACAACACCGACAAGAAGTCTAAACTCTCATTTTATTGAATGACATGGAAAATACATCCTCAGAGGAATGATTGTGTGACATGTGGTAGGGGAAATCATTATTATTAAGGAAAAGTCATAAAATGGTGGGAATAAAATAAGAGACAAATATTGACAAGTGTATGTGGTGGAATAACTAAGAAAAAATGAAACATGTAACTAGCATTACTAAAAAATGAGGAAATATGGAAAGAACTCTAAGGAAATTTCCAAGCGAAGAAAGATTCATATATTGAAAAATTAATTAAAAAATAGTAACAATATAAGAAAAGGGAAAACAAAAGTGGTATATAATGACACAACCAATTAAAAAAAATGTTGGAAAGTAGTCATGTAATAAACACTTATAATCAATGATTAGCCTATATAAAATGAAACTTTAATAATCAAACATTGAAAAGGTGGATCTAGTATACACTATAGATTTATTTCAATGCCACAATAAATTTAAATTGCCATGTCTATGAAGTGTAGAAATGTAAATAATATAAATTATAGTAATACATGTGTACGTAACAAATGCAGCTCAACATAATACATGGAATGTTCATATAAAAAAGATGAAATATTTAAAATTTTCAATTATCAAAGAAAAATTTCTAGTTCTATACATTATTCAAGGTGTCTAATTGCATAATTACTTTAGATGGGAGAAATTCATGTATCTCGGTTCCATCATCAGAGTATCTAGATACATAGGGAATGGTTAGTCATTAGTGAGTGTGATGTGGGTTAGATAAATCCATAATACCCCTCCCCCCTACCCCACTTCTTTTTTTAGTCACTAGAAATAACAAAGATGCATACCAAATCATCTAGAAGTTGTTGAGAAATATAATTTAGTAGTTTAATTCCTTGTTTAAAAAAATAGTGTCCTTGTAGTTTACAATGGTTGTTGAAGTTTTCCTATTAGAGTTTTTACTTTTTTCTTTTTCCTCCCTTTACACAGTACTTAAGAATTAAAACAATAGGAAAACACTCCTTTTTGATGTATGGAATGAAGAATGATTATACAACTCAATTTAAAATGATATGTTTGCCTCTAGTAAAACTTTAAATGCATTTGTTTCCAAAGTAATTAACATAATTGAAGCTTAATAAATTAATACTCTTATATTTATTATAGTTTTTTCCCCAAAACTATAATGAGTAGTAAACTTAAGACATAAAATTAAAGATATTTTTATATAATATCTATCCTTAGTTCAATGTTAAAAAATATATTTAAAAAAATATTAACAATAAAATTCAATTCTACTTTAATCTAGTAGGGACTTAGTGCATGGCTCCCTTGTTTTTTAAGTATATGAAAATTCATAAGACAAACTTATTTTTTTAATAATTTGGCTCTAATAATTATGCATATGGATCTCAACATAAACATAATAAAAATGAGGTTTATATGTTTCACATGCATAATTTTAATATCTCATCCCTATAAGAAGACACAGGTGTAGGAGATCAATAAATCACAATCTAATCAAAGTCAACGCAGGGAAGTTCATAGTCAATAGATAGGACTAAATTATTCTCTTATCCAAGGAGTGGGAATTAGTCCAAACACATCCATAGACTCTATTCCTAGAAATCATCTAACACAATCCTATTTTTATTTGTTCCTCACTATAAAACACCATCTACAGTCAACTAGAAATCATAAAAAGTTGAGTGTAATATTTTTGTTCATACTATTTCTAGCATATGTCACTTGTCAATCAATTTAAATTTTCATTTCTACTTCAAATTTATATATATTCTTAAACATCATATATTATAATCTGAATAGTATTTCAAAGTTTTATACTTATTAAACATTATTAAATAAAATATAGGGTGAAACACATGGACCTTGTTGAGACTATTCCTCCAATGGAAAATTATTGACAAAGTTATTTCCACATGGTATTAAGGACTATATTTTATGATATTTCTATGATCTTTAGTTCCAATAAATAATGAAATTTAATACATTGAAAGTTTATTTGGCATAATATTTTTATAAACATCATTAATAAATTACCTTATGCTAAAATTTCAAAGCTCAAGTGAGGATCTAATGATCCAATCAATGATTATATTCTTTGGTATAATATCATCCTTTCTTAGATGACAAACCCTATGGTGTGACAATGAGTTACAAGATATCTTCAAAAAAAAAATTCTTAATCCTCTCCATGATTCTATTATATTTTTAAATAAATTCTAATCATATGATGTGTTATGTCATATAGTTAGAGATAGAGAGTTTATGTGTGTCAATTTGAATAATTGAAAGTATCAACCTAATGCTGTAATTACTTCCAAAACAATGCTTTAAGTCAAACTAAGTAATAATGTTAAATAAATTGATACCAATAATAAAGAGAAAATAATTGTCAATGCAGTGTTATATCCTACTAATAAATTTGTACTATCAGATTGAGAGTGGTGGAAGTGTTAATGATTACCATAAAATCCTCATATCATAATTCCAAATTTACTATAGTGTAACTTTAGATCTCTCTATCTTTGGAAATAGGTCTATATGTTTATAAATATGACAATAGGATATGATAGTAATGCACACATTTATTATCATTGATGTGTTGGGAATTTTAAAGATGGATGATTCAAACTAAGGAGTAGGATAGAGGATGTCATTGATGATAACACTATTTATATTAAGTAACTTATAAATGATTGAGGAACCCAACAAAATAAGAATAAAAAATTGAAATTATTTTATTAATCCCCTTCTAAATCATACAACAATAAAAATCAAGAATATTATTGAGGCCCATATGATACACAATGCACATCATACTCTAGCATATGATCAGCCATTGTATGGTTTTATTTTTGTAGTAAAAAATTCACTTGTATAATGACCTATAATTATATTTTATATCATGAGATTTTTGATGATGATCCTACTTATGAATCATTATTTATTCAAGCATACTTTCAGTCATAATATTTATGGACTATTAAAGTATATTATGGATTAAATAGTTTTTTTTTAAAATTACACTTATTCATACTCTTGGATATAAAAATGAGGATTTAATAAATAATAAAGGTCAGCCACAAGAAATAAAGGGAAGGAAAATAACCCCATATGATGCATTTTTGTACCTCTTACGATAGTCCCCACAATAATTTATACATTGTCGTTGCATTCACAAAGTACAAGGGTATATGACATGTTGTTATAAGACTGTAAGATACATAATATTTGTGTTACACCATATTTAGTGCATAAATGTGTTTAATACATATTTAAAATTTGGGTTTTCATAGTTTTATGTGTTTCATATGAGTATCCTATTCAACCAAAGATGTTTCTTCCTCCACCACCACAATCATTGTAGTTGGTGACTCTATCTATTCATGATCATTCTACAAAGTATGTTATACAACATATGAAATTTTATATTACATATAACATTATAGGATATAGTTTAGTTTCCTATATGACTAGTTCTCTAGCACACATTAAATTAAGAAATCATTTAGGACTCACAACATCTAGTATATACTCCACATCCTAAGCTAGTGTTACCCATAGTTTATAATGTTAAAACAAAAAAAAATAGGTTTTTACAAATATATAACAAAGTTAATAAGATACTAATACACCTATAGTTACTCATCATATGATTTATGTTGATGAGAGTATCTAAATTATAACACGAGATCACTCCTTATGTTCATATAAATTTACATATGATACTACTCATCATGTTAGGTGACCTTTACCATTATGGATAAAAACCCTGCACATGGCCATATTCTTGATGTGGTCATGGGTTATCCTATTTACATTCATTCTAAATATTTTCGAAATACAAATATATCAAAATATTCAAAAAAAAAATGATTCTAAGAATCACATATTTGCTAGTTTTCACCAATCATTTGTCTTATTTATCACATGTTTTGTAGATTAGATATCCTATTTTATTTCCACATGAATGTTTTGTATATTTGAGTGTGATTCATGGCATACATGTTACACATGATACATGAATACATACATGTAGGACATCCCTATACTTAGGGTCTATGCCAATGTTGAAGGCATCTCTTTTCATAAGATACATTTATATGGGTTATATCTTTATATCAACTTTCCATTTATTATGTTTAACTATATTTGTTTCTTAGACATGACATAATATTGTTTACAGTGCTATATTTCATAGACATGAAACTTCACTATGTTATGATAAGGTCATAAATCCATAGTGTATACTAGATCAACTTGTTCAATGCTTCATTATTGGAGTTTCAATTTTTATAGGTTAATCATTGATTATTAGTGTTTATTTATTAACTACTATATGGCATTTTGTGATTGAGTGTAACATTAAATTCCTCTTTCTTTTGTAATTTTGTTATATGATTATTATTTCTTAATTGATTTTTCATTATATGACTATTCCTTTGGTTTGAACTTTGCTTAGTTTATGACATTTTTTTATTGATTTTTCACTATGTGAATATTTCATGTGCCCTTTCTTTATTTTAAAACCATAGTCCTTTGAGGTTTTAATTGTATTACTTCTCATTGTTTGGCCCTCATCTTGATTTAACATTGTGTAGGACCTTTGAATTATGTGATATCGATTACTTTTATTCGTGCTTATTTTATGTGCATCATGCCAATGAATTTGTGTAATTATGAGGGGATAAATTATATATTTTGTTGTGAGGTTACTTAATATTTTTATCTTTCTAAGTTTATGGTTTTTTTTTTAATATAATACCCTTCTATTATTTTTTTATACCATTATTAATTTCATCCATCTTCCTACGTAGTTCATTATTTACTACTTATATCACTTATGCTTGTCTTACATCATGCCCAATTACTATATATTTGTAAACGACACTTGTATGCCTTTCACTACATGTTTCATATATTATTTAATGATATATTCATTACTGTAACATATTATATACATGTTAGCACACATAGATAAATGATGACAATTTTCTCATACCCTGATATAGTTAAATCTTTATATTTTGATTTATAGGCTACATTCCTCACCTCATATGTGGCTATATCAGTAGGATTTTAATAGCTCTTTAAGATTCCATGAATAAAAATAACAGATTTTTACACAAACTAAAATATTCACAAAATTTAAAACAAGTCAAATTATCTATTTGGTTCATAATATGGGGAATATATATATATATATATATATATATATATATATATATATATATATATATATATATATATATATATATATATATATATATATATATATATATATATATATGCTTCATAATATGATGAAGTTATATGTTATGTACATGCACACATTTTTCATGAATATAAGTTACATGTTTTTATTTTTTTTGGATTTAGGGAAAGTGATATGTAAATTCATAACATTATATATCATTTTGACACTAATTTTATTACATTATACAGAATAAAAAAATTTCATGCACATACCCATTATTATGGATTTCTATTATGTCATGTATGGAATCTAGAAGTGAGAACATAGATTCTAAAATTATGTTTTGAACACTTTTTTTAGTTAAGTGAGTAATTTAATTGAGTTTCAAAGACATTAAAAACCTAATAATTAGTTTGAGATCCTAATATGTGACTCCCACATTTTTTCTTAAGGTTCAAGAGTAGTTACATAAGTAGTGAGGTTGATATTATATACCCTCAACAATCTAAGAACTACACCATAATAAATGAGAGTTGGAACATTAATCTTCCCAACCCATGGACATACATTAGTACATCAATTTGGGAATTAGCATCCATAATTATAAGAATACTTCAACATGGAAGAAAAATAATGCAATTATTCAATAAGGAAACACCATCTCATATGACACGTCACAAAGAAATGTGGATCATCTACATACATGTACATTCCTTTCCTTCTCATTAAGTTTAAAAGGTTTAAATTTCATTTTAGATTTCATATAAGTAAATTTATTGTTACATGTTCATTAGAAGATGCATGGATCATGATACACATTTGGATCCTCCTCCAAAATAAATATGTTGTTTTAAAAACATAAACAGATATCCTTATTCTTTTACACTAGGATTCTATTTCATTTTAAAAATATAACAAAAGTGAGAAATTTGAGAAACTCAAATATAATATTAGAGACTTTTAAATGTTGTTTTTTACCTAATTTAATCTTATATAAATTATGCATTCATATATTCACCTTATTCACCTGTCTTAGAGATCTAAATGCTTTCTATGGTTCTAAACTCTCGCCTAAAAGAATCACCTAGTGTGTGTGTGTGTGTGTGTGTCTATATATATATATATATATATATATATATATATATATATATATATATATATATATAATTCTTACTATCTATAAAATGATACTACCAAACTCAAACTATTCTATAATTGTGAATTTATGAAAACTTGGTGGACTTACCCACTAGCCAAAAATAATATATATTTTTAAATAAAAATCATCCCTCTGGTTTACCTTTATATTTTTAATGTTTATGCTTGGATTAGTTACCTATTTATGTATGTATGTATGTACGTGTGTATGTATGTATATATAACACACACACACACACACACACACACACACACACACACACACACACACACACACACACACACACACACACATATATATCTGTGTGTGTGTGTGTGTGTGTGTGTATATATATATCTGTGTGTGTGTGTGTGTCTATATATATATATATATATATATATATATATATATATATATATATATATATATATATATATATATATATATGTATGTGTGTGTGTGTCTGTGTGTGTGTGTGTGTACGTGTGTGTATCTACACACACACACACACACACATG
>JARHVA010008919.1:142500-145000 GCA_037957365.1 Torreya grandis | reverse complement strand
TACTACCATAATTGAATTATCTTTATTGAATTCTCTGGATATAAAATCAGCAAGACAATTCTTTTTTCTGGGAATATGCTCAACAGAAAAGTCAAAATCTGATAGAAAAGATGCCCACCTAGTTAATCTACTCATAGATCCTTTAACTAGATTATCAATGGAATCAATGATACTCATAAAGTTAATTAAATCAGATCTATTAAGAATTTTTTTTTATCTCACAAAAAACATAAAAGATTGAATAGCCTTATTAATAGCAAGAATTTATTTGTGATTAGAATGATAGTTTTTTTTAGCTTGCTTAAAATTTATTGAAGAAAAACTATAGGGCTTCTCTGATCCATCTAAAAATATTTATTTAAAAATATAACCTCAATATAAATCTGAATCATCTGTCTCAATGATCTTTTGACCATTACCAGGTAGAACTAGAGGTGATAGATTCTGATAATTCTGCTATATCCTTTGAACAACTTTTGTCATCTCTTCAGACCACGCTAGAGGATTCTTTGATAGATTTTTATTTAGAATAGTTATGTCCTATATAATCTTATAATAATATCCTACTACATAGTTTACACAGCCAAGAAATCATTGTAGTAATTTTTTATGTTTCAGTTCATCAAGAAAATTCTTAATATTCTTTAAAACATGTTCTTGTACTACAATTTCCCCTAATTTTATAGTGACCACTAAAAACTCAATTTCATCTTTTAAAACTATCATTTTTTACATAGATACAACTAGACCATTGTCATACACAATTTGATAGAATTGTTCTAGATGATCGAGATGCTCTTTAGGTGATCTTGAAAAAAACTAATATATCATCTATAAGAAAATGATAAAATTAGAATATGATAATAAAACTTTATTCATCATTTCATGATATTTCATATGTACCCATTTGAAATTTTTTGACTAACACTAAAAGGATTTTTTTTAATACCATGAATTTGTACACTGGCCCAAACAAGCATTGCATGAATCATTTCTTTCCTTTTTTTTGTGTGGTTCATAATTTAATTTACAAAAGAAAGGTTAAAGATTTAAATATTTTATTTGAAAATATAATGGAGATTTAGATATTGAATATTCTCTTATCTCAAAGTAACTTTAAGTTTCAGTAGGTTCTATCTTAGCCATGCCTACTTAGAAGATCTTATCAAGAGATTTTTCTGGATTAGGTAGACTTTTTGATTTAGACTTTGTAAATGATTTTCTTTGTAATTTTAAAACATTTTATCAAGAATGGATATTATGACTATAATCAATATTTTTTGAGATAACTATGTCTAGCTGTAATAAAAAATATTGGCCTTTATCATTTAGTGAATCTAGAATATCAATAATAGAAGATAGGCTAGAATTCTGATTTACAATTTCTCTAACTATGCTATCTAAAGTTAAAGATAGCTGTCTGATTTCTTGATATGCTTCTTCCTATTTTATTTCAAGAGTATCCATTTGAGTCTTTAAATCTATTTCAAGAGAAACCATACTAGTCTTAAGCTAATCTTGGCTTTGATTGATAACCTTTTCTTCCGTGATTAAATTATCTACCTTTTCCTTAATAGATTATTGTTTTAGTCTAATGCTACTAGATTCATTATCTAATTTTTGAATGAGCTGACCATGTTGAGTAGTAACATTATCATTCAAAACATTGATTTCTCTAGTAAGTTCTCCTTTTTGTATAACTCAATACTTTTTAACATCTTAGAAACCTGGTCAAGACTTTGCTATATTTTTGAAACTTTATTATTCAAGTATTTAATTACAGGATTATTCCAATTCATTAACTTGACTTCTATAGCATGATCAAACAAAAATTTAGATGTTCTAAGATAATACATTTGTGCTCTAAACTTTATATCAGGTGAATATTTATTAAAATCAATAGGCCTTGGGAATCTTTTTTCTATGTATTATTCATCTCCTAGATGAGTTTTACATATATGACCTTCCTCTTCTTCTTTCATAGAAGTTCCTTCCATATTAATTCTTTTAGGTTCAACAAGTAACTTCTTGTTTTCCTCAATTAGTTCTTGAACAGCTAAATCTTTTTTAACCATGTGAATACTAGACTAATTTGGATGACTTATGACTTTTTGATAGTCAACAGAGTAGTATGAATCTATTTAAGGATCATGGATTTTCTTTAGATGCAAACAATGAGGATTGATTGGAGGCAAGGGTTGATTTAATTATATTCTTACCACATGATCATTCTAAGAGTCAAATCTAATAATAGATTTATTTTGAAAATCTTTTATAGATGTAGTGAATGATAAGGATTTCTTGAGTTTTTCAACAAAGTCTGTGTCTACTATCTGCTTTCTAGGAAACTTAAGATCTGACCAAGAAATTGATTTAGCTAAAATTATTTGACTATTTTTATGCTTTTCAAACCACATTTTTGTCTTGCATGAGAGTATGCTTGATTTCAGGATGAAGGATATTGGTTAAATGATACATGACCTGATATTTAATAGCAAGA
>JARHVA010008919.1:127500-137500 GCA_037957365.1 Torreya grandis | reverse complement strand
ACCTTTTAGAATATTTTCAAATATATAAGTTCCAAATGAGTTTTTGTCATTTATTGCATATTTCTAGCATTTTGATTTTACATAGTATTTTTTTCACTTTTAGGTAATTTGTTTAATATTTTTTCAAAATTAGATAAAACTTATTGGTGAACCCATTTTATTTATTAAATGTATACAAAATCTAAATTTTGACCCTAGGGTTTCATTCTATATTTTATCCTCTTATGGTTATAATTAAAATATTTATTTCCCTCTATTGTTGGATAATGTGTTATCATTCATATATGATTTTTCTCTTGTTATAATTTTAATATTTATAAAAAATAAAATAACAAATAATGAATCTCTTCCCCCTCATATGGTTGATGCATTTTTAGGCATTCCATATAATTATAATAAAGGATAGATAAATTACCAAAATTGTGGGATATATAATAGTGTAAATCATGATTATGTGAATAACAGTCATGATTATTATTTTTTTAATAATGATTATGAATAAACTATTTCAAATGTTGACCAAAGTGGAAAGGAAAGTAATAAAGATGCATGTTCTTCCTCCACTTCTTCCATTGTATCTTTATGAATTCAAGTTAAGTAAACTAACAAAATAATCTCTAATTGATCATATATTCTTTGATAATACTCCTTTGTTATCAACATCTTTGGTTATCTTTCCTTTTTTTATTTAATAATGTAAAGAAAAGAAGAAGATTAAGATTCCAGTGCATGAGGAAAATGGAAATTGTGCATATCAAAACATGCATTCTACGTATAATAATTTTTATTTTATATATGATATTGATATACCTCAGATAAAAAAATAAAAATACATCTCTCATACTCTTTTATCTTAATAATAAACATGTTATTATTTCAAACTTTGATAATGAAAACTAAAAGAGTGTTCCATCTAAATATTATTACACTTTAGACAAGGAAAAAAAATGAGAATATTCATTATCATATCTTTCTTTCACAAAATATAACTATATCCATTTATAATGTTTATAATACAGGTAATGATTTTAAACTTATTGTATGTGTTAATGTTTTGAGAAAAATTAAAACTATAAATACATATTATACACCTTCTTCTAGTGCAAAATTAAATGTTTATATATCCAATTATGATTCTAAATGTGAAGAAGATAGTGATTAATATTAAAATTGGAATGAGGATGACTATTATGTATGTAGTGATGACAAAAATGTTTTAACTAATCCTAGTATATACCCTTCTTTACTCTTTGCTCATATTGATAATGATTCTATGTTACATGATGAATCAAATGATAGTTCACTTAATGATAAATATATTAATAATGTTCCTAGTTATCATTTGATATATAAAATGTGTAGACATGATTCTAATGATGAAAATAATATCATTATTTTTTATATTTTTATAAACTTTAATAGGCCTTTGTAAAATAGTGATACACTAAATACTAATGAATTTCCTAAACCAACCATTTAAAAAAATAAGTCATTCCAAAACCTTCCCCATATATTCTAAATAGTGTACCAATGTATAAAAATGAATATTTACCTCCTCTTACCCCTCAAGGACATGATAGATACTATCCCTCTAAATAGATCCATCTTATCACTATCCTAAGAAGATAGCCCAACATATAATGTCATGTGAAATACCTAGGGATCCTACTTATGAATACCTTATGGATAAAATAATCATTTTAATATGGTCAATATAATATATTCAAAATAAAAATATGTATTTAGTTGAAATATCACAACAATATGAATTGAGTTACATATAAAAGAATTTAAAATATGTTATTTAGAATCATGCATTTGTATCTTCATCTAAAAATTTTTTTCCTAGCAAATCTTGATATGAAAATGGGAAGCTAAAATAGAATACATATACAACTAGTGATTTAATAAGTATGCAAAAGGTTAATACAATTTAAAGTGAGATTCTAAGATAACTGTTTTACATTAAGTTGATCAACCACCTCCAATAAATCCTTTAAGAATATTAAATAACTATTGTGCATAAATTATATTTCATGGACATCATAAATATAATTACTTATATTTAAGAAAAAAATAAAAAAATAAATTTATATTGGAGATCCTAAAATTAATACACTGATCAATAAATCCACTCACACTATGATTGCATCTGCTAAAGCACAAGTGTAAAAATATCAAGTATGGATACCGAAGGAAAACTTAGAGAGAGAAAATATTAAAAATGAAAAAAAAATAGAGCAAGAGATATTTAAAAAATTGAGATGAAAAATATCACATATGAAATAAATGTATCTCAAAGGCAATGTTACAAAAACAATAAGAATATGAGTTGTAAGAACCAATTCAAACTTAATAAGAAAACATATCTAATAAATGATTCATAATAAAAGATGTTAAAAATAAAGATATATGTGAAAAATATATTTTTACAAGTATAGTTATAAAGTATATAATTATATTTCCTCATATAACAATGCTTCACTATTACTACTCATATAGATGGCAAATAATTTACAAATGTCAACGTTATAGACTATAAAGAAAAAAAATTGTTCTATGTCATTTCTTATATCTCTTATAAAGAAGCTTCAAAATTTGGATAAAACTAATCAAACTAAAACATTTATAGGATCCACTAAGTTAAGAGTTTCATTTCTTCAAAAAAATGTTATCTTAATTTTTGTGTTATTTCAAATCAATGTGCATACAATGTTTTTAAATTATTGGTAAAGTTGATTTTTTATGAAATGGACTCTACCTTTAAATTGAGAGAAAGATTAAATATTAAGGATTAAAAAAATATATTATGTTATTGGAATAATAAACAAGAAAACTAAAATATAAAAAGGGGTCCATTTTAAACAAAAAATAATCAAAATGGCTAAAAAATTATTAAAGACATTAAAAATAACTCAATCTGTTGAAAAATAACATCAAAAAAACACACAACTAAGACCCTCGAAATAATTTTATTTATTTGATCTAAGCATCATATTCAAAGGTTCTAACTCCCTATTGTGTCTACCTTTCCTTTTGTTTCTAACAACTATCCAATCACCACCCTCCCCTACATCAAGTTATATGGGAATGATGACTTCTATTGAATCAATAAATTGAGACTTCTTCAAAGATACCTAAGGATATAATCCTTTGCATGAGTTAGGGTTAATGCCTAAATTCATACTTATGTAATACTAATATCAACCTTGACTTAAAATAAATAATGAATCAAAGTACATATAATGTTCTACTTGTAGGAGAATGCTTACAATCAATTGTAGCAATGATTGAAAAAAAAAAAGGTTGCATATCATTTTATCATGAAGGCAACGTCCCATCCTTTTCTAAAGAGGGAACATATGTATATATAGAGAAATAAAAAATTAATCATATCTATGGATAATATTACAATAAATACAATTAATGGAATAACATGAAAGGCAAATGATACAATACATATTACAATAAAACAATCAAAAAGTTCAATATCATAGTATGGGTCATTTAATTTTTCATACAAATATACAAAAGATGGTCAAAATATCATATCATAATCTAAATCATAATACCATAAAGTGGTTCTCTCCTATGATGATGATAATGATTACATAGTAATATGAAAACCATGTTTATGTTTTAGATAAATCAAATAACTTTCAAATTTTGATACTCAAAATCCTAATTTCTCAATATTAAATAGAATTGGATGCAAAATTATCAATTTCCTGATTAACTAAAAATAAGAAATGGATTCAATATTCAACAATGAAACCTGAGTGAATAATAACTCAAGAAATATGATTTTATATTCAAACTGATCTGTGAACAGTAATTAGCCTCCTGATAAATAAAAATATTTTTATTCAAAATGGATTTGAAAAATATAATAATTTATTTTCCAAAATTTATTTAAAAAGAATTTACTTTTAAACTATGAATGTGAATTGCTAGAACAATTTTGAGTATGATTATTTTATAAACTCATTTAACTATGTTGTTCAATTAAAACATTTCATTCACATTTTTATCCCATCAAATATCTCTTAATAAATTTTCCATAATTAATTTCCAAATATCAGTGAATAATTTGAAACTGGTGAAATATTAAAAAAATAAAAAAGATAGAGGTAAGATATTATTTATGGGGTTTACCAATTGCCTACATCTATTGGTTCATTTAAACTATTTCATTATAAACAAGATGTAAATATAGAATTTAAAACATACATCTCTGAATGGTTCATTAAAATTTGTTGCTTTGTGTGATATGAAAAACTCATATAAAGTGCATGAATATTCTTCTCGTCCACCAAATAAAAATATGCAAGTGCTTATAGCTCTTCTAAATGGGATAATTAATTACATTAACCAAAGGAAAAATAATCTCAATGGATTTATAATATATCCTTGGCTTTTAAAAATATCTAAAATTTTTACACACTGAAAAGGACTTGAGCATTAAGTCATGATCAATTCATTGAATTAAATAACCTGTGTTCTTCAAGAAAAATAGACATTCATCTATATGGACCATCCATGCTTGACCATATTTGTAACATTCATTCTCTGTAAAAAAATATTCAATGTTTATCCATCTCTTTTGTCTGCTTGATCTCTATAAGTTGGTTATGAATAATGAAAAAATCCTTAATATATAAAAACTTACATATACCTAATGTTGGCTAACACTTTTTTATTTCTACCTAAAGTACGGTTAAACTATGAATATACTACATGCATTTAATAGATGAAAACAATCACATAATTTAAGTGAATTTCCAATGCCATGCTATAATAAATCATTTATTAACAAATAGGAATGCATAACCCATTTAATTCTACATCCATTATCCACGTGGATAAGGAGAGGGGGTTACATGTTTTGTTTAGTTCCAAACAAATATATTCAAATATATCTCATGCTAAATAAAAACCATTACATATTCCACCAAACCATTGACCCTTTCAAAGTGGGTGTCAACATGAAATGAAAGGTGGCGTGCATGTTAATGTTTAACACTAGACATAAAATACCTCCCATGTAGTTCACCCCCTTCCAAAGTGACATGTATTTCTAACATGGGGAAGGGTAAAAGGATGGAATAAAGTTTAAAATTTAATTAAAGAAACATATCTCCCAAATAAAACAAACAACAAATTACTTTTCATACCACCCATGTGAAATGGAATTCACCCTGGTAAAAGTGAACGTGGGTAAAATGGGACTTGGACTGAAATATTCAATGGTGATTTAAAAATCATTACTAAATAGAATATTAAATTGGGACTTTTTTAAAAATGAATATATTAAATTAAATTTGGATTTAATATATCCAATGGTAAATTAATACCATCAATAGGATATTAATAATATTATAAAAATGGGAATGGGGAAATTACAATGGGAAAATAATTGGATGATGTACAGTAAAAAAATATATTCAAAGGCATATAATAAAAGTCCTTCAATGAAAATATAATAGGAATATTGATATGGCTAATTAAAATTTAATGATTATGAGATGGCATGTTTGGCTGAATAATACCACTCCTTCAATCACAACAATTAACATAACGTCTAGTAATTCTGATATAAAAAGTAATTGTATCAACCTTTTATATTTTATCACATGTTAATTTTCCACTATGACTCTTATTTTTTTTCACAATTTTCTAAACCATATGAAAATCCTTCAAATCAAGCGTCCCCAATATGAGGCTTTTGATCTCTAAAATTTCAAATAATCCAACTGAACCCCAAAATCTCTATGAGTTCTCTCCTTGCAATTAACAATATTCCTACACTTCTTCCCAGTATATAATATCCAAAAAATATCATATGGAGATATAAATTCAATCAATATGATGTAATAAAAATCAATTTATAAAATAGTAGTGAAATAAGATGTTATATTAACTTCCTTCCCAGAAGTCAACTATCCAACTAAAACTATAACCTGAATATGGAGAGTAAAATAAACTCTTTACCCATTATGCCAAAATAAATTATCACCCAAAATAGTCATAACATCTAGTGAATTCTCTAAACCTCTACACTGCAGAAGGTTAAGGTGTTCTCCATGTTATATCCAATATCAAACAATGGAAATCAAAATGCGATGCATACCTCATAGGATTGAAAAAAATAATTACAAAAAATGTATACTTTCATTTTTAAAAATTTCCCAAGATATAATGGTAATTATACATATAATTATAAAAATGTATGATTAATTTATTGATCCTAAGGTTATTGATATACAACATGCATAAATAAGAGCCGATTTGCAAAATCAATAACTCTACAAGTAACTTCAAGTCATATCATGAACATGAGGAAAAAACTAATAATTTTAAACCTGTCTCAAATTTTCCTCATTGACTGCTCCCTAATTCATACCTCCACATCTCATTCATATGAGTTAGTTTTCCCAAAAAGTTTATCACAATAGAAAACTAAAATAGGAGATAGTAAATATCTTCAAAACACAAATTTATCAAAATTCCTTCCCTAAATTCAATAGTTAGGAATTCCCTAAAATAGTGTTTGAAGTGATAACTAATCATACTGTGTAATACTATAGTTATGATTATCAAAACTCTCCATGTAAACCATTTTATCAACATAAGGGTTATTCCCTATTCATGGTTTCCAATAATAGAATATAAGGTTTCATATTCTATAAAACACTATCTTAATAAGAGTTATATGATCCATGTTTCATTTCCAAAAGGATTTCAAAAAAAATTCAAATTAAGGCATATCTTACTTCCAAAGCAACCCACACAAAGGTCATTGTGACATCAAGGATTCAAGCCCGAGCTGTGTAAGCTTAGTTACATTTACAAATAATTTATACCTCTGAACAAATTGTGAAATACACCTACTGAGTAATGGTTGACATATCTTTGATGTTTAAATAACTTCTTGTTTTCTTCCTATAACTATTAACAAAGCTATGAAACATAAACCAACTTATTAGCCAATTAAAACTCAATTCATAAAGTGCAAAAATATTTTTAATTTCCTGAATAATGCCTTATTTACCATTTCCATATCTTACCATGGAACTGGTCTTTTCAATTATTCATATAGGTATCCATAATATGATTAGTAATTCAAAATAAAGGATACATAACTGGTTATCAAAGACCAAAATATTGTGTCAATACCAATACAAAATTAGATTTCCATCATATCTTATTATTCCTTGTATGTAAGACTGACATAGGACTATAATGAATTCCTCTTGGATGAGTATCACTTAAAATGCCTTGAAATTTATTTGAATGCATCCCAAGATAGAAATGTTGATCCTCTAAAAATACCATCTCATACCTCAAGGGACTATTTTTTGAGGTCTTCATTCATGTTGATCTTGTAGGACCATTGGTTTAAGAACCTTGATTGTTAGAAGCTTGTCTTCATCCAATGAATTGGAACACCTTCCAATTTTCCTTTACACTAGAAAACCTACATAATCAAATCAAATAAAATATCAATACTAATATCTGATATCCAAAAACTCTGAATTGAAGTATATCATAACTGAATCAAGCCCTATATCAACCTACTTTGATGCAAAACATGATTCAAAAACCTAATTTATTTTTTAGATAGATTAAATAGATTTTAAAATTAGATACTAAAAATCTTGATTCTTCAATATTAAATAGAGTTTGATAATGGAATAATCAATTTCGAAATTAAATAAAAGTAGAAAATGGACTTAATATTCAAGAATCAAACTTGAATGAATAATAACTCAAAAAATATGATTCTGCATTCAAACTAATTCATGAACAGTAATTAGCCTCCTAATAAATATTTTTTTAATTTAAAATGGATTTTAAGAAAATAATGAGTGATTTTCAAAAATTCATTAAAAATGAATTGACTTTTAAATTCTGAATGTGAATTATCAAAATAATTTTGAGTATGGGTATTTTTTAAACTAATCTAACTCTGGTGCTTAATTAAAACCATTTCATTAACATTTTTATCCCTTCAAATATCTCTTAATCAATTTGCCATAATTAATTTTCAAATATCAATGAATAATTTAAAACTGATGAATTACTATAAAACTAAAAAAATAGAGACAAGAGATTGTTTATGGGGTTCACCAATTGGCTACGTCCCTTGGTTCATTTGAACCATTCTATTATAAATAAGATGTAAATACATAACTTAAAACTTACATCCATGTATGGTTCATTAAAACTTGTATCTCTATGTGATATGAAGAACTCATTTATAACACATAAATATTATTCTCTTCCACCAAACAAATATTTGCAAGTGCTTGTAGCTCTCCTAAATGGGATAATTAATTATCTCAACCAGATTAAAAATAATCTTAAAGGATTTATAATATATCTTTGTATTTTAAAAATCTCTCTAATTTATACAAACTACAAAAGGACTCAAAAATGAAATCATGATCAATTCACTTAATTAAATAACCCATGTTCTTCAAGCAAAATAGACCATCTGTATGGACTAACCATGCTTCAAAGTCCTAGTAACATTCCTTCTTTTTAAAAAAATATTTAACTTGTATCCATATCTGTTGGCTTCTCACTCTCTGTAACCTGCTTCCAAATAATCAAAAAATTCTCAATATATAGAAGTTGACATATAGCCAATGTTGGCTATCAATTTTTTATTTATGCCTGAAATAGGGTTAAACTCTAAATAGATTATATGCAATTATTAAAATAATAAAATCTCATAATTAAAGGTAAATTCCAAATCCATGGTTTAATAAAGCATATATTAACAAATATCAACACATAACCCATTTAACTCTCTCTCTCTCTCCATTATCCATGTGGAGAAGGGTGGGTGTTATATGTTCATTTATCATCAAACATAAAGATATTAAAATATCTCCCATGCTAAATAAGAACCATTACATATTCCACCAAAACATCTATCCTTTTAAAGTGGGTGTCAACATGAAATAAAAGGTGGTGTGCATGTCAAGTTTAACAATAGACATAAAACACATCCCATGTAATTTGCTCCAATCCATAGTGACATTGTTTTTCCACATGGGGAAAGGTAAAATCATGGAATAAATTTTAAACTTTAGTTAAAAACTTATATCCCAAATAAAACAAACACCAAATAGTTTTCACGCCCCCCATGGAAAATGGAATTCCACGAGGTGAATGTAAAAGTGGGTAAAATGGAACTTGGATTAAAATATTCAATGGTGATTTAAAAACCATGAATAAATAGAATATTAAGTTGGGAATTTTGTAAAATGGAAGATATTAAATTAAATTTGGATTTAATATATCCATTGAAAATTAATACTATGAATAGGATATTAATAATATTTTGAAAATGGGGGAATTAAAGAGAAAAAATAATTAGATGATGTGAATTAAAAAAATATTTTAAGTCATATAAACAAAGTCCTTTAATAAAAATATAATAGGAATATTGAGACGGGTAATTAAAATTTCATGATTATAAGGTGGCATTTTTAGTCGAATAATATCATTCCTACAACCACAACAATTAACATAACATCAAATAAATCCAATATAAAAAGTAATTATATCAACTCCATTTATTTTTTCCACGTGTTGATTTTCCAGTACAACTTGTCTTTTACCACATTTTTCCAAACCATATTAAAATCCTCCATATCACATACAATATGATTGAAATGATAGGATTAATACGATGAATATGACAATGTAAGTGATGTTTAAAACACGTGTTATAAGGCTTCCATATAGGAATATATTTGATGAATGTTGAGATTATATTATAACCCTTCCCTTTACATAGATATTTTCACACACACACACACACACACACACACACACACACACACACACACACACACACACACACACACACATACATACGTATGTACACACACACACACACACACACACACACACACACACACACACACACACACACACACACACACATCATCATCATCATCATCATCATCATCATCTATTTGTATAT
>JARHVA010008919.1:5000-122500 GCA_037957365.1 Torreya grandis | reverse complement strand
TCCAAAAAAGATTATCATCAACTAAAAATTCAATGTTACATTAGATCCTTTCAAGTGTTATTGTGAAATTAACTAACTTCCAAGACTTACAATCTCAAAAATTCCCTAAAATGCATACATGTCCTAAGGGACTCCAATCCATAAAAAAATGTTTCATGAATATTATAGAATCTTGGACCAACTTAGGATCCTTGATATTTTCCTTTACTAGATTCTAGGTGTTTTTCCTTACTGTTTTCCATTTTCCTTCCTCTTGTAGTGGCACTCAAAGCCATTTTATTCCATTCCTTTTAAATTTATTTTGACTCATTCTAATTCTAATCATGAGGTATACGATTACCTTTAATGACTTCAAAGTTATGGGGAAAATTAATGTTGTCTGACAAGATCCAACAAAGAGGTAATCCTTGTTGTTGAGGACTACTTGACATATTTAATTTTGTGAGGTGAGTCATGTAGGGCATCCTAGGGGATCCTGATGATGACTTCCCCATCAATAGGTTTTTAAACTTCTAAATTGGGGAATCAATAATGGATCCAACCTCCTCAGAATAAATCCTTTTACCTTTTTCTTTTGGGGGTTCTTCAAAAATTGATTCCATTGGTTTGGACCACTTTCTCAAGGACTCAAGAGATAGATTCACCTCCTTGGCACACCTTAACAACCTTTTTCCCCCATAGGGCATATCCTATAATTATTTTTCCAACCCTAAATCTCAAAATTCTGTAGTGGAATTATCCTTAATCATTAGGGGGACTGAAGGATTCTTTTAGGACTTAAAAAGAATTTCAGCCACCTCCTTTTCAAGATTCTTTTTAAGAATTAGGTATTAGATTTCCTCATGGCCTACTAAATCACATATTTTATAGATACCCTCATCTTTTTCATAATGATATTCTGATTCTATTTCTTAAAATTTGAGTTGAGCTAGATATTTCTTAGAACCAGTTTATTGATTTGAACATAGACATTGAGCCTAGCTTTGATGAATATTCTTTTAGACTTAGTAATTAGGTCAATGGACATTAGTTTTACAATTTATTACGTAATACCATAGAAGACCTCCTCCTCCTAGAATTCTTAATGAATTCCTAGTAAGGTAGCCCACATTGGAATTTCCATATGAGTGTCACTATCCATATTCAACCCAGGTTTCCATTTCTTGAGAAAGATTAAAAAAAATTCTAACTACCATGGTCCTCCTTACAAATCTTTCTCATAATTTTTGAATGTGGAAAAGGATACCAAAAAATAATTTTTTCCATGGCCACTACTTCAATATGTCCCAAAAACTTCCACTTCCTTCCCACCCATTCTTTAAAGTTATTAATTCTAAGCCTATATCCATAGAACCACACCAATAGAGAGTTATCTAGCAAGGTTTTATAGCTTTCCATAATGGCATATGGGGTATACAAAACAGATTCACTCTCTTATCTAATAGGTTTGAGATAATGACCAATCACGAACTTGGAATCCCTTGATCCTAATAGAACATCCACCCAGGAACACTTAGGCTCCTTCTCCATCTCAACATCAAACTTCTTGAACTCATCAAAATTTGAAGTCCCACTAGTCAAGTGTAGACTTTTAGAGATCGGGAACATTTCCATGTGCATTCCCAATATATCTTTATAGAAATTACATTTTTTACGTAAATGATATCTAATAGTTAAAATTTAGTATAATATAATATTTAATATGTTTTATATATCTTAATTTAACATTCAAAATATAACTTAAAATTCCTCTTGTAATAAAGAGAGCAATTTTTTTTTTTTTTTATAACACCCGTGCCTATCATTAGGTGTGATAAAATCATGTACAACTACAATTTTTTATTTAATTGATATTAAATGTTATAGATTAATTTAATATATTTTTGAAACCTTTAGTTGACAAACATAATATAGTTTAATACTCCGCATTTTATAAGATAGAGAAAATATTGAATTTTCAGTATAACCCTATGCCTACCATTGGGCATGATGGATCATTTTGTACCATTAAATTTGGCCTTATGTACTAGCTATTATTGTACGTAATCTAACCCAAAAAATACCTTATATTGGAAAAAGTTATTAAAAAATATATAAATAAATGAAAATATTATAAATAATAACAATAGGGTGTAATTTTTTGTTGAAATTAATAGTAAATAATTATAAGTATTAACAAATGTGTTTTGAACCCAACTCTATAAAAGAGGTTTGATAGGAAAGGTTTTTTATTTAAATAAAATTTATTTTTATCATAATAAATGTAAAATACGCACTAAGAGAAGGCATATACATACAATTAATGGAAATATGGTAGAGGTGTTTCTTATTATGTAAATTTATTTTAATAATAATAATGTTATTTGATGTATAAATTTTGCATTTAATGTATAAAATATTAATTTAATATGCGTTGTCTTTAATTATTAGTCTAACAAATTTGATATAAAATATAATTTTCATTTAGATAAATATGATGTTATAATAACAATGATGTAGTTAAAAAAGAATAGTCCATTATAATAGAAATTAAAAGAAAAAAATTCTTATTTGTAATTATTATTTAAAAAATAAAATGAATTATTTCTAAGAAGATATCGAATGTTGAAACAATTTATTATAAGATCAATAATGAAATTCTTCTATGTGAATCTTTTAAAAGTTAAGATGTGCATCTTGGCAATATTATATACATTCAATAATGAATAAAATCCTATTATTTATATGGACTTTTAAATCTTTACAATAAAAATTCAATAATGAATAAAATCTTATAATTTATGTGCTTTTAAACATTTAAATTAAATGTAGACATTAAGAGTTTTATAAGGGAAAACATCCACAATAAATATTATAATGATTAAGGATATCATATTAATACTAAAATCTAATATTTAAAACTACATATATATATATAGTTATGATTGTATCTGGAGAAGAAGATAAACATTATATTTACATGACTTTATAGTTGACAATGAAATATTATTTATGGTTAAGTCAGTTATTTATGGCTAATTCAAGATGAGTTCTTTCCAAATGAAATTAAATAATATTTTAGTTATTATTATTGTTGTCCGTTTAAAAATTTGAAAATATTTGTAAAATTTGCTTATAAATATTCTTTAACTCTTCATTTGCATACAATTATGACTTTTTTTAATGTGATTTTAGTGAATAAATATGTTTATAATCATAAAATCTGCTAACGTTGGGTTTAATTGTTAAATTATAATTGAAACAAAGGAAATGATAAATTAAATAACTAGGAAATAGATTAAATGGCGAGGTTAAAAATAAGATGATTTACTTGTATGTTATGTTATAGACAAAATCCATGCTCTCGACAGAAAAAACAAATTTATACAGGAATAAATGTTATATAGTCATTTTTTTATAGATATTATGGAAATATAAAAAAGTTAATGAAAGTAACATGGATTTATGTTTGAAAGGGGGATAAAGGTTAAAAAAATGTCTTAAAAGATAGAGTATTCAAATATTTATATGTAAATATTCAAGTTAATATTAAAATGTAATTATATAATATAATAAATTTAAGAAAAGATGTGTTGGTTATTAATTATATTTGAATGTTATATATCTATCTATATATATTTTGTAATTTTTGAATGGAAAGAGAGAAACATTTGAAATATAATTGAAGATGAAAAAGTGAAGGTACGAAGATTATAAAAATTGAAGTATAGAACACAAGGTACGATGAAGTGGAGTACAAAGTATACTTTTGATGATCTTGTCCATAATTGAGTTATATGAAATTTGATAGGACTCTTGCGCGTCAAATTCTTCTTTAAGATGGTTGAAAAAATATATTTTAAAGAGTATTATTTAATAAAATAAATTTATTCTTGAAATTATATATTTGTTAAATATTTAGTTAAATTCTTATTATGTTATTTTGATAAATTGCGTCATGTTATTTTAAATAGAATATATAATGGAATTAATTTAATTGTTTAACGAGAATATAATTTTTTTAGAAATAAATTATAACATTTATAAACATAACATAATAAAACCTCTCTGTCAATTTGGTGTGTTTTTTGAGATCAAAGTTTAATATTTTATTTGGGGCATGATTTTGTTAAATTTATTCAAATAAGGACTTATTGATACCAAATAATGATAAATAGATTTTTTTTTGGATATATATCAGGGTTAGGGGGTCTTTATGTTGAGCTACATCTCATATGGACCAGTTAGGAATCGAACCTAGGACCTTTTATTTCTTGTTAAAGTGCTCTACCAACTGAGCTACTAGCCCCTCTATGGCTAGCCCATTGTTGATTTAGGTATGGCTTATTTCAAACACCCCCACCCTCAGTTACACCACACTACAGGGGTTTGGGGCTCCTATCCTAGATTTAATATCACATGTTGAGTTATATCTCATATCGATTAGTTAGGACTCAAAATTAGGACCTTTCATTTGTTACTCAAGTGTTCTACTAACTAGACTACTGGCCCCTCTATGGCCATCCCATCATTGGTTTGGGTGTGGATTATTTCCAACACCCTTGACCTTAGATAAAAGAATTGAAATTACAACCAATCAAGAGAAAGCATATCATCAACCATAAGAAATTTTTTTAAGGGAAAGCATGATTGCATCATCATCAATGATGAACTATACCAAACAAACCAAAGAATCTTAACCAACTAAATTATATTCCTCCTTTACCATTCCTTTTTTTAGAATAAAGCATCATAGAGGAGGGTTCAATGATAAGATGCCCCTTCTATTACTCCTTACAATAGTTTGGAATCTTCTTAATTATCTAAATTCCATGAGACAACCCTAGAAGGTGCAACTTATCAATCGTGGGTCCACTATAAGCAACATTCTTGCATTAATTTTCTCCATTCATAGGCCTCGCTAAACTAGCCTCAAAAGAAATCACCTCCTTGTTATTCATAGATGGAATCATAGGTTAATGTAAACTAGCATCTACTCCTTGAGATTTACATAAAATTTCATTTATGGGCTTAGAAGAAGCAACAATAAGATGAACTGACAGATGATCTTCACAAGCATCCTTCCACCATGAAGAGTCCACTTTTCACCTAGAGCTAAGGTAAGAAGAAGCCAAATAACCTATTTCAAAACATCTCTAACATCAAAAGGTAACCCCTCATAATCAAGGGTTCAAGTCCAGTAGCATCATTTGACTTCTAACTCCATCACTGCTGGGAGAGTTAGAGAAATAGTCAAAAAGACAAATAACTTGATGAAGGTGGTTTGATAAAAATTATAAGTAGAGGCATCAATTTTGAGCAATTTTCCCAAGTTTCCACTAACCGCTGACAAAAAATAATTTGTTTACAATTGAAGAGAAAGATACAATAACTACACCCAAATTATCTTAACAATTAAATTTTTGAGAATATGATTAAAAGATAAGGACCAATATTTCGAAAAGAAGAGATGTTGATCCCAACACCGAAAATTTTCTTCAATAACCTTATTATGGTTAATAATAATATTAAAACCCATGATGAAAAAACTCTACCACATAAATATAATTCCAAACTATCCTCAATCAACGGCTACTATGAATTAAAATTTCACTAATAGAAAGTAAAGAGGTTAGACCAAAGCCTATCAAATCTACATACTAAACCCTGTTCTAATAACCACTCGTCATTTTGGATCACCTCATCTGCAAAATACACTGACAAAATAATCTTAGACGCTTCCACCACGGACTTCTCTCCCTCTAAGATCAAATTAGCATAAGATATATCCCTTGATGAAGCCTCGAAATCAGAAGCTAGCCGTACCACGTTTTTGTCGAACCCTACAGCGGTGAATAAAGGCTTTGTGGCACATAAAAAACTGATAGAAAGACACGTCTGACAATGAAAATTCTGCGGTTTAATATGGCATGAAAATTTAGGACATCCACGCCCCGTTATCCTCCATTTGCCCACCGACTAAAGGAACTTTGAGTATAGTTTTACCTTGATTCTGTGCCTACATCTACGCCAATGCGAAACAGTCTGGCTCCACCTTCAACCTTGCGGACTTCGACAAAGCTTTAGACTCCATCAAAGGAGACTTTGACATCGCGGAAAGCTTCGGCAGTTTTCTCACAGCTTCGTCGCTTAGGTTGGCAGTTTCTGCCAATAGTTTATCATGTATATTATATACATTAGAAGTATCTATTGGGCAATTGTATTTGAACCTTTCACCTTCAGTATAGTATTTATATCTTGCCAACTTTTGGACCAATATGCCATTATTACATTTCACACTATATTTGACAAATAGGGGTTATTATTATGTCCATAGCCTTAAATTATCCTTTAGAACTCTAATATATTATAATCAAAAGTTTTTTTTTAATTTTTTTTTCATTTTAATAAACTAAATGAACATTGAATAATAAAATATTATAATTATTTATGTAGAAAGATTATCGACTATTTTTACATTGCTATGTTAGCTTCTTATAAGAGTATTGGTATTGATATTCATAATTTTATCATTTTTATTTGGGTACTTTTATCAATATTGGTTTAATAATGACCTAAAAACATTAATCAAAAACATATAAAGCTCAATTTTGTCTATATAATTGAAGACAAATGTTCACTATATTGATGTCTATTAATTAAGACACTGGTTTTGTATTATAAAATGATAATAATCTACGCACAAAAAAGTTAAATTATTAATGTGTATTATTAAATTAATGTTCATTTCATTGATTATACTTAATTAAGGATTTAAATTTTTTAGTTTAATCTAATTAGGGTCTTATATTGACAAAGGTAGTCTATTTATATAACTATTGTCATCGAATAACAATAAAAATGGTATCAATTATATGTAAATTATCTATAATTATCTTCTTATGCTGTAATTTTTTGTAGTTTGAGCCTTAATTTATTAAATTTAGTCTAATAATAACTTGAGAACACCAACAATGATGAAAAAGGTCAAAGTCTGTACATATCCCTAAATTAGCTTCATTCATCTGGAAATTATATCCAAATGATGTTGATTGGTTATAATTATCTCTTATTATTGTAAATATTTTTTTATTTATGGATAACTATATTCATCATTGACCTTAATTGTTACCTATTGATTGTAATTAATTGTTGTTAATAAAACACTTATTTTATTTGCGACTAAATAAAAATTAAGAATTTAATTCATAGTTAACTATCCTAATTACATGTTTTCAATAAAAAATATGGTTTATGTGCAGGTAATCACATCGGTGATTTACCATAATTTAACTTTATTGGTCTCAAATAAATTTTTTTAAGATGCATTATATGATTTATGGATAATCTCACCCAATTGACTATGATTAGTTTTTATTGGTTGAAGTTAAACCCTATTGTTCCAAAATTTTGTTCATTTGAGCTTCCGTAACCATAATTGGTTATTATTTGTCATAGTCAACCCTTAATAATAAAAAGACTGGTCAATATTGGGTTTATCACACCCTTCACTAATCTTAACTCATCATATTTATTATTGATTTATGGATAATTTCACCTAATTAACCATTATTGATTGCACTTATTCATTATTAATGTATAAAAAAATGTTGGTTTAGAAATGGGTACACTGGTTATTGACTTTAATTAGTCATTATTGACTGCAATGTCTTTTTTAATATAATATTAGTTATTTTAAGGATAGAAACATCGAATTGACAATAATTGGTCATAGCTAATTATAATTATAATATAAAAATTCAATTTTAAAGGCCCAAAAATATATGAAATGATCCATTGTTTAATAAACTATACATCAGTTGTAAATGTTAGAATTATAACGATGACCAAATATTACTCATAATAAATTTTAAAAAAATACTTCATAAATAAAAACTCTCATAACTTTTAAAACAATATATACAAATTTTGATTCATTTAAATTTTTTATATTTACTTAAATAAATTTAAAATATAATTATATAATTATAAAAATATAAAACATAATTTAATTTTTTAAAATATAAACCTGATTTAAAATATCAATATTTATTTTAATAAATATTTTTTATGATTGCACTTACTTACAATTTTCATATACTGTTAAGAACACATACACACTATTTAAATACTAAATTTAAAAAATTCTTCACGATTGGAAATGACTCGAATTACCAAACTTAAGGATTAGATCTTAAAAACAATACAAAATCTATATTTACTATCGATTTTAAGAAAATCGAACTTTCCCCATGCAAACCATAATGAGTTTCGTCCGTAGATATGGTTTTGTAATTTCTAAAAATATAACTTTTTTGTGACAGATATGGTTTATGATTCAATTTGTATTTATTGAGAACATGTATCAAGATACGAGAGAAGTATATATATCGCTTCTTTTATTTTTCATTTTTTTTGGGGGGATTCGTTCATTTAGTTTTTTTTCCTTATGTGACATCAAATAAGCTGTGTTTTATGTACATTATAAAAAAAAAATGTTCTCTTTATTTAAGTAAAATATGATATGTATGGTCGACTATGTATTTTCAAGGTTTATTTATTAATTACGCTCTTACTGTGGCCATGCATTATTTGAATTTCAAAGGATTTATCTGCGGTCCACGAAAACACGCATTTTAAGAAAAAAGTGACAAGGATTTATTTGCCTAAAGAGCATATAAGCAGACCCGTATGACGCCTTAAACATAAAAACAAACTGACAACTGGTCATAATTTCTAAGAAAATATATTTTGTTAGGCTTCAGCCGGCAATTCAACAGATTGGCATGATGGCAGGGCTAGAGTGTGGGTCTGTACTTGTTGTATGGTTTGATTTCTTCCTACTTCTAATATCACATTTGCACATTTGTTGAGGGTTTTAAGCCATGTTTATTGCATGCGACCCTTTTCTCTCTCCCTATTTCTACTTCTTCCTTCTTTCCTTCTCTTTGTTCTAACTTATCCCCAAGCTCTGCTTTTGGGGTCCAGAAACGTACAATGAAGTTGGTTATATGGGTTATTTTAGTGTACCTATGTCGTATGGTCTTAAATTAATTATTTAGTTTTATTCACTTATGTATTAAAGGTATTTTAATTTTAATTTAAAATGTCAATAAATAAGTACATTAATACATTTAGGATATGTTAAAGATATATATTGAATGTGTTAAAATAATTAATTTAAATATTTATAAAATAGATTCAAGAAATAGAAAATTATGAAATATTTATAATTATACAGAGAATTTATTTTAGATAAAAATTCATATAATGTAGACACTAGATTATCATTGAATTTTTGACATAGATGCAAAAAAAAATTTGTATATAACATGTGATATTTTTATAAACTTAGGTGTTTGATAAATAATTGGTTCCTAAAAACTCAGGTTTCAATATAATCTTTTTTTTGGCATCTTTTTATAGGTTTGACTACTTTGTTAGAGTTTTGATGAAGGAGATTAGTTTGTCATGGATTCATATAATTTTATTAGAATTTAAGGTATATTTTCTGAACCTTAGACCTTTTTAATAGTGTCATAAAATCAATTTATTTTTATCTTTTATTTTCAAGATCTGATGCTAGGTTTGTGAGAATAACCTTACCCTTTCAGAAGCATATGTATGATTATGGGTGTGATCTCTATTCACCTCAATTTTTCTTTAGGTTCACCTTTCATTTTTTTTTTAAACTTGTTTTTATTTAATGTTTAATCTAAGCAAACTAAAAATAAAGACTAACTGGATTGTATAAGATATATCTAAAGTACATAAAATAAAATATAAAGATCAGATTGAGATTGATTTATGAAAATCTCATTTCCTAAAAATGACGAAGAAGATAAGACACTTAGCTCTTTTATTTTTACTTTGGTTTATTTTTGTGTTCAATCATAAAAAATGGCATGAAATTGATTTTCATTTTCATGGCTTAGAAAAAAAAATGTTGAAACCTATTAGTATGCCTCTAGTAGGGGATAGAGACTCATGATGGCTGAATCCATCCACTACCTTCCATATCTATCTATGTGTAACCTACTAGTATGTTTTTCAATAGACCATTACTCTTGCTTGTAAAGATATTTTCTATGAAATTTTCGATGCTTGACTTGATATATAGATTAAATTTTTTATTCCTTCACTTTGAAACCCTATCTCTATATTTTAAATTTTATTGACCAACCAAAAAAGTTTAAATAAATACATGTATATTTTCTCAATAGTTATCCAAAAGTATTTATGAAACCTATATGTATTTTAACACTTGATAATGTGTGACATTTTACATCACTTTACACATTTAGAATTGGCTTATTGACACTTCTTTTGAAGACTTTTAAATTTTCAATGTTTTAGAGCATTGACTCAAAGATGTGTAGATCTATTCTTAAATATGCATGTGATTTTCCAAGTGAATTTTAGATGAGAATAGCATTAGGCTTGATGTGTTAATATAGAGGACCTTTTTGGGTAATTTTATTCCATAACTAACATGAAAAACATGTGGACAGATTGAAAGGATGAGTTTTAAATTTAAAAAATAATCATTTGGATAACTTGAGATGATTTTAGCAAAGGTAAATAGTACATGTAACCAATATCATTTAACTATTGAAAGAATTGTGTAGGATGGAAAGGACAGTGATATGGAGAATGATGATAGTCTAGGTAGGATAATAGTATAGTTATACATAAATTAAAAAGATCATGTATATGAATGTTAGAAAATCAAGAAGGAAAAACTTATAGATAAATGACTGGCTAAGAGACAATCTAAACAAGAGCTAATTATGCACCCATAAATCATATTTGTTAAAGATTATTCAAAACTCATATTTTAAAATGTCTAATAACAAACTTGAGTATCTACATAACACATTCATTTTAATCTAGTGCTAAAAATTCTAAATTAAAAAAATAAAATAAAAAATATGTCTATCTAAATATATTCACATGTGTTGACTTCAAGAATACCATCTTTATTCAACTTGCTTCGTGCAAAAAAAAACAAAACAAAAACAAAACAAACTAACTAAAATACAATATGTAAAAATCAATGTCCATTTGAAATAAAAAATTTAAATCAATATAAATTAATAAAATATTTAAAATTAAAAAATCAATGAATAAATATATTTATGACTATGTAAACTCACTTTTCAAAATTATGTGTTGAATAAAATATTATCCAACCGTCGCTGAAAATTGATACATAATTTACATTTGAGAAATATTAAAAACCTCAATTGCACTATTCAAAATACAATCATAATTGTTTTGATGGAACATCAACTAGATTTGCATGCCAAAGGTAGAGTCGTGGTCTAGGTCAGCGTGTACATATGAATCAACTTCCATAAACAGATTTTAAACTCTAATGTATACATAATATAAAATAGAAATTATAAAAAAATAAAAGTGTATACATAAACAATGTCCATTACCTGAGTTTGATCCATGTGCATATGAATATGATTTAAAATGACATAAATATATATCCCTATGTCTGATAATCTAACCCAATATGATAATCTGACCCATATAATATGATAATTATGTTTAATCTCATCCATGTACCATGCCTATGTCATCTATTTCTGTAAAATGCCTCAAATATGCGTCACATATGTGGCGACCTATCAATATGTCTTAATCTGAGCCATAATGTGTCCCCTCTCATTAATTAGTTAATGCATTTATCTGTGATCCATGCAAACACCCAAACTTGTTTTACGGAGGAGTGGCAATATGACAGTTATTGCCTAAAGAGCACATAGGAAAACACATATGACAACTTAACACAAATACAAACTGACTGCACTTATTGTCTGTCTCTCTTATCGGCTACTTTCTGATAAAAGCTCGACCATGAAAAACAAAGAAGGCAGCTTTTTATAACTGTTAAGAAAATAAATTTTGATGTGGAGGAGGGATAGATCATATGGGTTGATATTGAGTATAAGTCTGCCATCTGGACCAACGAGTAAGCAACCTCAACCCACGAGTGATATGTGGAAGACTAAAACATTTGACAGCCGAACTTACACAACTCAAATTCAAATTATTATATTTTTTATATATACTATTAATTATAAATATATAATATAAATAATGTATATAATAGAAGATAGATTAAAATATAAGTTATTTAATAAAATAAAATATTAAAATATATATTATATAGAAAAAGATAACATTTAAAAATGTATAATATTTAATTATAATATAATATAAAATAATATTAATATATATTTTATATGAAATAAAATAATAGAAAAAAATTTATATTATTTAAATATAATATAATATTAAAAATAAGAAATGTTTTTAATATATATATATATATATATATATATATATATATTTCTCAATGCAAAGGTGATATAAAAGATTTCAACAAGACAAACTTATTGATAAAAAGCATCTTCTTTGTAGAGTTATTTTACCTATGTTCATAACTACAATTAAATAGTAAAGTGGAAATATATGACAAATATTGGACATAAGTATCTTGGCATGTGTGTTTCTAACCCCAAAATTACTTTATAAAAACTTATTTTCACATATTCATGGGTTTCGAGTGAGGTTGATTAGTCAATTCACACTTGTCACATTTTGCCCTGAAGTTGGGGCATGTGTATGGTATGGGCCCTCTATTGTATCATATCATAGGAAATACTCTATCATTGTCCCTAATTTATGTATTATATTATTTTTTGAAGTGTATAACATGCACACCCCCTACTATATGATAACTAAACCTAGAAACTTCCACTACTGCTTGGGGACAATCACCAATCGACCACCTATTCTCTCTACCAATGACTCCTTTTCCATGGCATTCACAATGTATTATGAGTGACTCCATTGCATCATCCATGTGGCATGCACTTTGCGAAATCATTGGTACTCATTTGAATTGCACAGAAAGAAAAATTATAAACTCAATAACCGCAATGTATTGCTCTCACATCAGCATCATTGCATTGTTGATTCTATCCACACATCAGATACACCCATCAAACGTAGAGTATTTTCATAATAAAATGAAAAATAGTCAATAAAATATGCCACCGCTACCATAAAATCATGTCATGTTTATGATATGGATGCTTTGATTTATGATATCACATGAAATATACAATTTGAAACCTCAATGCCATGTCTACATATCATTGGCATTTAAACACCGATTTGATTTGTGTATACAAACTATCCCTGTTACTTGGAGATGATTTCCAGTTGACCACATATTTTCTCAAATGGTGACTCCTCTACATTTATATTTGCATTATATCACGAACAATGCCCTTATATGCATCCATGTGGATGAAAGCAACAAGATAAACTTTGTAATCTCAATGCATTACCTTGACATCACTGCCATTGATTTATATGGAAAATAACTCATATTATAATGTGAAGATAGGTGGTAGCCCTCCCTCCTCTAAAAAGGGGCCCAACCATGAGCATCCACCGATTGTCAAAGAAAAAAGAGTGATAAGCAGGAAAAACCCAAGCATCACCAAGAAATAAGGATACCCCGGACCATAATTTTTCTAGTATATGCTAATACATAATAGATATACTTAGTTTTTACATTATATTATGTATAATATTACTAAATAATAATGTATTACACTATATTAAATATTATACTATAGGTAATGTTGCATCCTGATTCCTCGCCAGATAGACTTGCTAGATTATTTATGGATATCTATAATTAACAAATTTAGAGTTGGTTATATTTCTGACTAAGTTTGAGAACTATTCTATTTATATATAAAAGAATATTTTTTAGTTACATGATAACACATTATTTCTTTTATTGAACTAGATGATGTATGTGTTTACATTTTTAAGCATATTACTGTATTGATTCAGTTATATATTGTTACTAATGATTATCATATAAAAAGATATAATTACCTATATATTGTGAGGTGGATGTAGGGGAATTCTTCTCTTGAGCATATTATAATGAGATCATCATCGGAGAGGATGTTGTAGATGGAGACATTACATGTCGATAGAAAGCTAGTGAAACCCTATACACAACATGATAATTAGTCATGGTAGACAATGCATTTTAAAATGATTGCTTCTAGTGTTTGTTTAAATTATTATTTTCATGACTACCTGAGTAGGTAAATTATAAAAATAAATTCTTTGCGTGCATATCTTAGTGTGTCATTAATACACGTAAAGAGAAATTTAGTAAAAGTAAAATTTATATGCATTATTATTTTACCATTAAATTACTAAAGCATAATTAAATGTTAAATTGGTTTAATATGAAATTAGAATTTCATATCAAAATATAAAAAAGGCATTATTTTAAAGAGAGAGAGAGAGAGAGAGAGAGAGAGAGAGAGAGAGAGAGAGAGAGAGAGAGAGAGAGAGAGAGAGAGAGAGAGAGAGAGAGAGAGAGAGAGAGAGAGAGAGAGAGAGAGAGAGAATGTTGAAGTTAGAAAAAAGAGGAAAGCAATTAAAAATTAAAATAATAAATAAAAATAATTAAAGGTCTTAAAATTTTGCAAAAACTAAAATAAAGCCAAAAGCAAAAATCTAAAAAAAAGAATTAACACTTATTTTCTATTTAGGTGAAAGAATGAAAGAGAATTGAATAATCTGATACATTGGATAAGAAATAAGAAAGGAGCACACAGTGGAGAAAGGAAGCAACAAGATAGATAAAATAATGAGTAGAGAAAAATCAAGGAGATTCTTTGGATTGTACGATTCCAACTGAGAGCTTTTATGAGGTAGGCATTACTATTTTAATTTTGTTAAATCTGAAAAAAGATTTGTGTTGACATATGGATGGTTTATGTACTATTATAAAAATAAAAGTTATGTGTATTCTTGACTTACAAACCGAGACATTATACAAATGTATGGACTATATATAAAATTAATTTTTAAATAATGAATACACATAAGAGTGAACCAAGTACACTTGATTTATGGACTTTGTGATATGACTATACATGGTGAACTGATCTAAATTTATATCAAACTGAGTACAATGTTGTTTGTATATAGTGAACTATGTATAAAATGTATAGAGAATCAATGTAAAAAGTATAGCGAACCACAAGAATATGCATAATGATGTAAAGAAAAGGGTATATCCAACAATGATCTATGTGTATATAGCTTGGCATATATCATGATTTTGACATGTATTAATTAGTGTATAAATCACTATTTATATTTTACTCTATATTTTAGGTTATATTTAGTTGAAAGAGTAATGACATGGTAAGCATACATTGTTATGCATTTAGATAAAGAATATGAAATAGGAATTATATAGTGATGAATTCTTTATATAGAAACTATATAGCAATTGGAATTATAATTATTTTATATATAGAAATAGAGTTATATAAGTCAACATGCAGGATTTTATAACGAGAATTTTGAAAATTGTCTATTAATTATTCTGCGTCACTCAACTAATGGTGTTATAGACATTATTCTCCACCACCTAACACTATATGGATCTATTAATCCATAAATAGTAAATATCACATTAGGATGATATTAATTATGGCCTTTAATTGTTTCACACTTTTCCTAAATTATTACGTGTAATGCAGAAGGGTATATAAAATTTATGAGTATATAAAGGAGGAAAATCACCACCCCACAAGGGTTTTTTTAGTAGTGAATATTTGTTAATAAATGAATATTCCATTCTTAGGATTTTGATTTTGGAAATTTTTTATGGTCAGTAGAGGGACATGATCATCAAAATTTTAGGGATATATATTTTTTGGTTCAGGTCACCAACTCTTTACAGTAATATATAATATTACACTTAAATTCACCATATATATATATATATATAGTAGATCCCATGAGATACTAGTCTAAGAAACAAGCAGAACCAAAATTGGAGGAGCGCAAAACTGAATAATAGCAGTGAATGAAGAAAATGATTGCCACATAATAAATCTTAGGCCAGTTATTCAATTATACTATTTGACTATGCTATTTGGATGCACTGTTCAGTTGTATCATTTGACTATACCATTCGGCATAGGCATTCAACTAGGCCATTTAGCTATGTCATTCAACTATGCAATTCAACTGTCTCATTTGATTATGTCATTTAGCTATTTCATTTATCTCTATCATTTATTCACACCATTTAGGAATGTCATTTAGTTGTATCATTCATTTGTGCCTTTTTTCTAAGTCATTTGGCTTTGTTATTTGTCTATGTCATTTGGCTAGTTTTTCAGTTGTGTCATTCAATTAGGTTGTTCGATTATCTATCATCTATGTTTTTTAGTTATTTTATTCAAGGTTTGGCTCTGCTATTTGGCTTGGTCATTCATCTATGTCATTCAGCTATGTCATTCAATTATGTCATTCAAATCTATCGTTCGACTGTGTCATTTAGCTCAAATGGTCAGCTCCATCATTCAGCTTCTTCATTTAGATCTATTATTTGGATATGGAAAAAAATTAGAAAAAAAAAATTTCCATCACTCACAGATGATTCGCCATACTAAAGAATAAAATTTCTCTAGATTTGTCAAATATTTTCAATAGGTTTTCTAGTAGGGCCTCTTAAAATGAACCTATGCCCCACCCCCTATAAGATTACTTAAATTACTACTTTTATTGAGTTTAGGTATTAAAACAAGAAGTAAATAGTGATTTTTATGATAAAATTGAATAAACCAACTATGGCATTATGCCTTGTTGCAAATAGAATTTTATAATGGCATCATGTTTCAATTTTGACTCTCTCTTTTTGGCATTGGGAATTTAGACTAACATAATGAATGAAAATTTGAATTTATTCTGAGGTGTTGGGTGTAGCATTGGTCTTTAGTTTTGATCATAAATTTAAAATGACATATGGCCCAATTAATTTTATTTAATCAAGGGTTATAAACTAGTTTATTCCATTCCGAGCACTAGAAATATTTACATTTGAAGGAATATATGAAAATCTACTATTTCTACAATTAAAATAGTTTATTATAATGGAATGTAAACAATAATCCTAGGTAATATAATATAATATTGTATATCACATGTTATTATAATACTTACATTCGTATATCATATATCATATTAATAACGTATACAAATAATTAAAAATGATATGATAATTGTATATCCCATGTAATATTCTATAATAGTGTTATCCCACAAAATTACATATTATATCATATGAATTATTTATGTCATATTTATAATTCATAAATATAGGTTTAGAATATATTCCTTATCTAATTGACTAATTTTAATCCCTGTCTTAGTGTATCATATGATTTATGTAAGGAATTAAAATTAGGTTTTATTATAAATTCTCTAGTCTTGTGATATATTACTATTGGAGTTATGCCATTTGGTATGCATAAATCTTAGATTTGGTAACTATGTGAAAAGGGGTCGAATAGGTAAAAACTTAAGTACCTCTTTTTATGGGATAAAACTAGCAGAACATTAGATTCCTTGTTATAAAAAAGCTATCACATGGAATGTGACAATGTATTAAGTTACAAATATTTGCATAATTATAACCATGGGGTAGATTTATTTAGTTAATTTTATCATGAGAAATATTAATTGTAAAAGGAAGGAATTGAATAAAATAGTTAGCAAATGATTTTTTGTAAAACCTCAAATATAAGCTAGTTGTTAAATTAAATATTTTATGTTTTTGGAAAAAAATATGTTCTAGATTTTCTAGTTATTGTAACAAATGAGTGTTTTCTAAGAATTCATAACTAATTCGAGAGTTGATTTTTATGCCTAGAAGTTATGAATAAAATAATACCATGGTTTAAAAATTGCAAAGCATTAAAGTAACTACATGTGGTACACATTAGGATGTACAAGTGTTTGTATGTGGAAATCATAACTGTAATTCATTAGATGATTGTATAAGTCATTAAATTATATAGGAATCAAGAACCAAAACTTTTATAATAGTCTCCTAAAAGCAAATGAGTCAATAGAATAATAGGTTATGAATTATTTGACTCATTATTAATAATATGAATTATTGTTAATCATATGTATTCAATATGGAATACTTGTGTCCATTACATTATAAGAGTGTATTATTATGTATAAATTATTGGTTACACTTACTACATAATGGGGCATCATGATGCATGCTAATATGGTGTGATACTTTGATGTGCTTGTATGAAGTTCAATTTGATGTATATTCAGGATGTACAATCTTATATTATTTGTTTTTTATAATTTACATAAATCCGTTGAGTCTTGAAAATTGAAGTTTGGTTTATGTGTTGTTATGTAGTTGATAACCTATGATAGTATGGGATATCATAGGGTATTATAATATTAAACTATATTTTATTCAGGTATTACATACTGTAACTATTATGCCTAAAATCATAACTATATTTCATTATTTATTGTGTACATATTGGTTATTTCTGAGGATAGCATGTGTTGTTATACTGGTAAGACTTGTGTATATGTGCACGCAAGGTTTCAGAGTTTAACAAATATAGTGTTAGTATTTTACTATGTTTCATGGAATGATAACTTGTATTTTTATATATATTTACATGTATAACATTTGTGTTTTCATATATTTGAGGCTACTATATATTTTTTATTTTTTAAAATTGGTATTTAAGTCTTAAAACATTAGTCTATGTTAATCTAGGTTGCCATAGGGTGTAGATAATTGGAAACCAATTATATTGTTGAATTTTACTATTAAATTGTATGTTTATGAGAGTGATATATTTTTAATAATTATTTATAGTATGAGATAGAATATAATGAAAGATTCATTCATATATTTAATGGATTAAATGTATGTTGTTCTTACTCATATATGTGGTGTGTTGCATGGTGTATTTGCTAGTAGGATGTAAGTTGTTGAATATTGTGGTTTAATTATATTTTATCAATTTGCATTGATAATGTGAAGTATGGAGTGAGATGGAATTCACTGACTTACTAGAATTTCAATTTTAGATGAAGGCAATATGATCAGAGGGTGTGTATGAAATTAATAGATCTATAGGTGAATTTTATATTACTATTTGTAAAATTTTGGGCCAAAGTATGTTTAGTAAGACATTATCATTTAATGAGTATGACTTACATGTATGTGTTATATCTTATAATATATCGAGTTTTATATGATGAATTGCATGTTTAGTTATAAATCATACAACACATAGGGACATAATAGTCTCTCTAGATTCTTGCACTGTCACTATCTACCCATCTGTGAAGAGAGTGTCAATCTCTGATGGGATTAGTGTGGTGAATTTTTGGTCTATGGTTGGTGTGGTAAAGTGCTTGGATGATTCTCTTCCTCCCCATAATAGTACTACTTATCAAGATGAAACTTGAGATTGACACATATACTTGAAGATTAAGAACTATACTCTGAGTTAGCCAAGTATCTTATTTGTACATTATATTATATTTTACTTGTTATTTTAATGTAGTAATGAAGATTTGTAATGCATATTGATAGTGGTGATTGTGTATTTACATAAATTGTGTTTAAAGTGTTATAATTATTGAGTTCTATTTCTCTCATGATGTTAGAGATCTACATTCTATGTTGTATCATTAAGTATTCTCTTATTTGTACATGAATACTATTATTATCTTTGTTAGACTGTTAAGATGTACTCTTCTTTTGTATATATGTTTATTTTCTAAAAAATGCATTTTTAGTTAGATTTTAGCAGGGTTGTTACATGTGGTATTAGACTTGTGGATAGAACTCTAGGACCTAATGAGTCCATTAGCATTTTTGTGTCTTGATAACCTAGTGATATGATGGTTTGAATTGGTATTTGAACTATTGGTGTGTCATTACAGAACTAAGTTACACCATATTTGGATTTGTGACTTGCATAAAATGTGTGTGGATAACATTCAGTGTATACCATAGGAGCACCTGAAACCCTTTAATTTATGTGGCTTTGGAAGAAGTGTTATCTCTCCTAGTTATCCTAGAGATGAGTCATTATTATCTCATTCTCATCTAACATCATTATAATCTACTGAGAAGATTATTATTTTAATGATATTGAAAATTATTTTTAAAATGTTGTTTTAGATCATATTTTCCCCGAACTTGAACCATAATGTTTTTTACTTCTTGTTGAAATATAAGTTATATTATTGGATGGATGGACACATCTTTGTGGTTATTATTTTATTTTTCCTGGTTATGGAAGTCAATTGAGATATCATGCATATAATATTAGGTAAGTAGGTAGTGTTTGGCAACATTGAGTTATGGTGTTTTCCTTTACTCGGTGAAGGTATGTAGAGTTTTTGAGATGATAGATCTTGATTTCTTATAACTCTTAAAGTAACTACTTGATTTTAAGACAACGTGAGGTGGAAAACCTTGATTTATAAATTAAATTATATACTAAGAATTATAAGTTGATTATAATTAGTATGATAATATTGATATTTTTATCTTTTGATTATAGCATGTTATTTTGAAGTGATATTTTTATACCTTTCATCGAAAGTGAGTAAGGTTTAAGATATGCATAAAATTTTGTCAATCTAGGGGTTGGAATGAAATTTTAACTTGTTGTGTGACAAAGTAGGGAGTTATTGTTTTATTTATTAATCTATAAGGCTGAAAGAATAGAGTGATTCTTGGCATATGTATGTTATGTTAATTTTAACATTAATTTCTATTAATAGTGATTATAACTCTATAAGTAAAAACTATGAAATATGATAGTAGTTATGTGTGGCTAGTAGTAACTTAATACAATTAAGGATTAATTGTAGAATTTATTTTATATGTATGATAATGCATCTATAATAATTTAGCATATAGATTTGATTCTAATGATATGATAGTATAAAATTGTGATTCTTTGAAATATTGTGCACATTTTAAGATCATTAGGTCATGAAGACTTAAAGGAAGAGTGGTGAATTGGGAACATGAGTTATAAGTGATAGGATGGTATCCTGCTTAGACTCACATTAACCCAAATTATGTTATTGAATTGGATCGATAGATAGACTTGTCAAATCTAGGATTTTATAGGTAGAACTTAACAAAGTTGGTTGTATAGACATACGAGTGTATACAGTGTATAGAGATTCCATATGGACAAGTATTCCATGTGATTTGTATACTTATATTTACCATTCATATTCATCATCACACTTGTTATATCTATTCGAAGCTACGTGGAATAATGATAGTACTAATTATATACATTATTTTTCCCATGTTCCCTAATTATTTTTATCTAGAATGAGAAAAACACTCTAAAATAGGGAGATGTATTGAGGGATGGAATATATTTTGAAACTCTCCCTAGTTATTTACTTTGACTTTTATAATGATATTATGTAATTTGAAAATTCATTGAACTTCTATTAACATATGTGGGACACTTCATGGTAACATAAGTTGTTAGTCCTTTTGCATGTAGGCTTGTTTTGACATTTTTGGACTTTGGAATGATCATGATAGAATTAGTCAAAGTAGGTGACACTCAAAAATATTATTTGCATCAAATTAAATATCTTAGGGCAAGTTCTTGTGAGACCAATACTTTAGAAATGGGCAACTTGAATGAACTATGGTGAGTTCTATAGGTAATTTTTATTTATATGATTAAATTTGACATTTTATATCATTTTATTGAGTTTCTAAGAAATTTTTTTGATTGAAAACTTATCTTGAATAAGAGTCGTTAGGGACGATGACTAGCTTTAGGGAGAAGTATATTACATCTTAATTCTTCTCCAAAAAAACTTACTAGATTATATGTGGATATCTACAATTAACAAATTCAGATTTAGTTATATTTTTTATTAATCTTGAGAATTATGTCATTTCAAGATAATAGAATGTTGCTTAGTTAAATGATAATACATAATTATTTATATTGAACTAGATGATGTATGTGTTTACATTTTTAACCATATATATATATATATATATATATATATATATATATATATATATATATATATATATATATATATATATATATATATATATATATATATATATATATATATATATTGTTGCTTATGATTATCATGTGAAAATATCTAATTACATGTACGTTGTGAGGTAAACATGAGAAAATTCTTTCCTCAAGTGTACCGAAAGGAAAGCATCATCAAAAAGCATGTTGTATATGGAGACATTGCATATCGATAGAAAGATAGTGAAACCTTGCATACATAATGATAATTATTCATGGTAGACGATGCATTTTAAAATCATTGTTTATGGTGTTTGTTTAAATTATCATTTTTGTGAATTCCTGAGTAGGTAAATTATAAAAATAAACTCTTTGTGTGCATATCTTAATGTGTCATTAATGCATGTAAAGGTAAATTTAATAAAGGTAAAATTAAAACAAGGTATTATTTTACCATTAAATTACTAAAGGATAATTAAATTTGAAGTTGGTTTAATATGAGATCGGAATTTCATATTAAAATATTAAAAGGGAATTATTTTTTATAAAAAAGAAAAAAAAAGGAGGAAAATGTTGAAATTATAAAAAAGAGGAAAATAAATTATTTTTTTTAAAAAAAAAAGAAGAATTAAAGGTCTTAAAACTGGTAAAAACATAACAATTAAAACAAAAAGAAAGCTAAAAATAAAAATATGAAAAAAATAATTAACACTTATTTTCTATTTAAGAGAAACAATGAAAGAGAATTGAGATAACTCGATGCATTAGAGAATAAAGAAGAGAGGAACACACAATGGAGAAAGGAAGCAACATAATAGATAAAATAACAAGTAGAGCAAAAGCAAGGAGATTATTTGAACTCTACAATTCCAAGTAGAAGCTTTTGTGATTTAGGCATTACTATTTTAATTTTTGTTAAATCTAGAAAATTTTGTGTGTAGACATACAGATGGTCTATATACTATTATAAAAATGAGTTGTATGTACTATTGACTTACAAATCGAGACATTATACAAATATATGGACTATGTATACAATTAATATTTAAACAATGAATATACTTAAGAGTGAATTAAGTGCACTTGATTTGCCTACTTTGTGGTATGAGTATACATGGTGAACTGATCTAGATTTATAGCGAATTGAGTACAATGTTGTTTGTATATAGTGAACTATGTATAAAATGTATAATGAATCAATGTAAAAAGTATAACAAACCACAAGAATATGCACAATGATGTAAAAAAAGTTTATGTCTAACAATGATCGGTATGTATATAGATTGACATATATCATGTTTTCGACATGTATTAATGAGTGTATAAATCATTGTTTATATATTACTCTATATTTTAGGATATATTTATTTGAAAGATTAATGACACAACAAGCATACAATGCTATTCATTTAGATAAAGAGTATGAAATAGGAACTATATAGCGATTAGGAGTTTATATATGAATTATATAGAGAGTAGAATTATAATTATTCTATATATAGTGAATTATATTATTTAATTCAACATGCAGGATTTCATAATGATAATTTTAAAAATTGTTTACTATTTATTCTTCCTCGGTATATTCATGGAGATCTGGACATTATTTTCCACCACCTAACACCATATGGATCTATTAATCCATAAACAGTAAATATGAATTTATGACCATATAAATTCTGGTCTTTAATTATTTTATACTTTTCTTGATTTATTACATGCAATGTGGAAGGATATCTAAATTTTATGAGTATATAAAGGAGGAAAATAGTCACCCCACCCCCTTGTAAGATTACTTAAATTAGTACTTTTATCGAGTTTAGATATTTAAAGAAATGTAAACAATGATTTTGATGATAAATTGAATAAACCAACTATGGTGTCATGCCTTGATGCAAACATAATTTTATAATAGCATCACATTTCAATTATGTGTCTCTACTTTAAGCATTGGGCATTGAGACTAACATAATGAATAAATTTTTTAATTTATTCTGAGGCATCATGTTCGGTGTTGGTCTTTACTTTTGATCATAAATTTAAAATGACATATGGCCCAATTAAGTTTATTTAGTTAAGGTTTATACACTTGTTTATTCCATTTTCAGCACTAGAAATATTTACATTTCAAGGAATATATGAAAAAAAATTATTTCTGCAATTACCATATTATATTATCATGGGATCGAAAGAAGAATCCTGGGTAATATGATATAATATCATATATCACATGTTATTAGAATACTTACATTTATTTAACACATACAATATTAATAGTATATATCAATAATTAAAAATTATATGAAAATATTATATCCCATGTAATATTATTTAATAGTATTATCCCATAGAATTACATGTTATAGCATATGAATTACGTATGTCATCTTTATATTCCATAATTTTATGCTTTTAATATACTCCTCTAATTTATTAATTTTATTCCTTATGTCAGTGTATCATATGATTTATGTAAGGAGTTAAAATTAGGTTTTATTATAAACTCTCTAGTCTTGTGATAGATTTGTTTTGGAGTTATACTATTCATTAGGCATAAATATTGGAATTTCTAACTATGTGAAAATGGGTTGAATGGGTAAAAACTTAAATACCTCTTTTTTTTTTTGGATAAAACTAGCAAAACTTTAGATTCCTTGTTATAATGAAACTTGTCAAACAAAATGTGACAATGTATTAAGCTATGCTGATTTTCATAATTAGAACCATGATGGTACATTTATTTAGTTAATATTGTCAAGAGAAATATTAACTAGAAAATGAAAGAATTGATTAAAATAGTTATCAAATGATTGCTTGTAAAACCCAAAATATAAATTTGATTTTAAATTAGATATTTTGTGTTTTTAGGAATAAAAGAGTTCTAGATTTTTTGGCTATTATATGAAATGAGTGTGTTCTAGGTACTCATAACTACTTCATGAGTTTCTTTCTATGCCTAGCATTTATGAATAAAACACTAACCATGGTTTATAAATTTCATAGCATTAGAATACCTACATTTGGTGCACATTAGGATGTATAATTGTTTTTATGTGGGAATTATACTTGTAATTCATTAGATGATTGTATAAGTCATTAAACTACATAGGTATCAAGAATCAAAACCTTTGGAATAGTCTCCTAGAATGAAATGAGTCAATATAATAATGGATTATGAATTATATGACTCATTATTAATAATATGAATGATTTATAATCATGTGTATTTAGTATGGAATACTTGTGTGTATTACATACTAAGAGTGTATTATTATTTATAAATATTTTGTTACACTTAGTGCATAACCAGGCATCATGATGCATGTTTATAAGCTATGTTGCTTTGATATTATTGTATTCTGTTCAATTTAGGTTAGGTCCAAGAGGTATAATCATGTATTATTTGTTTTCTATTATTTGTATAAATTAGTTGAGTCTTGAAAACCCAAGTTTGGTTTATGTGTTGTTATGTACATGGGAACCGATGATAGTATGGGATATCATAGGGTATTATAGCATAAAAATACGTTATACTTGGATAGTAAATATTATAAATATTATGGCTAAACTCATATCTACATTTGACTATTTATTGTGTATATACTGGTTATTGCTAAGGATAGCGTGTGTTGTTATAGTTGGTAAGATTTGTGTATATTTACATGCAAATAATGATATTTTAATAATTGTTGTCTTGGTACATTATTATATTTCATAGAATGATAAATTACTTTGTTATATATAGTTACTTTTATAATATTTTTGTTTCTATGTGTTTGAGACTAATTCATATGTTTTATTGTGGAAAATTGGTAGTTAAGTCTTAGAACATTGGTTTGTGATAATATGGGTTACCATAGGGTGTAGATAACTAGAAACTAATATTATTACTTAATTTTACTGTTAAATTGTATGTTTACCTGAGTGGTATATTTGTAATCATTGTTTCTAGTATGGGATAGAATATAATGAAAGATTCATGCATATGTTTGATGAATTAAATATATGTTGTTATTAATCCTATATATGGTGTGTCATGTGATGCATTTATTATTAGGATTTAAGTTTTTGAATCTTGTGGTTGAATTATATTTGACCAATCTACATTGCTAATGTGGAGTAAGAAGTGATATGGACTTCACTAACTTATTGTCATTGCAATGTTAGATGAAGGAAATCCGATCAAGGGGTGTGTATGAAATTGATAGATCTATAAATCTCTTTTATATTGTTATTTGTAAAACTTTGGGATAAAGTATGTTTAGTGAGACATTATCATTTTATGATTATGAATTACATGTATGTGAGATATATTTCAATACATCAAGTTTTCTATGATGCACTGCATGTTTAGATAGTCAAAAATCATACATTAAATGGTTACTTATTAGTTTTATTGGACTCCTGCACCATCACTATCTACCCATCCATGAAGGGAGGGCCATTCCCTAATGGGATTAGTGAATTGGATCATTGGTCCATGGTTGCTTTGGTAAAATACTTTGATGATGATCTCCCTCCCCATTACAGTACTACTTATTCAGACGACACTTGATATTACCACAGATACTTGAAGTTTGAGAACTATGCTCTGGAGTAGCCAAGTATGTTATTTATATAGTGTATTATATTTTAATTAATATTTTGAAGTATTCATGAAAAGTTGTAATTATACTTTGATGCACATTGATAGTGGTGATTGTGTATTTACATAAATTAAATTTAAAGTGTTATAATTACTGAGTTGTCATTCTCTCATGATGTTAGATATCGAAATTCTATATTTAATATGAATTATTATCATGTTTTCATGTGAATGATATTATTATCTTTATTAGACTCTCAAGATGTAGTCTACTTTTTTATATGTGTTTATTTTAAAAAATAAATTGCATTTCTAGTCAGATCTCAGCAAGGATGTTATAGGAAATATTAAATGCAAAATATACAATATATTTAAGCATAATATTCATTAGAAAGAAAGGTGCCACATACACCTTTCACCCCACAACATTAACATTTGTTGCTTTTCTTGTATAACACCTTATGACTTGCCTAGATTCACAAGAGTTACATGGATGGTGATTAGTCCTACACCAACTTATTCACAAACAATTCCCATGATGCCTACTCCACAAATTTCTCTACTTAGAAACCTATATATCAAATGAAAAGGTTTGATTTTTTTAGGGAAGATTTTGTTTCTTATTTTTTATTATTGAAGCTAACCTATGATGAATCCATTTCTTGAAGGAAAGACACAGATATGTTACTATATAGAATTTTGAACCTCATTCTTTTGTCTCCCATAAGTGTAATTATAGCATTGATTTGATTCATATAGTGAGCATGGAGACTTCCTAAACTAAACTTAACATCATGTTGTCCTCATCAACCCTTCAAAATAGATCTTGTATAATGATGTTTCTTTGGGCCAATTTTTTAAGAGAGTAAATAGATCATTATCTACTTTTTCATATGTGAGGTGTTATTTAATGAAACAAGGGATCATGTAAGAATTAAATGACTCTAATGCATGGGTGAGATGTTTATGTGCCATCTACTAAATATGCCTAAAACTTGTCTATTTTGTCTTTATTACAACAAAAAACATATGTCCTTATGTAAATTTAGGTATAATCCTTGAAAAATGTCATTTGTAATGTTACAATCAAGTATTGTGATGTGTTACTAATATTTAATGTGTAAGTATTCATGAATCACATGTTGAACATATGCACTCACAACCTCTCTTATATTTATGAAGGACATAATTAAAGAGAGATTATATGCCATAATGGGGATAATTTTAATGTTGGTAGACATTTTTTATGTGTTAAAAACATTTAATGTGGTGAGTTTCATGTTTCTCATGTTATGCATATGCACTCTCAGGCTCTCTTCTATTTACAAAGGGAAAAAGTAAAGAATGTCTATATGGAAGAATGTTTTATTTTATAAATCCCTTGCAATGATCAAATTATTCAAAAACATGTTTGTGTACTTCAATATTGGGGTGTCCCCAATGAGTTTATACAAGATTAACTCAAAATTTACCCTGATGAGTGCATATGTTTCACCTTTATCTATGTCTATATAACTAGGCCTCTATTTAATAACCAAATGCATAATCAAATAAATAACTTGTGGGGCAATTTATTATTATGTATTTATTTATTAGGATTCATGAAATCAAAAAGTATTTGAAGTTTTCCCTTGAGCCCAAAACAAATATAGTGACACACTAAAGGATTGAATGTTGCGGCAAGATTTGGATCAAGGAAAATAAAGGAAATTTAGTTATTTTTCACCTCATATAGGTAGTTTAATTATTTCATGTTTGGTTGGCCCAAGCATATAAAAGTACCAAATTAGAGGGGGTTATTTTTTATCTACATTATAATCATTAAAGAGGATCAAATTAGTTAAGGGATTGTTTGTGTGCCATCCACCAAATTTATGTGCTTGTGTAAATTCAAGGAGAATCCATAAAAAGTGGCATTTGTAATTTTTTTTTATCAATTTATACAAATAGAACAAACCTTGACCATTAAATTTATGTTTATATTTTATTAGCATGCAAAGATAATTGATCATTATGTGTGCATGGTTAGCATTCTTAGATATTCACTTTTTATGATAGTGAATATACTATTTCAATTGTATTTATGAATTTGAGGTTTTTTTTTTTGGGTAATTATAATTTTCATTTCCTCTACACCACCCATCTTGAGTTTCTATGAAAAAGTGTCACCCCTTGCCAGCATCACAAGTAAATTTCCACCTTATCTTGTTCATAGACATAGTTACATTTAGATCATGTGTCATGAATTATATAATAATAAACATTATTCATCTTCCTTCATTGATGTATCCTATAATTTTTGATGTGACTATTAATTTTTTTCATTGCATTGAGTCAATCGACCTCTTCTTCAAGATGATATCCTTGATCTAGGGCCCCTTTTCATTTGTCTCTTGTACTAGTCAATCTACCCCTAAGAATCGATAGACTACACCTGGTGACTATTTTAGCTTAGAGTTTCACCCTTGTAGGAGTAGTTTTTAGGTTCTCTCACTCCCAACAACAATATTGGAGAAATCTCAAGCTATGGATATCTTGTAGTGAGGTTAAACCTCTGGAGAAGGCTAACTTCCTCTTGGTAGATCACCTAAACTAATACTTTTGCTTGGAAAATAGATGGAAAGGGGTTATAGGATTACTAATAACACTAAAAATTTGATACACCAAATTGATTGACACTCATATAATCTTGAAACAAACACTATTTCAGCATAAGATAATCGTTACTCGCACAACCTCACAAACTAGATAATTTACATAAGTATTTATTAAACAAGACACACTAATAAAAACATGAAGAAAAGAGGAGTTATAAAACTCACACCAATAATCCGCTAATGGTGGAAATATCTCAAGTTCAAACATGACACTAGCTTGAAAACAACTAAAAAGAGGAAAGAAACAAGGACAATGGACATGAAAGAAAACTTCTTCACAAGGCCATCATACACAAGCTTGCTAAACACAAGTTAGAGGCAAGAGATGGGTGAATAATGACCTTTATTTTTTCAAAAGGTACTTCTTACAAATTTTGATAGGGTTTTACCTTGTCAAATGAGAATATCTTACAAAAGTGGGGGGAAAGTGGGAGATTTAGGAGAAAAGGAGAATAAAGAGATAAGAAGCAAGTAAACAGAATTCAATAAATGACACACAACCACCTTTTATGGAGTCTCAACCACATTTTATCAATTATAAATAATCCTTCCTCAAAAAAATAACCCTTATTATTCCAAATAGCCTTCAATACCTCTTATTTTCTTAGAAACACAATAGAAGATTAAATTTATTGAGGATTACGATGTCATGATCCACTTGAAAGTTAAAAGTATCCAAAGACTTTGAAAACACATTGAATGCTATAATTTATCTCCCCAATATCCAAACTTATCCTCTTATACTTCTACACCCCTCTCCACTTGCTCTTCTAGAAGATGTTAGGTAAAAACTTAGTTGACTTAGCATTTGGTGCTTAACTAACCATGGAGGTTATCTCTTAGAGTTTGATTTTTGATATTTTATTCCATTTTAAATTTTATTTTTTTCCTCCAACCTAAAATAAAATCCATGAAAACTTAAACTCTCATAGACCCCATTGATAGAGGTCTCAATCTTGAGCCACCTATAACTAGTTGCCCTCAAACTTGCTCCTAAGGCTATTTGGCACCCTAACGACCACTTATGAACCTTTAGAAAAATTCCAAACATATATTGCATGAATATTAGGAAGAAAATGAATATTTGGATAGCCTTCATGACCTGAAAGAATGGTAGAAATCACCATTAAACCTACAACAATATAAAAAATGTCAAAAAATGGGGTTTACCCTTTAGCTCAACAAGGCACCATAAAAAACCCTTGTGAAGAGATCGAGTGACATATAAAGATGATTTATGTCCCATTAGGCCTCTTCCATGGATTTAAACCAATTATCTATTTTAAGACCTATAAAAGTAATCATTTTTGAGTCATTTTAGGCCTCTTAGGCACACAAATATTCTAGATTCTTCTAAAAAATAGGTTGGTCAGGAGCTTGAGGGAGTCCTCTACACATTCCAAGTGGTTTTCAAGTGATTATATGCCATTTTATGGACCTACAAGTCAAAAAACACAAAATTGGTCAAAATCCTCCTTTAGCATCTCAAACAAGCTCATCTTGAAGATGATTGTTCATGAAACATAGACTTCCATTTAATCCAAAAAAATACGCTAAACTTCCACAGGTGTTAAACCTTAACCATTGGTGTGTCTAGGGATATGTCTAGTCAACTTGTGTCTTTCATAACCCTTTTTCATATTATTTTACATTTATTTATGCATTTATATACTTATTAGGTTGGTATATGTGTGTCACATTGCCTTGTTAAACTATATATAGGAGGTAGGGTTAGTTATTCATCATCATATTTGAGTATTCATTCTTATTGAAAGCATTTGGGAGGTTGGCCTTTCGAAGTGGCTTATTTATTTTTAATCATTTGGGATATATTTCTATATCATTGTGATATATTACTATATATCTACTTATTTAGTGAATTAATTTTATTCCAAGTGGTATCAAAGCATCGATTTGGGCCATAATCAAGTCAAAAACCATATATATTAAAATTTGGCTATATCTTGAAAACATGTGAGAATTTATCTAAAATGTTTTCACTAGAGTTTTGAAATCATTCAAGTAAGTTTCATTTAAAATTTAAGCTTATTTTGATTTTATTTTCAAAAGTCATTTTATGGTTTTTCATAAATTTGCTCTATATCTCACAATTTTTAGGTTTTTTCTTATATTGTTTGAAACCTTGGAAAATTAGTTTGGGTATATTATTTGATATTGGTGATTTGAGGCCTAAATATTTTTGAAAAACATAGTGGTCAAAATTAGGTCAATAGAGAAAAATAAGGTTCACCATCAAGCCTTTATATGGCTGGTCCTAACACCCACGAATGGGGGAAAGGAAAAGATACAACTAAAACTTCTTTAGGGGATGACATGGAGTCTAAGTCATCTAATATGATTTCTCAAAAATAGTCAAATCTACATAGCCTAATACGTAAAGATGTGCAAGTCCAAACCCAAATATCATTAATGTAAGGGGAGTTTAATGGCATAAATAATCAATTGCATTAAATCATGACATAATTGGATACCATTTCATCTTATTTTCCACTCAAAACCCCTCCACTTTTTCATTTTGGTCCTCCTCCTCTTAATACTAATACCACCAATATGTAGGTAATACTATTATTACCAAAAGTTTACTTTCACAATTTTGATGGTAAGGATTCACTCACTTGGATCACTCAAATTAAAAATTTATTTGATTTACACCAAACTCTTAGCTCTAAAAAGGTGGTTATGACATCTTTGTATCTAGAACTTGATCCGTTCATTTGGTATCATTAGTTTTATACTTAAAATAAGAAGATTGGTACTCTTGTTACATGGTCAGTATTATTTAATGAACTGATGTGTCATTATCAAGATTATGTTTCTAATAAATATTTTAACCAATTATCCAAACTACAACAAACAAGAATAGTGAAGGATTATATTCATCAATTTCAAAATCTATCCTTACATATGGAGGATATCACTGAGGCAAATCTGACTTACCTTTTTCCTAGGTGGACTAAAATATAATATTTAATTAGAGGTTTGTATGTTTAACTCCATAATTGTATCTGAAGTTATACTAAGGGCATGTTTGGTAGAAGAAAAAAAGATGATCAAATGTCATCCTTTCACTACTAGTCAAGAATGCACCTTCACAACTCCATCATGGCTTCAACCTACTATATTGACACCATAACAATTAATAAATGGATCAAAGGTCATCAATGTGTTGAAAATAAGTTATTTTACATTGAAGGGGTTGATGAGGATGAATAAGATAAGGAGGTATATATTGAGGGTTTTGAAGGACTTGAGGATGAAGCTATATATTCTCAACCTACTATCTCTTTCCATGCCCTTGCAGGTATTTCTACTCCTTAAACTCTTAAGGTGGTGAGTTTTAATAAGAAACAGAAGGTCACAGTGTTGATTGACTCAGGTAGTACACACAAATTCATCAATACTAAGTTGGTTACTCATTTGAATTATTTCATCTACCTAGCCCTAGAATTTTAAGTCATGATTATAGATGGTTGTATAGTTGATTGTTCTAGAAAATGCAATAGTATTAAGTTAGCAATGTGGGACTATTTTCTATATTCTCCCATGTTTACTATTCCTATAGGTAGGACTGACATTATTTTGGGAGTATAATGGCTCACCATATTGGGTACTACTGAGATGAATTTCCATGAGCTATTCATGCATTGTTATTCCAAATGCAAGCTAGTAGAAATATAAGGATTAAGATTTAAATCTCCATAATTGGTTAGTTCACATTAGATGACCAAGATGCTTCAAAAAGGTGCTAAAGAATTTATGGCATGTTCATTTTCCATTGATGTTCAACAAACTAAGGAGTCCACCCATCCTGAGTTATAAAAAATATTGGATGAGCATTCATTTATTTTTGGACCCATGCCAAAAGGTCTTCCTCCTAGTCGTACTCATGATCATGCCATTAGACACATTCCTAGAAGTACACCACCCAACATCAGACTATATAGATATTATTATGCCTAGAAGAGTGAAATTAAAAAAATAGTACAAGATTTGTTAGAGGTGGGTACCATTAACCATATCTAAAATGAATATTCTTATCCAGTACTCATGGTATGAAAAAAGGATGAAGCTTGGAGGATGTACCCAAATTACAGAGAGCTCAACAAGTTCACTTTCAAAGATAAGTTTCCTATTATTGTAATTGAAGACTTGCTAGATGAATTACATGGTGTTTTTTATTTTACAAAATTAAATATGCATTTTAGGTATCATCAAATCTAGATCTATTAGGAGGACATTCCTAAAAAATCCTTTCGTACTCACGAAGGCCATTATGAATTTTTGGTCATGCCTTTTGGTCTCACTAATGCACCATCCACCTTCTATAGTTTGATAAATATGGTTTTTAGGCCATTATTGAGAATTTTTATACTTGTGTTTTTGATGACATCCTTATTTATAGTAAAAATTTGGAATACCACTTGTATCATGTGAAATAGGTACTCTCTGTTCTTTAATAACATTGGTTGTATGCTAGACCATCCAAATGTGCTTTTGGAGTTTGAAAAGTGGAATATTTAGGTTATATTGTATCACATTAGGGAGTAAAATTTTATCTTAAAAAATCCAAGCCATAATGGAGTGGTAGTTTCCCAAGACACTTAAGAAACTATGGAGACTTATGGGGCTAACTGGTTATTATCATAGGTTTGTCAAACACTATGGTAGTATTGTAGTACCACTCATTTATTTTTTGAATAAAGACTCTTTCTAGAGGATTGATATAGCTACCAATGCATTTTAACAATTGAAAATGACTTTGTGTACCACCTCGGTATTGGCTAATCCATATTTTTTAATACTTTTGTGGTTGAATGTGATACATCTGGATATGGTATGGGTGTAGTACTTATGAAAGAGGGTAGGCCCATTGCCTTTGAAATTCATCAACTAAAGGGTAAAAATAAGCTCAAACTCATCTATGAGAAAGAGATGATGGTTATTCTACATGCATTCAAATAATGGAGACCTTGTGTATTACGTCATCACTTTTAGGTAAGTATTAATAATGAAAGCTCTAAATATTTTTTGGAACAATGTTTATCCTCTAAATAAAAACTAAAATGGCTGATGAAAATGTTAGGTTTTGATTTTAAAATATTTTAAAAGAAAGGAAAAGAAATGTGGTGGCTGATGCACTATCTAGCCAAGATGAACTAATTGAGTTATTGTTATGTGCCATGATCATTTGGTAGGAAAAATGGCTCAAGGAAGCAAGGGTATAATGGGAGAATGATAGTATTACCCATGCATTAATTCAAAACCTACAATAGGGTTTTGATGGGATTGAAAATTTTACATGGAAGGGGAATGCATTATTGTATAAGGATAGATTATATCTATGTCATAATTTTCTTCTCAAATAGAAAATCCTTTGATAACTTCATGTATCTCCACTTGGAAGTCACTCAAGGTTTTTGAAAACCTATCATAGAGTCAAAAAGGATTTTTTTTAGGAAATACTCAAGGGGGATGTATATAGATATGTGGCTAAATGTATGGTCTATCAAAAAAATAAAGGTCAAACCATTAAAACCCCAGGTCTTTTATAGCGCTTATCCATTCCTAGTCAATGATGGGAAGAGGTAACCATGGATTTCGTTCATGGGTTACCAAAATCTAAAGGTATAAATGTTATCATGGTTGTTTTCGATAGACTCATAAAGTATGATAATGTTTTTCTTTATCTCAACCATTGGTGACCAACATAGTAACTTTTATTTTCCTCAATATAGTTCATAAATTGCATGGTACTCCCAAGATTATTATTAGTGATCAAGATCCCATATTCACTATTAATTTTTGGACATTATTATTTTCATGTTTGGTAAGGCAATTGGCTCATAGATCATCCAATCATCCTCAATTGGATGGATAAACTAAAGTAGTCAACAGGTGTCTATAAGGGTACCTTCATTGTTTTGTGTCAAATAAACAAGATAAATGGGTTTTATACCTACCCTTGCCTAGATGGTGGTATAATAATTTAGTGCATAGTTGATCCAAAATGTCTCCTTTTATGGAATTGTATGGATACCATCCTCCATCCCTCACTTCACCCTTGAAGACCCACCGAAAGGTACATGCAGTGGAGGAACACCTTCAATATCACCAGGAAATCCTTTCTAGTTTGTGTGAAAATTTAGATTTGGCCTAAAATCACATGAAGCAATAGGCAGATCAACATAGGAGTGAGAGGCATTTTGAAATTAGTGATTGGGTGTTTTTTTGTTTCATCCATCTAAGAAAATGTCCTTGAATAAATAGAAAAAGGATAATAAGTTGTCTCCCAAGTATTATGGCTCTTCTTATATCTTGGATAAAATTGGTAGTATAGCCTACAAGGTATAATTTCCTCCATCCACTCGCATTCATCCATTATTTCATGTATATTTCATTAATAAGGTCATTAGAAGAGAGTTACCACTCAAATAGAGTTACTATAATTAGATGAGGAAGAGAGGGTTATTCTTGATCCTAAAGTGGTCCTTTAAACATGCACTAAGAAGCTACGATCCAGACTAACTATTGAGTATCTGATTAAATGGAAGAATCTGCCTTCTGAAGATACTAGTTGCGAGGATGAATCATTCATGCAACATCATTTGAGATTGCTTCAATGTTGAGAATAACATTTTTTTGAAGTGGAGAGGCATGTTATGCTCTTAATCATTGGTGTGTCTAGGGATATGTGTAGTCAACTTTTGGCTTGTATAACCTTTTTGCATATTATTTTACATTTATTTATGCATTTATATACTTAGTAAGTTGGCCTATGAGTAGTGCATGGCCTTGTTAGACTATATATAGGATGTAGGGTTAGTTATTCATCATCATATTCGAGTATTCATTATTATTAAAAGCATTTTGGAGGTTGCCCCCTTGAAGTGGTCTATTATTCATATTTTTTTATATGTTTCCTTATCATTTTGATATACTTTTGTATATCTACTTATTTGGTAAATTAATATCATTTCATGAGGCAATAAAATTTGACCCATAGCTCTATTTGATCTCTTCCACATGTCAAAATGACCTTATCAAAAATGTTGTTCTATCCTAAGCTTCTATATCATCTTATAGTTGTTTTTGATATTTTTTGGAGGCCATACGTGATAATTTGAGGGTCTCAAATTACCATTTAATGATTTTTTGAGAATTTTCTATTTTTTAAAATTATATTTTTTTTAGGATCATATATCAACTTCATTTCATTTTCATCCCATAGTATAATTTTAGTGTTTAGATTATTTTTGGATATTTTTAGATCTTCTCGTACTTGTATGCAAAAATTATTAAAAATAACAGCTGCTAAAAATAGAAGTTTTTTTTTAGATTTTAGTTTTTTTCAAATTTTTACATGTCAACTCCAATTTTGATTTGAATCTAATTTATGCATGGTTTAGGTTTGAAATTTTTTCAATTAATTCAATTGAAATAAATACATGTTATTATTTCAAAATATTTACCTATTGGTAAATTATTATCTTGATATTTTTTAGGTTTATTATCTTGTATCAAAGCAAGTTTAAATTTTGGAGGAGTAACAAATAGAAAGAGGATAATGAGGTATTGTACAAATGAACTAGACTATACAAGAGCTGCAAAGGAAAGTTCAATAATTAAGAAAGGTTATCACCAATCATAAAATAATAAAGGTGGTGACGAAGCCAAGGAAGACACAAATCATGATGAAGAAATTCAACAAGAAGAAGAGCAAAAAGATTAGCCACCATCAATAGAAGAGAGGATGGTTTGGGCTTTAGAAGGAATAATTGAAGGAATCAAGGTTTATGTTCTAAAATATGGAGGTAGTTTAAAACTATAGGATATTATATATTGGATGAATATCATGGAGAAGTTCTTTGAGTGGAAGACTATGAGAGAAGACAAGAAGGTAAATTTTGTATGGATGAAATTGAAAGGTCATGCACTTATTTGCTGGGATCACTAATACAAAGAGAGAGATATAAAAGGTAAATATAATATTAATTCATGGAAAAATATTGAGAAAAAGTTGATAGATAAATTTCTTCTTGTGGATTATACACAAACCCTATATAGAATATTTCACAATTTGAGGCAAAAAGATCATAGTATACAAGAGTATACATATGAATTTTATAAGCTTTCCATATGAGTGGAAAATGATGAGACAAAAGAGCATATGGCTGCAAGATATGTAAATGGTTTTAAGTTTACTATTCAAGATGAAATAAGCATGCATAAAATACTTTTCATGGAGAAGACTTATCAATTAGCTTTGAAAGTAGAAGAAAAATAAAAGATAGAATTTTAGAAGAATGTCTCTTCATCTAAGAAGAGGTATATCCCCTCCAAATAGGGGATGACGTTAGCCTAATACCACTAGAGGTGGTTCTAAGACCCACAAATAGAGGTGAATCATCATGTGTTGTAGAAAGGCAAGATGGCAATAGGCAAGGGTTTTAATACCAAAAAAGAGGAAGAGGGTTTCAGATAAGATAAAGTTATGATGGTGCTAGAGTATGGTTTATGAATCAACGTAGATCATATGTTTATTATAGATGTGGACAAGGACATGGAGAATTTTAGTGTTCACACTATCAAGATCAAGAAAAGAGGCAAGAATATTTTCCAAGAGTGAATTTAGTTGAAGCTGATATAGAAGAGAAAATTACTAAAGTTGCACCTACAAATGTTGGAGAGAATCTCATGATGAGAAGAATAATGATCACTCCAAGTAAGGAATAGGTACATAATAATGAAGCTACTGATGCATGGATATGATCAAATATTTTTTGAACAAGATATACTATGTGTGGAAAGGTATGCAAAGTAATTATAGATGGTAGTAGTTGTGAAAATATGGTTTCTAGATAAATGGTAGAGAAACTACAATTGCAATGTGAAAAAATCCTAATCCATATCAAATTTATTGGTTTAAGAAAAGGAATTAAGTTAACATAGATAAAAGGTGTTTAATCAAGTTTTCTAGAGGAAAAAGTTATAATAATGAAATATGGTGTGATGTTATTCTGATGGATGCATGACATGTATTATTGGGAAAACCATGGTAATTTGATAGGAAAGTATTTCATGATAGAGAAAAAAGCATACACTTTTTTTAAAGGTGGTACAAAGGTAGTTTTTTTACCTCCTAAATAGGAAGAGAAGGCATAAATCTTACTCTCTAATAAATAATTTATCCAAGTTATGAAGGTGACAATTTATTATTATATATTAGTATCAAAGAATGAAGACACAAAAATGGTGCAAATAACAAAAAAAATAGTAAGAGTGTTGAAATAATATGTATATGTTATGTGTGATGAGTTATTAGATGGTTTACCAACAAAGATAGATATTTAACATTACATTGATTTGATTCTACTATTAGCTCTACCCAATCAAGAATAATATAGGATGAGTCTAGTAGAACATGCAGAATTAAATAAATAGGTTACTAAATCATTAATAAAGAAGTTGATAAGGGAGAGTATGAGTCCATGTGCAAAACCACCATTTCTAACTCCAAATAAAGATGGGGGATAGAGAATATGTATGAATATTAGATAAATTAACAAAATTATAGTTAAGTATAGTTTTCCTATACCTCATTTAGATTATATGATGGATGTGCTTGCAGGAGTAAAATATTTTACCAAGATTGATCTAAAGAGTGGTTATTATCATATTCAACTTTGTGAAAGAAATGAGTGGAAAACAAAATTCAAGACTAAGTATGGCTTATATGAGTGGATGGTCATGCCATTCAGATTATCTAATGCACCTAACACATTTATGAGGGTGATGAATATAGTTTTATGAGAATATATTGGTAAGTTTGTGGTTATTTATTTTTATGATATTTTTGATATTCAATAAGATTAAATAAAAATATTTACAAAATTTGAGAATGGTAATGGATTTGTTAAGAAAAGATAAGTTATATGAAAATTTGAAGAAATGCAAGTTATATTATTTCAGTAGATGGTGTGAAAATGTATGAATAAAGGATAAACGCAATTGTTGAGTTGCTTATTCTAAAAATCATTACAGAGGTAAGAAGTTTCCATGGTTTAGTAATTTTTTTTAGAAAATTTATTAAAAAATTTAGTAGTATTGTGGCACCAATAACAGATTGCATGAGAGGGAAGGAATTTGCATGGACTAGAGCATCCATAGAAAGATTTGAATTTTTGAATAAAAAGATTATATAAATATCAATTTTAGCATTACCGGATTTTAACAAAGTGTTTGACGTTGATTTTAATGCTTTATTTGTGAGAATTGGTGTTGTGTTGAGTTAATAAGGAAATCTAATAAAACATATTAGTGAGAAATTAATTGAGATAATAAAAATGTATTCCACCTATAATGTTGAAATTTATGCAATTGTACAAGCATTAAGACATTGGAGGCATTACCTTATGCCTAAGGATTTTATCCTATTTATAGATCATGAGGCTTTAAAATATGTGAATACACAAAATAAGTTGAATAGTAGGCATGTCAATTAGGTATATTTCTTGTAGGGGCGTACTTTTGTGTTGAAACATAAATCTATAAAACAAAATCATGCAGCTTATGCATTGAGAAAGAGAGTAGAGTTATTAACTACTATGGTAAATGAGGTAGTTGTATTTGAAGCTATCAAAGAATTACATGATACTGATCCCTATTTTTTGAAGGTTGTTGAGTAGTGTAAGAATCCATTAACAGTTGGGAAAGATACTATTCATGGTGAGTATCTTATACAAGAAGGTTATCTCTTTAAAGGGAAACAATTATGCATTATAGTTAGGTCTCTACGAGATAATATAATAAGATAATTACATAGTGGTGGTTTGGTTGGACATTTTTTTAAGATGAGGATAATAGCTTTGGTGGAGAAAAATTATTTTTGGCCAAAGATGAAGAGAGATGTGACAAGGTATGTTTCAAGGTGTAGGATATGTCAGTTAACTTAAGTAAATACACAAAATAGTAGATTACACATGCCATTACCGATTCCAATAAGACCATGGATAGATTTGAGTATGGATTTTGAGATGTGATTACCAAACACATAGAGAGGTAATGATTCAATTTTAGTTACTGTAAATAGATTTTCTAAAATGGTTTATTTAATTCAATGTAATAAAACCAATGATGTTACTAGATTTGAAGAATTATTTTGTAATGATATTATAAGATTGCATGGTGTTCCAAAAACTTTTAATTCAGATAGGGACATGAAATTTATAAGTAATTTTTGGAGCACTTTATGGAAGAACATGGATACTAAGCTAAAATTTAGTAGTTAATATCACCTAAAAATAGATGGATAGATAGAAGTTGTCAATAGGAGCTTGGGAAATTTATTGAGATGTATAGTGGGAGAGAAGCCCAAGTAATGGGACTTTGCTTTTCCACAAGTTGAGTTTGCATATAACAGCTTTGTGAATAGATCAATAGGAAAATCATCATTTTAAACTATTTATGAGAGAAATCTTTAGGGTATTTTAGATTTGGTATAATTACCAATTGTAGATCAAATTAGTGATGATGAAGAAGCATTTGCAGAGCATATGCAACATTTGCAAAGAGTAAAATGAAAGTTGTACGAAAGTAATGAGAAATATAAAGCACCAATAGATGTTAGAAGAAGATCCAAGGTATTTGAAGGAGGATATTTGGTAATGGTTTAATTGATAAAATAAATTTTTCCAAAAGGTATGTACAACAAGTTGAAGTACAAGAAAATTAAGCCATGTATAATTATGAAAAAAATCAATGACAATGCTTATGAGGTGAGTTTACCATAGAATTTTTATATCTCTCCATTATTCAATGTTTCATATTTATATTATTTCCATGGAGAAGATAGTGAAGGTGAAAAATATGAAGAAATAAATTGGAATAGCAAGTTCCAAAGAAGAAGAAAAAGATAGTGCATGTTTTGGATATGAAGATAGTGAGCACTAGGCAAGGGAATTATAAAAAGTATTTGGCCCAATGGGAAGAACTTCAGAAAGAAGACAACATTTGGAATATATAATGGGATTTATATAAGATTAAAAAATAAAAATATCAATAGTACAAATAGGGCAACTCACAAGAACTAAGTTATTTTCAACCAGAGGAGAATGATGCAGAAAGAATAGGCCAAACTTTCGAAGGCCATAAATTTTTACTTGTAACTCCATTTTAGATCTTCCACAATCTAAAACAACAATCTCAAAATGTTCATTTATATCCTAACCTACTCTATCCACTTATAGTTGTTTTTTATATTTTTAGTAGGCCATATGTGATCATCTGAGGGTCTAAAAATACCATTTAATGATTTTTTGTGAATTTTATATTTTTATAAATTATATATTTTTAGGAATAGACATCAAATTCATTTTAATTTCATCCCATAAGATAATTTTAGTATTTAGATTATTTTCGAATATTTTTAGAGTTGTTCGTGCATACATGTGAAACTTAAAATAATAGTTGCTAAAATTAGAAGTTCTTTTTTAAAAAAATTTTACATGTCAACACTAATTTTTATTTACTTATTATTTAATCACGTTTTGGGTTTTATACTATTTTAATTAATTCAATATGAATTTATATGAGTTATTATTTGAGAAGATTTATCTATTGATAAATTATTTTATTGATATTTTTTTAGATTCGTTACCATTCCACCACTTCTTACCATGTATCCCTATTCCATATATGCATTCAAAATACTTAATAATATTGGGCTCCCATGCAAAAGGTATGAAAATATACATGTGTAAAGACAATTGCATGCACGCTTTGCAAGCATTCTAGACCTGCTTACACTCTTAACAATCATTCATAAAAATCAGGCCCTTAACCAACCTCAATCTATAATTAATTTAAATTAAATATGGGTAGTCAAAACTTGCTATAATCATGTGTCCCAACTTTTCATGGTATGAAATATATGAGCATCTAAAGAGGGGCTAAAACTAGGTGTCTTAGGTCTGAAAAACTTGAATTCCTCCAAAGGACCAATTTTACCTTTACACTAATATTATTTACTTTAAATCATATTCATGGCACCTGAATCATCTCATAACACAATTTTAAATGTTTTAAAACTAATTTTTCTCTTTTTGCCTTTGAGTTTGCCTATGGGGTTTGAGTTTGCTTATGGGGTTTACATGAATTTTGGAGTTTAAACACTCTTTAATATCTTTTAATAGGTTTGAAACCATATTCCTAATATTTTAAAATACTTTCCTAATCTTTTAGCTCTCAACCACACCCTAAAACTCCATAAAATGTGCCTGCACCAATGGTGAACATTATGAGACATAAAGGGGACTGTGTATAAAAAAAGGGAACTTACACTTTCCATATGACCTTAAAAATATTAAGTATATGTATATTATTTAATGATCACCAATACAACGAAATTTCAATTCTTTTTGATACATACTTTGTCTTGTATACCCTTTTTGCCAAAGTTTACCTTGAGTTGCCTACATGCTTCCTCCATGCCTAAAATTGTCTTTATTCAAAATTTTGCCTAAAAAACATAAATTTTATCACTTTTATAAGATAATATAGGTTTTAAAAATCATATTATACCATTTTATGACCTCTCGAATGCCTAAAATCCTTTTTACTACCTAGAACTAACAAAACTTCAGTTGGCCTCTAATGGTTGCCTTCTTGACTACAAGAGGTCTATGCAAGAGTATTAATTATTTTAAGTATTTTTATGACATAAAATAAGGAATTGGATTCTTTTTTGTGTCATGGATACCATTCATACCAAATTTCATGCTTTGACTTGACCTGTAGATGCACCAAAATGGCTAATTCCTCTAAGATAGGCTCTAATGTTGATTGACATTAGAAATAGGGTTGATTGTACTAAAATATTGAATATTTAACCTTTCCCCACGAAATTTCATGAATATTTTTGCCTATAGGCCTATTTTTCCAAAAGCTAGTGACATGTTGCCTACTTGGTCAAACTTCAAAACTGAGTTTTCCTCCTTTTTGACTTGGTTTTAGACATAAAAATGTGAATTTACATTTAATATGTCACGAAAATTCTCCCTTCATGATTCCACTCTTCATTGGTTTACCTTTACCTTCATGTAACTCATGTATGACTTAAGCTCCTCAAGGAAAATCCATGGATGCATGTGTGCTTAGTGATGTAGGTAATGGTTATGAAGTGCTTGAATGTAGATTTAATTGTAATTTATTATATTATCAACCTATAATGCATTACATATCCATGTTTTCTTTTTTTACCTTCATACCATGAGACTTTACCATCAAGCACCTTTCTTAAACAACCTTTAGCCCTTTTGAAGATATGATTACTCTCATTTACAATATCCAAATTTGAAAATAGTCCTCCTATAAGTTGAAACTAATCCCTTATTGGTTTATATTACTATAACTTAATATAATATTCCTACTTAGTCTCAAATAATTCTTACCTTTTTTTTTCCAAACAAACTTGAGTACATCTTGAACTCAAATCATTGTCCAAACCAAAAGGTGGTTGTAAGTGTATTTTAGGGTTTGGAGAGTGTGAACATGCTCTTATTTATACTTGAGTCTTTATTATCTCCATTATCAATTCCTTACTCGTTAATATAGGCTCGAAATCCTTGATGAGTACTTCAACCACCTTTTAACCATTTAATTGTAGTCCCTTCACTATGATAGTTGTATGTGTAGGTTATTATGAGGTGACTTTTGACTGCAAAACATATTTTTATGTCCACCCCCTATATGTTTTGATGATCTTAAGATGATATTTCTAATTTTGGTTCCTTTAAACCACTATATTTAACATGAAACCTTCCTTATAGACCATTATCCTCCATCATATCAACCAAATCATAAAAAAGCCTATAGTTACCCTTTTTAGACTATAAATGTGCTTACTTCATGGTGTATGACATTGAGGATTTGAGTCCCTTTGTATTCTCCTTCTGAAATCAACTCCCAATGGAAATATTTGGGTCTGTAGGTTTATATCTTACAAGGTCTATCTTATGTGTTTATGAATACCTATAGTCAAGTTGTATCTATGTTTTTAAGGGTAAGACATACTTATAGGTGATGATCGAGACCAATGCATTGTATCCCATCTCACCTTGATATTCTTTGGATACTTGGTGTGTTCATAAACTCAAAATTCCATTTAACATGGATGAATGCTCTATTTTAATTGAACAAGAACTAGAAGGTCATTTTTAGAGTTCCAACACTATAGACATCACCAAAAATCTTTAGTGAACAAATGTGTAACTTTGAATACTCCATTAGACCACCTATTTGGATCAAACACCCATTTTAGTTACATTGGTAATACCCATTCATGAGGGATACAAGATATGATAATTTATATTCCTCTACGATCCTTGTAACATTGTCATATATTAACACCAAAAGTGGTTGGAGCTCTATTTTAGAGATTTTAGGAAATTTATCCCTAAATTTTATTCTTCAATCCGAAGATGATTTCTCAACTCTAGAAGTAGGCCAAGTAGTCTTCCCTTGTTAATATATTTTTATAACACCTTATAATCAACCATTACCTCCAACAGACCCCTTGTAGTGTTTTTATGAACCTCCTTTATTTATCTCTATTTAGTCATTCAACTTTTCACAAGCCCTCACCTTCTAACTCAGTATTAGGCAATCCTCTTTATGTCTTAGGTAAAAATGATGATATAGGTATTGATGAATCATTAATCTATGGTATAAGTTCTTATAAGGTAAATCACATATTTTTTAACCCCTTATATGTTCCCAAATAAATTTCTCCCTTCCATTCCACACATAAGGCTTAGAATGGTCTCTTAAGGTTTATAGCCTTTTTTCTTGTTTTTTTTCTTATAGGTAAAAAGTATAATGAATCAAGAGATTTTGAAATTCACTCCAAGAAACCTCTATTTATTTTCACTTCTGTGTCAATAGGTCTCTCTAGAACCACTTCGAACTCTCTCTAGACCCACTTTCTCTTTCTAAGTCTTCTCAATAGGTCTCTTTCTAGGCTTTTAAAACACAATCTTATATACACCATATAAATAAGATAGTATAGTTATAGAACCTCTTTAATAACATAGGGAACCTTGAAAACTATTATACTATAATTTTTTTGGCAAATTTGGAGGTTTAAAACTCTTAAAATTAGAAAAACCGTACTTTAGGTCTTCTCTTCTCCTACAAAGGTCCAAGAGCCTAATAAATTCTATATATGGAGTTTTAAAATGTTTGAAAAGTAAAAATGACCTTAAAAAGGTATGTTTCAACATCCCACACATTTCTAAAACACTCAATAAACTATTAATGTCTATTCTTACACTTTTGTATAAGGTTCTTAGTCTCCTTGAATGCACAGACAATCTCTAGGGTTTGTGGCTTGGCTTTGAGGGTTGGATTTTTGGTTTTAAAAAACATAAGTGTCCCCAAACTCCTTTGAAAACCTATTAGGAATTTTCATAACCTAATACATCCAATCATTCATATTTTTTTCTCTTTTTCACATCTATATACCCCTTCAAATAATCCTTGTGTATGGACTATGTTTTCAAGCACCATCACATAAGCCTACATGGTTCACTCTACCAAGTGACATAATAGTACCACATGAATCACCTTGGATATAATCCACAATAAGGTATATACTCACCATATAACTTAGTTTCATGTTGGTTCTCATAACAAACACCAACTCTCCTTTATTCTATTTCTCACACAGGGTTCTTTTCTTACCCCTGTTTCATTAACCATGCTTCATACTTGAACACAATATTATTCCAAGTGAAAACCAATTCCTTTATTGATTTTAAAACTATACCTTGGTCATAATTTATAAATTAATTCTACCCTCTTACAAAACAAACCTAAAACCACTTCGAACTCTAATTCACTTGGTCCTAAACCAAAGGGTGGTTATATGTGGTATTTTCCATTATGCTCAAAGACCTAAACTGAGACTGATTTGTTATTGGATTACCTTTGAAAAAAAACCTTATGTAAATTATCTTTTATTATTATCTCCCTTAAATAAAAACACCACTCCCTCATTATGAATTCAAGTCTGTCATACTCGATGTGCTTGATTGTGCTTCTTATTTACTTATCCTTGTATATACTGAGACAAGGTGTATGATGCTTAGAGGGTGTGAAAAAAACATGCTATCTTATTTATTATCTCTCATCATTATACTCTAAAATTAAAACCCATGTTTAATATCTCCATTCTTGAAGGTATCTTTAGAAAAATATTCTTCAACCTTGGTTGTATCTGCATTTCCTTCCCTTAAGCCCTACTTGAAACTTAAAAGAATATTTGGAATGTACTATGTAATGATCTTATCAACATCAATTCTTATCCATGGATTTTTTGATCCAAACTAATCTCTCTACACCCTAAAAGGTTTCTTGATCTAGCATTCCCACCTACTTGGCTATAGGTTGAAATTTAGTGCCATTTGTACGGACAAGGACAATGCTTGAGACTGCCTTATGGATTTTTCCAATACACAAAGTGCATATTATTTAATCTCATGATGATGATTCCTCAACAAAAATATAAATTTTCATAAGGCATTTGAGGATTATTACATCTCTTTAAGAGCATAGTGTACCGTTTTGACTCCAAGTAGTCCTTTGTGAGTTTTAGGTGACATTTAGGTGGTTGTATATGATGTATTAGAGGCTTACATCCTCTTATCCAAGATTGTGGTGGTCTAAATAAATCCACACTCATCTAAGTCACTCCACATCATACATTTTTTAGGAAAAATGCCAAGGTTCACTTTATGAGTTTGTGAGTCACCTAAAGCCATGATGTAGGTGACTTTCCTAAGCAATGACACATTTGTAGGTGTTGATAGAGGTCAATACCTTTATTTCCAACCATTTTGATGACTTTTGAAATAATGGTGTATTTATAAACCACATAAGATCATTGGTCATGAATATATACTCTTGTTAGGTTACCTTGGATCATGAGATCAAATGGAACTTGAAATAATATAATAAACACTACCCTTCCTTAATGGACAAATTCATGGTTTGAAATCCTCTTTTAAACATGTTCCTTTAGTCAAATTTCCAATCTCTTTTATAATGTTATTCCCTTATATGGAGGCTACAATATATAACCATTAAATCTCACCTAGGTTATCTATCACCTCATAAAATTTCAGCCTCAAAATCACATAGGGCTCTATTCTAGAGCTTTTAGGGAACTTGTCCCTAAAACATAGTTCCCTCATATGCACATAATTTCTTCTAACCTATCTACCAATTTTGGATTCAAACATGACTTCCGTGATACTTTAAATATCCATAAACATAATGGAGGTTCCAAAACATGTCAAATCTTCCCATGACCATGCTCAATTCTTTGTGTAAGGCCACCTATGGGTGGACATCTTAGTATGCATGTAATGACTATGAATCTAGGAAATATGCATGACATATAATATTGTGATCAGTATAATAACCTCATAAGGACACAAAATGCATCCTTCTAACCTTGAAGAATTTTAAACAAGTTTCAATACTCTTATTCCAATGGTTTTAGTCTCCTGCAAGTGTTGATATAATTGCAGACAAGGCAATGAATAACAACATGAATAATGCACATGTTATATGGGATTTCAACAAGTTTTATACTCTCACATAATCTTCAAATGAATTTCATAATATTATAATTCTTGAAATAATATTAATTATCCTTTTCAACATGATTGATCTTCTATATATCACCTATGGGTGTTGATTCAATGGTGTAAGACCATGTATACATAAGGTATGGCTATCACATCATCATTTTCATACAATTAAATAGGTTTTGATTGATTGATCATGAAACAATAATGTGTCCCATTCTTTAATACTATTAAAAATATCTGCATAGCCATGTTTAGACCTCAAAATACCATGACTACCAATTGGAACTTGCAAGAAGTGACCATGTGTAACATTCTTTATTGTACTTCATGAATGGTATATGTGTGAGACTAAAATTGGAAATAAGGAGATTTTTAGGAAATTTAAGAGGTGTAAACATCATATCCACTTTTGTTTCAAACCACTAGAGTAAAGGAAAACCTCTGTAGTTGATAAACATACTTGCAACTCCATTGGAGATCCAAAAAGCAACTTGGTTGTTTGTCCTATCAAGGCTTTGATGAAATAATAAGGATTGATGAGAGAGATAACTTGTATAAGTTGATTTGGCATATATAGGAGGAGTTACATTATCCCTCTTACCTAGGTTTGCTATAAAATTGATCAAATGGGCCATTCACAAAGACAAGAATGACAACAAGGATTATGCCATAAGTATCTTCCTAGGAGGAATTAGATGATGAAAATAATTGGAATATGTATTATTTGAACTTAAAATGACTCACCTAAAACTGTTATTTTTCATTGAATTGTAGAGTGAATCAACATAATAAAACATGAACCTTGTCTAGATGAGTAGGATACCTAGACACCCTTGAACTGTTAGTTATTTTTCATAAATATGGGTAGATTAACCAGACCACCAATTCCAAAAAGTGGAAGGAAATTAGGGTCTCTATAATTGTCCAAAATATTTTATCCCAACTCTTTCTCTCTCTCTCTTCATCATACTGAGTGAAAACATGAGGCTCTCCTAGAGTTGTTCAAAACTACCCAAAATGGTTTTTCCTTAGCATGAAGAACCAGAAGCCTACCTATGAAATCCAATAATTGGAAAATATATTTTATGATTTAAGTGACCTTTAATTCATTATATAAACCCTCCAAAATTCTTGGACCTCTATTTATGGTAGAAAACATGTTTCATGTCTAGTTTGCAGCTAATAACTTCTCCTTACTTTTGGTAGTTCTTATGCTAGAACATAATTCTAAGGGCATATAAGAGGTTGTTAGGGACACCATGGATGCCGAACATGACATCTAAAAAACTATTCTACCAAAGCTCCAAAATGCTCCAAAATACATCATTTTGCTCCCAAACTCCTCTCCTCCACTCCAAATGACTTTAAATGGCCTTGAACATGTCTAAAAGGATAAAACACGCCATAATTAGGTGGGTGGAAGTCAAAACCAATTTTACTTCCTCAAGAATTTACTTTTTCACTTGCAAATTCTATTTTGAGGACCTTTAAACCATCTAATGCACTTTTGGGAGTCTTTTTCACATAATAGCTTCTCTAGGTCTCATTTTTGACCCGTTACAATCTCTTAGACTTTGTGAGGTCATCCTTCATGAACCTAAATGCTTGAACACCATTCAAACCTATTCAATATTTCACTTGTATTTTTAGACTTGTTTCTAGGCCTTTTCTTAAAAATAACAAAATTATCCTTAAAACATGCTTAAAGTGTTTCAAAAAACTTCAAGTGACATGTGGTAGGGTCATCAGGTTTGTATCTTAATTCCATGATTGTATCACCAACTTAACAAGAACTTTGATTAACTTCTCACACCATACCATGACCTCCTAAGATTCTACACTACATCATCAAGTCAAGACCAAAAAGGGACTAGTCATGGGGGTAGGTTACTAAATGGTCCATGAGAGTGGCCTAATACATGTAGGAAAAAGTTTCATATGTAGGCCAATTTTGGCCAACATTTTTGACATTCTCTTGGGATTGCATGCTTGTTTTACAATAGATTACTTACCTTGTCTAATCCATTACACATATGGGGTCATAAGACTTTTTTTCCAATCGATATGAAAGTGGTACAAGGTTGTCCATTTATAAAAACCTCCTCTTGACGAAACAAGGACAAATAAGAAACAAAACCAAAAATATATTGAATACACTTAGGTAAGGGGAACACACAACTAAAAGGGATGTGCACAATGCACTTAGAGGAAAACATGAAAAACTATACAAAATGTATAATATATACAAAGGTGAAAACTTTTATAATAAAAAGGATTTAGATAAATATCATTAATTGGGATGGGTAATACCTCTCCATCCAGTTGGGAAATATAAAAAATATTATGTTGTTTGCATCCATGGATCAAATAAGGACCACTACATAGGCTATCAAACTTGGTATGGTTGTTTGGCTTGGCCTTATTTAAATCCAACTTGAGGACTAGATTTCCCTCTTTGAAATCCCCTTTTATGGCTCTCTTGTTAAAGGATTTATTGACTTGATCTTGTTGTGACTCTAGTGTCTTTATTACAATGTCTCTTATTTCTTCAAGATCCATAAGCTCTACCATCTTTACATTCATAGGTTCACTCTCAATCAACTCAAGCTGATGGGATAGTTCCAAGGTAGGTAACTCAAGAGATATGTGTAACTTGGATTCTCTCCCATATACAAGGCCAAATGGTGAGTTGTTAATGGTAATTTTTGGAGTCACTTTATCAACCCACAATTTTATCCTTAATTTTGTGTGCCAGACACTCTAATTCTCTTCAATATTCCTCTTGATGATACGTATCAAGTTTTTATTTGTTGACTCTGCAAGTCAATTGCCTTAGGGGTAGTAATTGCAGGATGTACTAAGGTAGATGCCTAGTTAAAGTTCCTATTCCCTTATGCTCATGCTAAAAAATTATAAGGCATTATATAAAATTATTGTTGCTAGTACATCAAAACTCATTAGTATACTATCATAGAAGTCCAATACTATTATTTCATTCACTTATTTTAGAACAATTACTTCCACCCACCTAGTGAAGTAGTCAGTGTAGTGAGTACCCACTTGTGGCTACCACTAAAAGGTGGATTTATCATTCCTATGAAGTCCAAGACCCACTGCATGAAGGGATGCTCTACTTGAATTGGGTTGAGAGGAAGGGCTACCAATATTTTCTTACCTACAAAGAGAGAAAACTTTTGACATTTTCTCACCCATGCATATACATCCTTGAAGAGGCTGGGCTAGTACTAACTATCTTTTATTACTTTTTCTATTGTATTCCTTGGAAAATATGGCCTCCTATAGGCCCATCATGGAATTACTTAAAGAGTCTGGTCATTTGGCCATCATATATACACCTTAAGAGAACTCTATTCAGGTCCTTCTATAATATAACCCCATCAACCAATGCATAAGATATGGAATGAAGTCTAAAATACCTTCTCTTTTCTCTATCCATACCTTGTAGGTACTCACCTATTATCAAGAACCTTGTCATATCCTAGAGCTAGCTAGTGTGAGGTGGAGGTGCATCTATCTATGAGTTATCTTGTGTCACCAAAACAACCTATTTATCTTCATGAAGGTCATCAACCATGTGTTCACATAATACCTTTCCTCTCACTAGCTCACATGACCTTGATCTCTATTTCATATTTCATGACCTTGAGAATCCAACCAGCCCTCTTCTCATTCAGGTCTTTGTTAATAAAGAAGTCTCTCACTCTAGGATGGGACACCATAATATAGGTTACTGCTATAAGGACTTGATTTTCTATAAAGCTATACCTTACTTATTACCCATCAAGTCCTTGACTAAAAAATTTAATTGGTTGCTCAAGTCCTTCACCATTTATTGCATTTACATAGACTATATATATTGTCAATATTATCAAAGGCATACAATATAAAATCCCTTGATGAATCAAGATTCGTGAACATATGTGCTTGGGTAATGGCTTGCTTGATATCCTTAAATACTACTTTACCTTCTCCTAACTAGATGAACACATGATTATTCTTCACCATAATAGTAATGGGTTTGACTAAGCTTTAAAAACCAAGTATAAACCTCCTCATGAATATTATATTCCCAAGAAAACTCTAAAGTCTCTTTTTATCCTTGGGTAAGGATAATTCCAAAATAACACTTATCCTATCAAGATCAATAGCTAGTCCCTATTTTTAGAAAATATGTCCCAATATTATACCCCATTGATATTAAACACAAACCTCTTGGGATTCAATAAGAACAAATATTCTCTGCATCTTTCAAAGATCAATCTTAGGTGGTCCAAGTGTTCACTAGCCTTGTTGGAGAAAATTATTATGTCATCCAAGTAGACAAGAACCATATGATTTAGAAATCCATGGGAATCCATCTCCATGGTTCTTTAAAAAGTGGCCCTAGTATTTAATAGGCCAAAAGACATCTTCTTATAAGCATATGTGCCACACTTTGTGGTGAAGGTAGTCTTGTAATGGTCTTCTTTTCTTACCAAAACCTGATTGTATCTTGAGTACCCATCCAAAAGAGAGAAGCATTATAAACCAACAACCATTTGAAGGATTCTCTCCATGGATTGTAATGAGTAATGATATTTCAAAGAGACCCTATTCAATTCTCTGAAATCCACACATAAATGGATCTCATTGTTCTTCTTTCTCACAGGAACCAAATTAGCTACCCCTGAGGAGTGCTTGATGGATAAAATTATATTAGACTCAATCAAATTATTCAACTCTTTCCTCATTATCTCTTCAATATTTGGGTTCATAGACCTTTATTTATTCATAAAAGGCTTTGAATTGGCCTCCAACTCTATGGTGTGTTGGGCTAGTTTGCGATCAAAGCCTCTAAGATAATTGTATTCCCAATCAAATATGTTCGATTATTATTTAAAAATTTCAATGAAAACATACATTTATATCTCATTTCTTACATTTCCAAGCTTGAGGATATTTTCTTTGAAGATAAGGATTCTGCCATATTTCTCTTCATCAATTACCATCACTACCTTGTCTTTCGTCATGTGATCTCTTTCATGGAAAAGACCTTCAAGGGTGACCATCCTTTTATGAATTTTGTTATACCTAAGATAAAAAAAATTTATCCTCATAAATTTTTTGAAGTTTTCCTTGGTTCATTAAGGAAAGCTTTACCTCTTGCTATAGAAAATAAGCAGTCTACTTATCACTCTTGAAGACCTGCCAACGAGCCTCATTGTTTGGAACTAATGGTCTTACTACCAATTTGACATATGGTTGTACTTTGGACTTATTCAACTTGTTTGGGATGTCAAATTGATCCACCACAACTTCCAACCTATCAACATTCTAATTTTATTCCCCTATCACTACTTTGATGTTGAATTCTTCAAAGTCTTCAATATGCCCCACACTCTATGTTTGTAGGATTTTATAAAGGGATTCTTTATGGTGCTTTAACTTCTAACCTAATGCACTATCAACTTACTATCTCCATACACATGTAACTACTTGATTCCTTTTTTACTTGCCCTTTTAATACCATGGATAAGACCCTCATACTTAGCTACATTGTAAGAGCAACTAAATTGGAAGGGTTGGCTAAAATTGGCCTACATACAAATATTTTTCTTGGATGGATCATGCCACTCTCCAATTTGTTACATTTTCATGAATATTCATCTTCCATGAATGAACACCTATAGCTGCTATGTAGGATATCATTGCTTTAAAAAGGAAAAGTTTCCTAGCGTCAATCACTTCATGATTGAAAGAGCTTGTTTAAAGAAGGATGCTAGCACAAGCCTAGAGGAACCTGACTATCTTAACACATGATGCAATAATTAATAGATTATTTTTGTTGTGAATATAATAATTATAATTAAAAATTCAACCAAAGTTGAAAGATTATATAAAAATGATTTATTTTACACCATGAATATCCCTTGCAAGTTTAGTGTCTTGATGTGTTTTATATTTCAATATATAATCCTTCAAATATGATCTAGCAGTGTGGTAAATGCTAGGGGATATCAAATTAAAGCCACAAAAAATAGTTTTCTAGATTCAAAAATCTTCAACAAGTTTTAAAGTTGAATGTAAGAGTGCCAAGTGTCATGATATTAGAATCCGGAATCAAGGATCAATGGCATATAGGTGATCAACTGAGTCAATAGGTCATTGCAGATATACAATGTTAATTCAATCATGTAATTAAATATATAAAATGCAAAATTTGGTGGATTGAGTGTGGATAATAACACCCAATCCATAGGTCCATCTTGCTTTCTCTCATGACCCTAATATACATGTTTTCACTAATTCCCAATCATTCGTAACCTCTTAGATTAAAACCTTGCAGACACAAATTTCTCTTTCCATGCTTAATCTATCCCCTAGTTCTCATCAACCATGGAAAATAGTCCCTAAACTTGTAATACAACACTAAAACCGTAGGTGTCTTATTTTTGGCATTATTGTCCAAGTGCATTTTGGTTTTTAACAGTCATATTCTTCTGAATCTTTATCCTAATTCATGTCAGCCTAATGTGAATTAACTCACAATCATTAAATACCATATAATATGCCATTAAAAGTCTATTTATAATGGTTGACACTCATTTTCAATAGAGAAGCAAGAATACAAGTAAGACCACTTAATTAATCTATCTTATTCTCTACATATAGCCATCTAATATTATTCCAAGTTTATTCAAACCCTTGCACCAGTCTATAGTCATCTCAAGCACACCCAATTTTGGTTTTAATTATATCTTCATCACACTATTACACCAAAAATTTCAATGGGAGAACTACATATAGCTTGACCCCTCCTCAAAGTATGGGTATGTAGGTAGCATTCCCACACACAAGGTGTGAAGTGCATCCAGTGTATCCTTTACACACTTACAACTTTTCTTTATTTTCCAAAATTCCATTTAATTACATAGAAGACACAATCACATGAAGAATTATATCTACATGGATTTATGCTAACATCAAGGATCTAAAATTTGGTACACATGCTTACGTAGACATGTAGAATAAAACCCAGAAAATTAGATATCTATGAGTAGTTTCGATAATAGCGACAAGACTAGGACTATAACACCAAATAGTAGGGTGTCCTATCTTTTGTAGTCCTATGTAATCAAAAAATGAAGTCCAAATATTATTTTTCAATAGTGTCCCAATGATGTTCCTCTAGTATCAAATTATGTCTCAACTATAACAACCTAGAATGAACTAATTCATATTTTCTCTCACTTATTAGTATCTTTAGAAAAGGAAAAAATACAATCTATTTACATAAATTAGTGGCTTAATTATTGCATATTATTTACTAGTTTTATCATACTCTTAGACACATTTATTATTTAGGAACTAAACCTCTAATTTCCCAACAATAATAAATCACTCGGTGAACCTGACTTACTTTGAATTTTGCATAAAAACCCTATAAACCCTAGGTTAAATTCCCAATTTATTTTTCCCATTAATTATTTAATTTTTTTTCTTAAATATTAAAATAAAAAATTCCTCTAAAACTTTGATATTTTTTAGTAAATTTAAAAAAAAAAAAAAATTCAAACCCTAGTTGCATCAACTAGCTCTGGGTAATTTTCCAGTAATTTTCTAATGATTTTTAGAATTTTTACTACCATATTTAAATCAAAAAATCAATTAAAATTTCAAAAATTCATAGTATTTTTGAAAAAACAAATTATAAAACCCTAAATGCATTTACTAGGTCTCTTTAAATCACTAATTTTCCAATAAATTTTATATTTTTCACTTGCATATCCAACTCAGAAATTCAATTTAAATTTCAAAATTTCAATGTAATTTTTCAAATAATTATCTTTGAAAACCCTAGTTACATATAATATGCCCCTATACTTTTTGAGGTTTCTCCTTACATTTATAATCAGAGTACAAAAATGGATCTCACTTATTTTAACATATTTCTTACATAGCTTGTGAATAATAAGGAGGCCTTACTTGGTCCTATCCTATACATGAATGATGAAATATACCATATGTTAGTACAAAGATTAATTATTTGAATTTCATGCTTAATTTTCATAATAAGGTATGATATCACAAAATTTATTGTTAAAAATACACAATATTTCAATATTTCTTTTTCATACTTTCTCTCCATCATCCAAAATAATTTCCAAATCTATTTTTCTAAACACATTAGACATATCACAACACATGTCAAAATTATTTATGCATTCATGCACAATGTAATTATCTTTTATCTCTTTCTTCCTATATCTCATATGGAAAAACATTCAATTTTATCATGATAAACACATTAGACATATCATAACACATGTCAAATGTTTTTTTGCATTAATGCATAAATCCGTGCTCTCTATCCCTTGTTTGTTGTCATGCATATGGAATGTTATTTATAATCATATTGATATACAACATACAACTCTAATTACATACATTTTATCCAATATACATGGTTTCTACCTAGATATATCTAAATCTTTGGCTACATACTTAGAGGATCCATTACATAAGATAATAACCACCTACCAAGTTTCAATGTCATATCTTATGCACAAGAAATATTTTCCTTCTCCTCCTCTCCCTCAAGAGGGTGATAGTTACTTTCCCTCTAACCATGTCCATGCTATCACCCCTCCAAAAGGTGAGGTATCCTATACTATTTTTCCTAATGCATACATTTAGTCTATAGATTCTTCACACCCTCTTCAACATATGTGCTTACATGTTCAATTAGAAGTAACTAAGATTTGCACTTATGAGACACTAAGGGATCAAATCACCCATATGAGAAATTTAATTTTAAATTTACAAATGCAGAATCATTTATTACATGAAAATATCACAATATTGTAAAATTAGATTATAATACAGAAGCCTCAAAGGCACCCTAGTGTCAATCATGTATATACACCTTCATCTAGTCAATTTGTTGCAAGCAATGTTACATATCAAAATAATAAATGACAACAAATTAAATTTATAACTAGTGATTCAAAAAGCATTAAATGATAAAATAATCATTCAAATGAGGTAATAAGGGAAATGATTAAATCTAAGTTGATCAAACTAGCTCCTTTACATCCAGTGAGAAGATCTAGATATTATTGTTCATGTCATAGAATAAATGGGAATCACACAAATTTATGTTTGGAATTGAAATAACATATACAATAGATAATTGCTAATGAGGACTCTATACAAGGTAAATCAATCAAACAATCCATAGTGACATAGAAATACATTAACAAATGGTCAAATTTAGAAACAATATAAAAGTGGTTACCAAAAAATAACTTAGAACAATAAAAGGATCAAAAAGCAAAATTAGAGAAACAAATAATACCACAAGCATAGGTAAAGCATGAAAAAGATACAAATCTACCCCTCGAAAATGAGGCTCAATATTCAAATTAGTATGGGTTTGGAAAAAAATATCTACAATAGTTTGATTATCAAGGTCAAGGGTTGGGCAAGCATGCTCAAGGCATCACTACTCCTATTCTAGCAATTGATAATGTTTGTCACCAAGGTTTATGATCTATTGAACATCCTAATGAAAATCATTCATAGACATAATTTATCAAAGGAAAAGATCTAGATACAATAAACATTAACACTAACAATCCATTGGTTTAAGATCAAGATGATAATAATGAGTGGAACAATCTAGGTTTCTATGATCTCCAAGATACATGTAATTAATCCAGATATTCATAGTCATATTCATAGCCATTCCCTTGTGCTTCATAATCATGCATGATTCCTTTATTTGCTACAAGTTACCATGATGGGGAATCTCTTTCAAAAATAATCAGTTAGTAGCATCTCTTCTCATGTTTGCTTATAAATAACTTATATCAAAATATAAAAATAATACAAAATTTCAACAATTAAAAAAACATTCAAATTAATTCAAAAAAAAAAACATTTTCATTGTATGCATCATCCATGATTTACATTTATATTATTATTTTAGACTTACATTAATTTTTCTATGTTATTATTTGTCAATTATCTACATTACCATGCTTCACTTGATCTTCTTGAAGTGTGTGCAGTGACTTCAAGCTCCTTAATTGCTTCAGTCTATCCATTCAGGGGTCATCCTACTTATACATTCAAGATGCACATTGATACATCTTTCCATTGGTGACATCTTCTACATGACTACACCATTCAAGTTATGTCATCCCTACACCACACACTCTAGGTATTAGGTTGATGTACATTACATTCTATCTTACGTAGATTACCACATTAACACTCACTAGTATCTTGTACTTGTGTATTTGCTAGTATATACCTAATCTTGTACTAACATGTCTTGCATAAATTCACTTCTTGTTTTGATTAGTTATATGCAATTGTATTTCTATTTTTTACATGTTTTCCTTTCTTTCTTTTCATAGATAGATGTGATTGCATTTATATTTTCAATTTTACTTCTTATGTGTGCCTTATGGCATTTGCCAATATCCTTTACTTGTATTTGTGTGTGTGTAATTTTGGACATTTGCCAATGTCCCTTGCTTGTACTCTTATATGTGCGTGTGGCCTTTGTGATAATCTTGCTTTTTTTTGTGGTATGTGTATGTGGCATTTGAACATGCCTTGTATATTTGATTTCTAGTATGAGTGAAATGTGCCTATGTCCCTTATTTTCTTGGCCCCTTGACCACCCTTGTATTCTTATTACTTTTTATTTTTTATGCTTATTGATTGATTTCTTATCCTTGATTGTAATTCCATGATCCATATCATGCATTTATCTTGATTTATTGGATGCCATGATGGACATCATGCTTCATCCCTTCTTGAAAAAAATAGTTAATAGCTAACACTTTCAATTTTAGTTCAGTATATTGCACATGCTTTTACATTGTTATATCTATCTAGTCATACCCCTATTGATCTAACAATCTCTAAATATAAATATTACTATATCTCAAGATATCTTGTCAACATATCATTGTTATATCATATATCCATGCAACATAACACACTTGTAGGGCTATCTCTTTTTAGGGTAGTCATTTTAGGGTATTCATTTCTCCCCTCAAAAGAGAGGTCAATAAACAAGGGTTTTGTCATAGAGATTAGAGCTCCTAGTGGTCAAAATAATAGTTTTTAGAACACTCAGAATAGAATCTTGACATCAAACTAGGTATAACAGACCAAGTAAACATTAGAGAATCTAGAATAGTCATCAAATTTGGCCTTGGATAATATCACCAAAGCTAGACTACAACATTGGATAATAGGGTGTCTTATTTTTGGTTCTCTTGTCCAGATAATAGAAACATTAGTTTCTCCATAAATATTTAGAAAAGGGATTTTAGTCACATGTTTCTCAACATAGCACAATTCAGATTTTGCATGTTTTTGTATAGTTTTTGCATAGAGAATATAGATATAGTGGGTATCATGCATGACATGATGGCTCTCACTTCTAGTTTTAGGTTTGGTAGTTGATATAACTTCTAGATTAGAATCCATGTTCTAGACATTAGTTATTAGGGGAAATGTGTGCAGCACATTGTTCCACCTCTCTTTTTGAGTTCAATTTATTTTCCTAAGCATTCTCAGTAATTTCATGCCTTACTCCATTTATAGCTGGTTAGCATCATTTTCTCAAATTTGGGATTTCATACAAGTTTAGCTTCCTAATTTATTGAGTACTTGAGTTCCTAAGTTGGCTTCTGCATAAGCCTATTACACTAGTTTTAGAGTGGATTTTATACAAGCCTAATTTCCATCTTTCAAAATGGCCAAGAGTGGCCTAGCTTCCAACACATATTCAACTATCCATGCCACATTGTTAGATTTATAGAATATTCATGGGCTTTAGGATACATCTCATATGACATACTTCTTCATACTAGTATTAGTTTATCAATTCACTTTATAGGGAAATGATAGAGCTAAAGGACTAGCCTTTGTATTATTGAGCCACCTATTTAGAGGGATTAGACACATAATCCAAACATTTATTAACACACATATGATTCATTAGCTTCACTTAGTGGGAAATGATAGAGCCAAAGGGCTAACCTTTTGCATTCTTGAGCCACCTATTTAGAAGGATTGGACACATAGTCCAAATATCAACTGACACATGCATGATTCATTAGCTTTACATAGTGGGAAATGATGGAGCTAAAGGGCCAACCTTTATATTCTTGAGCCACTTATTTAGAGGGATTGGAAACATAGTCAAAACATTGATTGAGACATGCATGATTTTTTATCATCACTTAGTAGGTAATGATGGATCCAAAGGGTTAGCCTTTGCATTCTTGAGCCACCTATTCAGAGGGATTGGACACACAGTCCAAACATTGATTGACACATGTATGATTCATTAGCTTCACTTAGTGGGTGATGATAGATATAAAGGGCTAGCCTTTGCATTCTTTAGCCACATTCTAAGGAATTAAGCACTCATCTCCATTTATGATATAACTTTTGGTATAACACACACCCAACATACTCTAGCATCATAATAGGTTTTTTATTGGTTCACATACTTGGTGAGTTGTATTTTTTCCTTTCTCTTCCTCTCTCTTTTACCAAATTTTATTACATTCTTATTTTAGATATAGTGTATCTATTAAGGATTGATCTATTGTATGTTTTTCATTACAGATTCACACTTCACACCATGCTCTCTCTATGCACATCCAACATCACACAGCTTCATGATCTTTGCTTTATAGGTAAGTTTAGGTATGCTTTTTATTTTTCCTTTATCTTAGTATTTCAGTTTTTGCATCACTAGAATAAAGGCAGGGGGGAAATTTAGTCATATATAATGGAAAATTTGGTAGCTTGAGTGTGGATAATGACACCCAATCCATAGGTCCATCTTACTTGCTCTCATGATCCTGAAAGTCATATTTTCACTGATTATAAATCATCCATAGTCTCCTAGACTAAACCCTTACAGACCCAAATTTATCTTTCCATGCTTAATCTATTCCCCTAGGGCCTATCATCCATGGACAATAGCACCCAAACTTTGACTATAGTGCTAAAACCTAGTGTGTCCTATTTCTAGCATTGTTATCTAAGTGCATTTTGACTTCTAATAGTAATATTATTTTGAATATTTATCCTAATTCATGTTATCTTAACACAAATTCATTTAACCCATGATCATCAAATCTCTTATAAGAGGCCATTTAATTTCTATTTACAAGTGTTGGCACTCATTTTCAAGAGAGAAGCAAGAATATAAGCAAGATCACTCAAGCAATATTCCTTATTCTCTACATATAGCCATCTAATATTATTCCAAGCTTATTCAAACCCTTACACCAGTCCATATTCATCTCAAACACACTTAATTTTTCATTTACTTACATCTTCATCACACTATTGCACCAATCACTTTAAAGGGAGAACTATATATAGCTTGATCCCTTCTTGGAGTATTTGTATGTAGGTAGTGTGCACATACATGGGGTGTGAATTTAATCTAGCATATATTTTCAATGCTAACCCATTTTCCCTATTTGCCAAAGTTCCATTTAATTGCATAGAAGACACAAGCACATTAATAATCAACTCCATATAGTGTTTTGCTAACATCAAGGATCTAAAATTTGATACACAAGTTCACATAGATGTGGTGAACAAAACCCAAAAAAATTAGATCTTTAAGAGTAGCTTTGACAACAATAAAAATACCACAACTATAGTGTCAGATAGTAGGGTGTCCTATTTTTGGTGGTCATGTTCAATCACAAAATAAAATCCAAATCTTAGTTTGTAATAGTGTCCTAGTCCTACTCCTCTAGTATCATATTGTGTTTCAGTTGTAATAGCCCAAAATGAGCCAAGTGATATTTTCTCTCACTTATTAATATTTTTAGAAAAGGCAAATTTACAATCTATTTACACAAATTAGTGACTTAATTATTGTATATTATATACTAATTTTATCATACTCTTAGACCCATTTAATATTTAGGAATTAAACATCTAATTTATCAAAAATAATAAATCATAAAGCCACAAGAAATAGTTATTTACATTAAAAAATCTTCAACAAGTTTCAAAGTTGAATGCAGGGCTACCAAGTGTCATGATATCAAAAGCTGGGATCAAGGATCAATAGCACACAGGTGATCAATCAAGTCAATAATTCAATGCAGATCTATAATATTCATTCAATCATGTAATTGAAGATCAATGGTGAGCATCAAGTTAAAAGGTTAGATAAAATTAAGAATAAATGCAATGGTGCCAAGTGTCTCGATCATGGTAAACACCTTAGAAAATTGATAGCCTAAATTTAATCATACATTCAGATAAAGATCAATGACACATGTTTGATCAAGTAGATCAATGATATATGATGTGTATTTTACTATGTAGAAGCAGATTGATAGTGGAAATGAGGTCAATAATTCAATGATCCCAAATTACATGAAACTGCACCCATGGAAAAAAGATGTTAATCAAATGGAGACTAATACAAGGGATAATAAAAGGCATGCAGTTCTACTAAGACTCATAATATTGAATATAGATGAAGATTAATGACAAATGTTGAAGGTTAAACCCAAGAGACTCCTAAAGATATCAATGGAGCAAATTTGATCAAATCTCTAGAGGGCATAATATTAGGATAGTGTCTAAAGTGACAATAATCAAGTTTTAAAATTAGAAAAATAGTGTGGCAAGGATATGAAACATGGTTGGACATGTCAGATAAAAATATTTCACCACCCAAATCTATAAATGTGTAAAAATGAGATCAAAATGTGATCTAGGTTACCAGATCAAACCCTACAAATTCATATGTTACCCTCAAAGCTCAATTCTATGCAAGGGTCTGCTCAGTCAGGTTATGAAGTTTGTCTTGGGTTTTGAATTTATGACTTGATCATGATCAAGAGACTATGTATCTTATGGATCTTCATTAACATTATGACTCTGTGAAACATAATAAATGGATTAGTTTTCATCTATAGTTGACCTATGTTCAGGGTTTGGAGTAAAGCTAGAGTTATGACTATGAAAGGAGTGTTATAAGGGACACTAGATAAAATAAATAACATATCAAGATAAAGTAAGGTGTTTTAATCTCATTAAATATATGGAGAGTTTATAGGTTGATAAAGTAAAGTGGAACATTTAATGAAATTTGAAAAGTCTTTGGATACTTTCCCATTTTAATGAATTATGACTCAATACCTTGAATGAGATTTTATTTCTTAGCGCATTTATAAGACAATGAGTGGGCTTCAAAGCTATTGGAAGCTAATGTATTATTAATTAGTTGAGCAAGAATTAGTAATAATTAAACAAAATGTGGTTGGGACTCGATTAAATTTTTTTTCTCACTTCTCTCTCTCTTGTCCTTTCCTCATATATCTCCCATTTTTTCCCCTAGAAAAGAGTTTTTTTTCATTTTTTGGAGGAGGACACTCTCATTTTGACAAGGGGAAAACCTATAAAAATATTTTATGAAAGACATTTTAAAGTAATAAACATAATTTTTACCTGTTTCTTGCCTCTGGATTGTGTTTAGCAAGATTATGCATGATGGCTTTGTAAAAAAGTGTTCTTCCATGTCCATTGTCCTTCTTTCTTGCTTATTTTTAGGTTTTTTCAATCAATTTTTAGTCCTTAACTTGTGCTTTTTCTACCACTAATGGATGTTTGGTGTCAATATTATAATTCCTCTTTGATTCATTTATTTGTTATTGAGCCTAGTTTATGAAACATTTATGTAAATTATCTAGTTTGTGAGGTTGTGTGAGCAAGGATTGTCTTATGTTGCATCAATGCTTATTTCTTGCTTATCTAAGTCTCATTTAAACTTGGTGCATCACTCTTTTAGCTCCATTATTTACCTTTACCCCACTCTCTATCCCTTTTCCAAGTAGAAACATTAGTTTATGTGATCTGCCAAGAAGAATTGGCCTCCTATGGAGGTTTAGCCTCACTACAGGATACCCATAGCCTACGGTTGTCCCAATTTTATGGCTTATTTATAGAGAACTTGAGGAAACATATTCAAGGATAAAAATTAATGCCATAATAGTTTATGGAATGCTCTATGGGATCATTTCAAATAGGATTGGCCAATTTTTATGTTGGTTTGATCAATTTTTAGTGGTTAGAGCTTTCATCTTTTAGTATCTGGTGATTCCAAAGAACACTCAACAATCTGGTGGCAAGGAAATAGCTATCTTTCATGCCAAAGGTGACTGCAACATCAAAGTATAGAGGTATTCCTTTTGAATTTATTTAATTACTTTTTAACTCATTAAGAAGGTTAAGGTTTCCTAACACTCATCCGTACAAGGGAGACTTTCGTCCTAACCTAATTTTTAATCCTACTTCTACTAGAAGATATTTGTTAGCTCTTTCCACTACCATGGCATCCCCTAGAGATTTATCTTTTATGGATTTCAATGGTAAAAGTCCTTTAGACCTACAATAGTATGATCCTATCCTAGTGGTATATCTTAAAAGTGTTCCTTACTTCAATGGAGACCAATCTGTAACCCATTCTGATCACCTTAGACACATAGCTAGCTTTTGTAATATTCATGATATCACTAAAGAGAATCTGGACATCAAGGTGTTGGCCATATATTTCAAGGGAAAGGCTCTGGACTGGTATATAAACCTTACTGATGACTACATCACATCATGGAATTAGTTAGGTGATGTATTTTGTAAAAGTTATAAAGACAAAAGTGACCACTTGTCACTTGCAAAATAGTTAACCATAATCAAGAGGTACCCTCATGAGGTTATGCAAGAATTCAATACCATATTTCAAAAGACATGGGATAGGATTCCAATCTCTATTAGGCCTAGTCTAAATTATTCTTTCCTTTACTATCTAAAATATATCAATAGTGATATTGCAGTAATGATTCAGTATATGGGAGGAAACACACTACTAAATACTTATGAGGTGGCAATTAGAGGAGAGAATTATCGAGTAAAAGATGGAAATCTTACACCTAGGCAATTAATGATTTTGTTTCCTAAGATGCAAATACCTCCTATTATTATTCATTCCCTTATTTACATCCCTACTATGCCAACACTTGCCACCATACCTACACCAAAGTAGGAAAAGGCTTCAACTAGTCAACCTAGTGACTCCCAAAAAAAATAGAATATCCAAGAGCTTAAGAGCATGTTTAAATCCTTTGGAAATGAATTGGTGAAGGTGAAGAGGCAAAAAACCTAGTTTAATAGACCTTATCAAAATCCATATCAGCCTTCATAGCAATCTTATCAAGAAAATTGGCCACCCTAAAAATGAAATTTGCAAGGACAAAGGCAACCTAACTATGTTAGGAAAAAATTTTATAATCTGAGTGATGCAAGTACCTCAAATACTTTGTCCCTACTTAGAAAAACATTTCTCAATAAAGTGAGGGTACTATGCCTTTGAATTAGTATTTTAGTCAATCCATTGTCCCAAACACTAATTTCAATAAAGATTTCAATGATCAATTGCATGAGGGTGATAGCTATGGATACAATCAATCTCTTATGGCTCAAAACAAAGAAGTAGCTATGATGACAAAATTGAAAGAGCCTTGACAAGGCTAGGGGCATAATGAAGGACCAAACAAGTGATAGGATAAATTAAAACTAGATCTATCCCCAAATTGCATACAAGAGAAACTATAAAACAAATTAATCAAATTATTTTGAAAGTAAACATAAACATGCACATTTACATTAGATTTAATAAGGTTCACCGAATATGGGATAAATCCACAAAACTTGTCTAGTATATTATTTAAAAATATATAAGGGAGAAACAAAATCTTGAAAAAAACCCTGTTGCACCTCTCTACCTTTTCCACCTCCTCTTTGTGTACAATATTTCATTATTTTGCATACTCATACATCTCAATCATATATCAATAAATTTTAGGGTAAAAATTCCTAAACATAACCTCTGCTATTAGATTTGGAAACTTTTAATTAAACCACAAGGGGGGTTCCCACCTTGAAACCCCTATGCCATTAGGGATTCAAACAATGGGATCCAAACCTAATTAAAATAACATCAGAGTTTTAACCTCTGATCTTGGAAGACAATCAGGCTCCACACCTAATAATTTGCTACTTGGAGACTGATTACAACAACTCAACTACTACTGAATCCACTTTACTATCTAGACTTGGGCAAGTTCCTTAATTTAATTATCATCCATGAAGACCAATTGAATCTAAATAAATCTTTATTTTCTCTCTTGTAACTACCTTGTTCATCATATACATAGGATTTTCAATGATATGTATCTTTTTCAATTTTAGTTAGTCTTCCTCTATCATTGAATGAATGAAATGATACCACAACTAAATGTGTTTTGTCTTAGAGTGAAAAGATAGGTTTTTTTAGATGGATTACACTCTGAATGCCACTATATAGTATACATATTTCTTGAATATTTCCCATTTCTTCCATCAAACTATGTAACCAAATTACTTCCTTGTTTTCTTCTAAAGCAGCAACATACTTAGCCTATGTGGTTGAAAGTGCCCGAACCTTATATAACCATGATACCCAACTAATTGCTATATCACCTACTATAAACACATACCCTATAGTGCTTCTTCTACCATCCAAGTCACTTTCCATATCTGAGTCAACATATCCTTGTAATATCACATCTAATCCACCATAACTTAACATTGTATCTATGGTCCCTCCTAAGTAACAAAGGATTCATTTTACTACCTTCCAATGTTCCTTTCCTAGATCACTCATAAAACTACTCACCACTCTCACTGTATGTATAATGTTTGGCCTTGCATACACCATTGCATAAATTAAACTACCAACGACTAATGAGTATGGAATGTCAGACATCAGATTCTTTTCTTCATGTGTTTTAAGACATTATTCATTTGTTAATTTTAAGTGTGCATCTAGAGGTGTCCCAATTGATTTTGCATTCTACATATTAATATTTCCAACACTTTTTTGATGTACTCTCCCTATGATAATTTTATCTTCTTATTCTTTCTATCTCTGTTATCCACATACCAAGGATTTTTTTAGCTACACCTAGATCCATTATAAAAGAGTAATCACTTAATTATTTATTGAGTATATTAATATTATCCATGGTGGAACTAGCTACAAGCATATCACATACTTATAAGAGTAAAATAATATATCTATCATTTTAAAATCTTTTAAAATATACACAATGGTCTGAATGACATCTATAATTACCTTGTTCTAGCATAGAACTATCAAACTTAATATACCATTGCCTTGGAGCTTATTTCAGGCCATACAATCTCTTCTTTAATTTGAACACCAAATTTTATTTACCATTAAATTCATAACCTCGTAGCTTCTCCATGTATATTTCCTCCTTCAAATTCCCATGAAGGAAAGTAAATCTTTAAATCTAATTTTTCTAAGTGTAAATCTTCAATAGGAAAAAATATTTCATCAAAATCTATACCTTTATTTTTTGGAAAACCTTTAACCACCATTTTGGTCTTGAATTTTGTTTTACTAGCATTCTCCACATTTATCCTATATACCCACTTTTTCTATAGTGCCTTGTTTACTTAGGGAAGCTCCACCAAAGCTCATGTTTGGTTTTCCATTAGAGCATCTACTCCTCATCCATAGCTTGCTCCCACTTAACCTTGGAATTAATATGCAATTCTTCTTCGTAGCTTTCTGACTCACCACCATCAGTAAGTAATAAATAATATAAAGAATGAGAAAAATGATTAGGTGGTGTACTTACTCTTGTATATCTTCTAAAAAGGGTTTGAGGTACCTATTCCTATTGCATATTTTGATCATGAACTTTTGGGACATGTTTTTTTGTAATGTATTATAATACTATATATTCCTTTCTAGATTCTTCTTTTTTCTTTCCTTACAATTGGTCCATGTACATGACTTTTTTATTGAACACAAAATCTCTACTCTTGATTATTTCTTATCTTCCATATTCCATAGCCATAATCTGAAGTCATCAGTTCCATAACCAACAAATGTGTATTTCTAAGACTTAGCTTCTAACTTATTCCTATTTTCTTTGTCAATATACTAAAATGCCTCACAACCAAAAAATATTAGAAAAAAATAATATACCTTCTTTCTAGTCCATGCCTCCTCTGGTATTCCTCCATCAAAGCACTCAAAGGTCCTCTATTTATCATATAAACTTTTATAGTTATAACATCTACCTAGAACTATAAGGGCAAACCTGCATGCAATCTCATGCATCTATCACATTCCATAATAGTCTTGTTCATTCTTTATGACACACCATTCTATTGTGGTGTTCTTGGAACTATTTTCTACCTATGATTTCAACTTTCTGAATAGTATTTATTAAAAGCATTACTACAATACTCATCTCTATTATCTAATCTAAGATATTTTAATTAACTTGTTTCATTTTTAACTAAATCTTTCTAGTTCTTGAATGTATCAAAAACATCAAACTTATTTTATATATAGTATACCCTAACCTTCCTAGTTGCATCATCAATAAAAGTAACATAATAATATAAACAACCAAGTGAAGATACCTAAGCTTGTCCCCATACATCTATATGTACAAGATCTAACTTTTACTCCTTCCTAGCTAGTCTAACCCTGAGAAACCTCACATTTTTGTTTCTAATATACACAATGCTCACATCTAGATATAATTATTTTAGACCTGGTACTTTATCTTTTGCATGTAGGGTCTTCATTCCCTTTTCACTCATGTGGCCAAGTTTGTAATGCCACAAAGTTGCATCTTTATCTATAGTAGCTAGAACACAAGATAAATTAGCATTATTTATATATAAATATAAAATACCTATTTTATTACCTTTTTCAGCCACCAAAGAACCCTTTTAACCTCCATGATTTATCTGTAAACATAACCATACAACCTTCAGTACCCAAATTCCCTATAGAAATCATTTTTTTCCTCAAGCTTGGAACATGCTTAACATACTTCAGTACCCAAGTATTTACATTCTATAATTTAATTAGAATGCCTCCTTTACCAAAAATGATAGAGGGTTCATAATCACCAAGATAAACATTCCCATAATTACCTTAAACATATTTTATAAAATAATCTCTGTGAGGTGTAGCATGAAAAGAAGAACCTGAATCTAAAACCCAGGATTCAAAAATATTATCCAAAGAAAGTATAAGAGCATCTTGTAATATATCACCTATTAAATTTACTTCTCTATTACCTTCATGTTGGTCCTTACTTAATTTTTCCTTTTGAAACCAACACTCTTTCTCTGTGTATCTTGGCTTACCATAGATCTAACATTGTATCTTACCTCTTCATTTAGATATTGCACTCCATTTTGATTTTCCATAATTTCTTCTTCCTCTATTATTTTCCATTTATTTGTTTTCCACTATTAATGTATTTCTGGATATGGATGTTTCACCTATGCTTTTCCTTCACATTTCCTCGCTTAGGATAATGCACACCACATATTCAAACTTTAGTTTGGCATTGTTAGACAGAAAGTTGCTTATTACCATTACCAAGCTATTCCAACTTTTAGGAAAGGGAAAAATAATAAGAATAGCCCTAACTTCATCATCAAAGTCAATATTTAGGGAATATAACTGACTAGTATCCATGCTAAACTCATTTAAATGATCTGGTACTAAACCATTTTTGGACATTTTTATATTAAACAATTTTTTCATCAAAAATATTTTATTCATCTAGAGGGTTTTTCATATAACTTTCCTAATGTACTCATAATAGCTTATATTATCTTGTATTGTGATATGTTGAAAGCTAGAGAAGATGCAAGGCACAACCATATGGTTCCAAGGGCTTTTTGATCAAATAGTTCCCAATCTTCATTTGACATTATCGATGGCTTCCTGGCTTTCCCTCCCAATGGTAAATACAGGTCCTTTTAGTAAAGGTAATCCTCAATCTGCATCTTCCACAATCCAAATTTATGTCCATTTAACTTCTCCACCTTAGATTTATTTTCATCAACCATAGCTCCCACCTGAAGTCAAACTATTTTCTTCTTATGATTTAAAATTATGCAAATAAATCCTTTGCTCTGATACTATTTGATAAGATAAATTAAAACTAAATCTATCCACAAATCACATACAAGAGAAACTATTAAATGAATTAATCAATTTATTTTTAAAATAAACATAAACATGCACATAATAGGGGATGCTAGATTTAATGTGGTTCACCCAAGATGGGCTACATCCATGAAACTTATCTAGTATATTATTTCCAACAATACAAGGGAGAAACAAAATCCTGTAACAAACCCTGTTACACCTCTCTACCTTTTCTACCTCCTCTATGTGTACAATATTTCATTATTTTTTTGACTCATAAATCTCAACCATATATCAATACATTTTAGGGTTAAAACACCTAAATATAACCTCTACCATCAGATCTAGAAACCTCTAATTAACCCATAAGGGGGGTTATTCCCTTGTAAACCTTGAACCATCAAGGATTTAAATAATGGGATCAAAACTTAGATGAAACAACATTATAATTTTAAAATATTGATCTTGGAAGACAATCGAGTTCTACACCTAACAACCAGTTAGGTGTTATAATGGTTAATTATGAGAAAGAAGAGTGTTATGTACCAAATCAGAAAGCTCATTCTAGCAAAGCATACATTCTCATGGGATAATATAAAGATCAAAATAAGGAACATAGATTATCACTAAGAAGTTCAAAGAGCCTCTTACTATTAATCCATCACTATCAAATCCAAGTGAACCTATTACTACTCCAAAAGTTCTAATAGATCCAAAGAATTTGAACCAAGGGAATGCCTTTGTACCCTCAAACTCATAAGTTCAAGGTACAACTGTGGCACCCAAAGTGTAAGTAAAATTTGGTGGTTTGCTCATCAATATTGTTGAACAAATGAAAAATTCCATTGTGAGTGTGCCAATGTGGGATGCATTCTCCATGCCTAGTCAGGTGTATATCCTTAAAGAAGGTTTTTTAAAGATCAATATTTAATGAAGCAATCAACCAAGCAAAAAAAATGTAGTTCTCACCAATGTAAATAAGGGACCTAATGAAGGGCAGTCAAATATGGTGGTCAAACCTCCTCCCTTATACATTTCTATAATAATTGATGATTCCTTGGTACATAATTACATGGTATATAGTGGAATAAGTACTTCAATGATGCCAAATTCAATAGCAGATCAACTTGGTTTGAAGTATGAACCCCAATCTAAGGGAGTTTTATATCTTGATGGATCTTCTACCAAACTATTTGGCATCATCAAAGGTCTAAGCTTGAACCTGCATAATTGTCCTAGTGTATTAGTGTCTTAATAGTGTTTGTTCTAGATGTGCTTCCTTCCATTTCTCTATGTTTATCTATAGACTTCACAACAAAAAGTGGGGGTTATCTAGTATTAGATTAGTCTTACATAGTTTTAAAAATAAGGAATGGGACCAAGATGTCCATTAAAGCTAAGACTATTACATAATTTCACATAGATATTTATTGACCAGATATATCGAACATCAATTATACCATCCTAGATAAAGATGATGACCTAGTTGGTTAAGAAATAAACACTCATCCTAAAGAGATACCTAATATTTTCTTAGATGAGTTATGAAGTTAAAATCAATTAATTAACCCTTTATAAGGTGTTGAGGAAAAAGACATGGGAGTCTATCACTTACATGAGGAAAATGATTCCATGTCGTCCCTTACTCAACTAGAGGAAGATACTAGTGGTTTGTTAAAATCGTTCTTTGATGGTTCAATGAGTCAACATGGGATAGGTGCAAGTGTAATGTTGATATCTCCTCATTCCATCCATCACTCTACGATAGGAAGGTACTAGTGTTTTGTGTAAATTGTTATTTTATGGCCCAAGGATTAAACATGGGGTAGGTGTAGGTGCAATGTTGATATCTCCCTACAATGATAATTACATTTCTTCTTATAGTTTCTAATTCAGTTGCTCTTACAATGTAGCTATATATGAGGGCCTTATCAATGGTCTTCAGTGGGATACCAAGAGGGAAATTAAGTAGTTACAAGTGTATGTGGATAGTGAACTGATAGTACATAAATTTAGAGGCCAAATCATTACATAGAATCCATTGATGAAATCCTACAAACATAAAGTGTGAGATATACTAGAGGACTTTGAGGCTTTCAATATCCAAGTAGTTCCCAGGAAATAAAACTAACATGTTGATAGGTTCAAAGCTGTAGGAGCTTAGTTTGACATCCCAAATGAGTTGAAGAAGGCTAAAGTGCATTCATGTGTTTGGTAAGGCCATCAATACTAAAAATGAAGCTCATTGGTAGGTCTTCAATAATGACAAGTAGATTACTTATTTTGTGTGGTAGGAAATAGAGTTTTCCTCAATGAACCAAAGTAAATTCCAATATCAGTATGAAGATCAAATTGCTCAATTGAAGTCTAAAAAACTTCCTAAAGGGTTGGTCACCCTTGAATATTTTTCCCATGAGGGAGACCATATGAGGAAAGACAAGGTAGTGATGTTAACTAATGAGGAAAACTATGAAAGAGTCCTTATCCTCAAAGACAAGATCCAAAAGCATATAAAGGTAAGCACTGATGTAGAAACGTGTGATTTTAATAAACATTTTAAAGGATATGTAGACATCTTTGTTTGGGAATGCAATAAAATGAGAGGTTTCGATCCCAAGCTATCCCAATATATTATAGAATTGGAGGCTAATACCAAACCTGTGAGGCATAAACAAAGGCCTATCAACCTAGAAATTCAAGATCTTACGAGGAAATAATTGACTAAATTAATTGAATCTAATATCATCTTTCCCATTAGGCACTCCTCATAAGTAGCCACCTTGGTACCTATGAGGAAGGAGAATGGGGAAATCTATTTGTGTGTTGACTTTATGTACTTGAATAGGGTCTCTTTAAAAGATCACTACCCATTACCATCCATAGAGAAACTCTTTCAAATGTTTATTGTTTTATAATGATTCTCTTTTTTGGATGGATATTTAGGATACAACTAGGTGCTGGCAAGAGAAGAAGACCAATACAAGACATCATTCACCATACAGTGGGGGAAATATACCTATCAGAAGATGCCTTTTGACTTTTCAAATGTTTGGGAAACTTTCCAAAAATCCATGGACAAGGATTTCCAAGGCTTGTTAAATTAGATGGCACTAGTCTACTTGGTTGACATAACAATTTTCTCCAATAAGGCTAGCGAACACTTAGATCACCTGAGATTGATCTTTGAAAGATGTAGAGAATATAGGATCTCTTTGAATCCTAAGAAATGTGTGTTTTCTATTCATGAGGTCAAACTCTTGGGACATATTATCTTAACACAGGGATTAACTATTGATCTTGATAGAAAAGTGTCATCTTAACATAATCCTTACCCAAGAATAAGAAGGGACTCCAATATTTCCTTAGGAAACTAAACTTCATAAGGAGGTTTATACCTACTTTTTAAACCTTGGTCAAACCCATCACTACCATGTTGAAGAAGAACAATGTATTCACTTGGTCAAATTAAGGTAAAGAAACATTTGAGGATATAAAGAAATATATTTCCTAAGCACCCACACTTATGAATCTTGATTTATCAAGGTATTTCATATTTAATGCTTTTGCCAATATTGATAATATAGCATCTATGCTATTACAAAAGAATTGTGATGGACTTGAGCAGTTAGTTGCTTTTTTTAGTCAAGGGCTTGAAGGATATAAGGTGAGGTATACATTTGTATAAAAGTAAGTACTTACAATGATAATAATCCTTAAAAATTAATGAACAATGCTCTCTAATAGAAAAATTTATCTTATGGTTTCTCATCCTGGAGTGAGTGACTTCCATCTTAATAAAGACATGAATGAGAAGAGGTTTGGTTATATTATCAAGGTCATAGAGTATGACATGGAGCTCAAGGTCACAATGCTAGTGAGAAGCAAAGGCTTATGTGAGCATATGGTTGATTACCTTCATGAAGATAAAGAGATAGTCTTTGTGACATAAGACAATTCATAAACATATGCACCTCCACCTCACACTAGATGGCTCCAGGATATGACACATTTCTTGATAATAAGTGAGTGCCCACAAGGTCTGGGTAGAGTAAAGAGAAGGTATTTTAGACTTCATTCTATATCTTATGCATTGGTTGATGGTGTTATATTCATAAAATACCTTAATGGAGTGATTCTAAGGTACATTGATGATAACCAAGTGACAAGGCTTTTGGAAATGTTTTATAATGGGATTATAGGAGGTCATTTTATCAAAACACTACATTGACTTAAGTGATAAGAGATGGATATTATTTCCCAACATATTCAATTATGCCTATGCATGAGAGAGAATGTGTCAAAAGTGTTCTCTATTTGTAGGCAAGCAAAGATTGAAAACCCTTCCTCTCATCCCAATCTAGGTGGAATAAACCTTCATGCAGTGGGAGTTGGACTTCATAAGAATGATTAATCCACCTTATAGTGGAGGAAATAAATTGGTAGTCACTATTACAAATTGCTTCACTAGGTGGATGGTATGAATTACCCTTAAAGAATCCAATGAAACAATAGTGTTAGACTTTTATGATAAAATAGTAACAAGGTTTTGTGTACAAGAAATAATAATTTTAGATAGCACCTTAGCATTTGTTAGCATGAAAACAAGTGAGTGGGCACTTAAACTGGGCATCTACCTTAGTACCTCCTCAAATTACTATCCCCAAGGTAATGGACTCATAGATTCAATAAAAAAAACTTGATAAAGATCATCAAGGACTATTGAGGAGAATTAGAGATTGTGGAGCAGAAAGTTAAGGATAACCTTATGGGCTGATAGAATAACTCCCAAAGTTTCCATTGGAAACTCACCATTTGTCCTTATATATGGGAGGGAGGCCAAATTTCCAATCTCTCTTGAGTTACCTATCTTGGAGTTATCCCATGATCTTGAGTTGATGGAGAGTGAACCTATGAGGATGAGGATGGCAAAGCCCATAGAGCTTAAATAAATAAGGGACCTTGTAATGAATACACTAGAGTCACATCAAGCTCAAGTCAAGAAATCCATTGACAAGAGAGCCATACCAAGGGAATTCAAAGAAGGGGATCTACTCCTCAAGTGGGATTCAAATATGGCCAAGCCAGGTAACCATACCAAGTCTGACAGTTTTTGGAGTGGCCCTTACTTGATCTATGAATGCAAAAAACATAATGACTTTCATCTTGTCCAGTTGGATAGAGAGGTATTACCCATCCCATTCAATGGAATTAATTTAAAGCCTTGATATTAGAAGAGTTTATATGCATTATATATATTAGAGTATATTTTTATCTTTTCCTATAATTACCTTGTGCACATTATTTTCAATTGTGTGTTTGCCTTCCTTAAGTGCCTTAGGAACAATGTTTGTTTTCTTATTATTCTCCTTGTTGATTCAAAAGTAAGTTTCTAAAAATGGACATCCTTGTATCAGTTTCATATCAGCTGTGAAGGAAAGACTTGTGAGTCAGTATGCCCAATAGATCAAGCAAGGTAACTAATTTGTTGCACATAAGACATGTAATCGTAGGAGGTCACCAAAAATGCTGGATAAAATTGGCCTACATATGAATCTTTTTCCTTGATATATCAAGACACTCTCTTGAACCCTCACTTCTTGTATTTTCATGAATAGTAATCCAATATGAATTATTGCCTACAAGTGCAATGGATGAGATCATCACATTTAAAAGGATTAGTTTCCTTGCTTTAATCACTTCATTATTGGAAGAGCTTGTTTGAAGAAGGATGACTAACATAATATTAGAGGAACCTGATCATCTTAGTACATCATGTAGGAAGGAACATATCATTTTGGTTATTCATTTAATAAATGTACATGAGAAGTCAACCAAATTTTAAGGATTACATATACATTATTTATTTTACACCATGAATATCCCCTATAAGTTTGATATCTTGATGTGTTTTCTATTCAAGATATAACCCTTTAAAGATGATCTAGTAGTGTGGGATGTGCCAAAGGACATAAAATTAAATTAACAAGAAATATGTATTTGATTTGAAAATCTTAAAAAAGGTTCAAAGTTAAATGTAGGGTTACCAAGTGTTATGATCTTGGAAACCAAGATCAATGATAAACATCATGCTAGGGATCAATTGAGTCAATAGGTCAATATAGATCTATGATGCACATTCAATCATGTAATTGAATATCAATGGCAAACACAAGGTTAAAAGTTTAGATAATCCTAAGAATGAATGCAATGGTGTCAAGTGTCTCAATCATGATGAACTCCCAAGCAAATCAATGGCCTGTATTCGATCATATGTTCCAATAAAGATCAATAATGCATGTTTGATCTAGAAAATCAAATATCTATGGTGTGAATTCAGCCATACAAAAGTATATTGATAGTTCACATGAGTTCAATATGTCAATGAGCCCATATTAAACAAAATTCCACCACATGGCATGAGAATATTAACCAGATGGAGACTTACATTACTGTCCATAAAAGAAACGTAGGATTGCCAAGTGTCACAATATTAAAGGCAAATGAAAATTAATGGCCAAAATTTAATTTCAAATCTAGGAGACTCTCAAGGAGATCAATGGAGAAATTTTGATCAAATATATATAGGGCACAATATGAGGACACATGTTCGAGGTAAAAATAATTAGGTTTTAAAATGAAAAAAATAGCATGGCAAGGAGATGCCACATAGGCAGACACATCAAATCAAATTATTTTACCACCCAAGCATGCAAATTTGTAAACAATAATATGATTTAGGTTACAAGATCAAACCAAAAATATTCATATGCCTCCATTAAATCTTATTTATATGCAAGGGTCTACTCAGTTAGGTTATGATGTCTATCTTGGGTTTTGAATTTATGTCTTGATCATGATCAAGAGACTAGGTAACCTATATATATTCATTAAGATTATGACTATATTAAAACTAATAAAGGGATTGGTTTTCATTTATAGTGGACCTATGTTTAGGGTTTAGAGTAAAGGCAGAGTTAGGACTATGAAAGGAGTGTCAAAAAAGACACCAGATAATGTAGAGAACATATCAAGATAAAGCATGGTGCTATAAGCTCATTAAGAATATGGAGAGTTATGATGTTGATAAATTCAAGTGGATAATTCAATTAAATTTCAAATATTTTTATAGACTTTCCCATTTTAATGGATCATGACTTAGTGCCTTGAATGAGTTCTTGTTTTCTAGTGCATTTCTAAGCTAATGAGAAGGATTGAAAGCTATTTGGTGTTGATGAATGGCTAATTTATTGAGAAAGAATTGGTGATAATCAATCAAACGGTGGTTAGAACTCCATGTAAGTGGGTTTGCCTCATTTATTAATTTTTTTTGTTGCTTCCCTCTCTCTTGTCCTTTCCTCATATATCTCCCATTTTCTCCCTCAGAAAAAAGATCTTTCTCATTTTTTGGAAAAAGAGGAGACTATAATTTTTAAAAAGAAAAACCCTATCAAAAAATTGTATGAAATACATTTTGAAGTAATAAAGATAATTTTTTCGTATCTCTTGGCTTTGGATTGTGTTTAGCAAGCTTGTGCATGATGGCTTTGTGATGAAGTGTTCTTCCACATCCATTTTCCTTATTTATTACCTATTTTTAGGTGTTTTCAAGATATTTTGAGGTCTAAAATTGTTATATTTTTACTAATAATGGATGGTTGGTGTGAATCTTAAAATTCCTCTTTGTTTCATGTATTGCTTAGTGAGCCTTGTTTATGAAAAACTTATGCAAATTAACTAGTTTGTGAGATTATGTGAGAAAGGATTTTATTATTTTATATCAATGTTTGTTTCATTCTTATTTGAGTGTCATTTAAACTTGGTGCATCACCCTTTTATCTCTATTAGTAATCCTTTACCACATTCTCTATCCATTTTCCAAGTAGAAACACTAGTTTAGGTCATCTACAAAGAGGAAGACAATCTTTTCTAGAGGTTCAACCTCACTACAAGATACCCACATCTTGAGTTTGTTTCCATTTTATTGATTAGTTGGAGAGATCCTAAATAACCCTATCTAGGGTGTAAATTAATAACATAATAGGAACCTATAAGATACAAAGTACTTTTTATTTCAAGGATATAACAACATTACACCTACTCCATGTTTTCTCCTTTAGCCATCAAAGAACAATTTCCATAAACCAATATTGTCAGCCTGTGGTCTAGTGAGGGATGACATGAACTCATACTATTCATGTAGGAAATAGAATCCCATATCTCATTTTTCAACACCTATCAAAGGGTCAAGTAACTGATTTTCACTCCATAACTCATAGAAGAACATATCAGGTATCCCCTTAGGATGAGTGTCTAGTTCTTGACCAACAAGGTGTTCATATTCATATTGAATGGTAAAATTTACGTTTGAGATACTTGGCTTATAAAGATCATTATGCAATTGGGTAACATGATCTTCTTTCATAGACACATTTGTCTCATACCTTAATCTAAAATCCATGTAGGATCAATCTGCAACTAGGTAACCCCCAGTTTTAGCTCTGAAATCTCTAGATAAGCATAGAGGAAAGTGAGAAGGCACCTCTATAACCACTAAATCTTAAGCCACTAGAGTACTAGGATAATAATGTAGGGTAAAATTTTGACCTCTGATAATAATCATTATTTTGGTAGAGGATTCATCAAGCTACAAAACTCCCTTAGATTGGGGTTCATAATTCAAACCAAAATGATTTTCTATTGACTTCGACATCACTAAAGTAATTTATCCACTATTTACCATGTAGTTATATATTAAGGAGTTGTTAATGATAAAAAAAATGTAGAAGGGAGGAAATTTCACCACATTATTTAATTTCCCTTCATTAGGCCCTTTGGTTGCATTGGTGAGAACTACGTTTTCTTTACTTGGTGGCTTCTCAGAAACATTGATCTTTGAAAAACCTTCTTCAAGGATATCCACTTGACCAAGCATAAAAATCATGTCCCACATAGAAACACTAACATTGGACTTCTTCATTTGATCAACAATATATCTATCTTTCTAGATTTTATGTTTTGGTTTATAATGAAACTTTTTTATCCTTGTTGATTTTATACCTCTATTTTACTCCTGTTGGTTGGAGTGGGGTTTTCCACAAATAGGTTGGGATGAATTTATCGGTCTTGGATTGTGATTATTTATTTCCATTATGATAGAATGAGGTTATCTTATTATTTTGGTCTTATAATTATTGAAATATTTGAAGGGATTGAATTTTGGTTGTATATGGTTATAATTTTAAAGCCAAACCAATTTATTTTCTATTAAGGAATGATATGTATTCCCTCTCTTTGACTTGATTGAGTTAATTTAGCCATTATGGATTTGAACCTTTCCATTTAATTATTTTAATCTCAAATAAGCCTCTTGGGTTGAGCTATAAACCTAAAAAAACATTCTAGTCTTACTAAATGAATATGATAGATCTTGATTTATAGCATAAATCATCTTCTATAAAGATTCAAGGTATGCCTTGAATATTACTCAATAAAATAGGTTTGGTAGAGTGTATTATTCCTATATTGATTTCATTACTTCTCTTTCCCTTTGTTGACTATTTTTATAAGTCTTTATTTATGGTTCTATATCTTTGATATACCTCTAACCTCACTTGAGTACCTAGTTGTAAAAACCCTCCACTAAGATTAAGGTTGAAGTGATAAGGGACACTAATGGTTTAACTCATAGGGATAGTTTGAGGGTTTTCCCTTATTATTGTATTCATCTTTTTATAATAATGCACTAGATTTACGTGTAGTGGCATGTCTCATAACTATGTTATCTAAGACATAATTTTTGGTTGGCATGTCGGATTTCTGCTGGTTACCCACTTTATGTTATGGTTCCATCTTCTTGCCTTATGTAGTCATGTAATAATTATTATGTTGGAATAATGATATTGTGTATAATGTATTATTGGTGGAAAAAATCAACATGGTAGATGTTTCTTGTATATTTAACAAATTATATTTATCACCTTGATATCCCTTTATGTTGCATTCTATTTTTTATATTGAAACAATAGATTGTAGCTCCAATTGTAGAATGATATTCTTTTATTTTTATAGTTTTCATATGTACATGATGGTAATACAATGATATACATGTTGCTATGAATTAAGATTGAAGTTATAAATAAAATAATTGGAACAATAGTATATATATATATATATATATATATATATATATATATATATATATATATATATATATATATATATATATATATATATATATATATATATATATATATAGTCTTTATCCCTTGAATTTATATGAAGGCAGTCTAGTATCATCATATGGTATGCTAAAAACATCTATAGGTTTTAATTCTCTTGATGAGATTAAGAATATAAACATATATTTCATGATGACCATTATTAGGTGGAATGCTCACGACATAGAATGACAATTTATTATATAGACTTACATCTTGTTTATGATAATAGCATGATGTTATCCACCTATATTTTGAGGTATTGTTATTTTTAAAACTTGTTCAATAACATGTTAGACTTTGGCTTAAATTAATAGACACGAATAAGGTCTGCAGCCTATCATATGATATATGCATACTCCTTCATGTTATTTTTATTATAATGTTTTATGAGTTCATGAATTCATGATTTATAAGTACCAAAGGAGCTAAGGTACAACTACACAATTTTGGGTTATGTCTAAATATATGGAGGTGAAATTACTACTAAATAGATGCTATGTTCTGGATGCTACACCTTGAAATCATGACTACCATATGGGTCTACCTTATGGGTAATAAATGTTTATTTCCCTTCTTATGTTCAAATTATATTATCAGATCATTCTAGTTCTATGATAACTCTTAAATTGTAGTATTGTTCTTCAATATATGATTCTTAGGATGTTTTATAACTTTGGGATGAAAACAAATTATTGTAATTAGTTTATGCAAAAAGTTTCTCTTGATGACAAAATCAAGGTAAAATTATTATGGTAATGGATGTTTTGATGGTTGTGATATTATTTTAAGGGATAATTGTTTATATTGAATAAGTAATGAAATAAAACCTAATTAATTATCTTCTCTATATGGGTATATATGATTGGTTATGGATTAATACCAATAAGGGTAATGTATCTCCATAGACCATTAGCATGTTTGCATAAAGTTTATTGTTCAATTGTTATAATTCAACCCTTGATTAATGGAAGGATGGATATATTTTTATTAATACATTTATGAGTGATATGATCATTGGATAATAGGTAAAAGTGTGTGTTTAAAAGTCTTAAGCTTACATTTGGAATTGAATATCCTAGCATGCCTTATATTGTGATTATTAGACCATTTAATAGTACTTGTGAATGGTAATTATTCCCTTATTTGGGATGAGGATCCAATATGATGTGTAAACTTATAAAAGAAATATATGATCAGTGGTTTAATATATTACCTTGTTAATGAGTTATTAAATCATGACTTTCCTTAATAAACACAAAATTTAAGGCCTGAGATTACTTAAGCAATGAATTATTGCATGGTCATACACATGTTATTGAATGTTGTGAATGACTATGATTAGTAAAATAACATGACATTTAACCAAAGGACAAGTAAGTGGCATATGAGTGCAAGACCCAATGGCTGGCTTACGAGATTGTATATCTATATCATGAGAATTAATTCAGTTTACTAATGCCACTATATGCTTATTCATTAGGATGCTCACATGTGTGATCTTATCCACATTAAACTAATTGTATTTTGTCTCACCTAATTTAATGATAAAAATTCTTTCATCATGTAATTATATCTTATGTGTGACCATCGTTACATAAGGGAATGATGGTGCAATGCTCCCCAAGAACTCTGGATCATGGTATAGTGATCCAATAGGGGTAGCATTAGGATTAAACCTTTGCTCGGGTGAATCCAAAAATATTATGGTAACTCAATTTATTACTATGTTGGCTTTAGTAGTGGATTAAAAATTTGTAGTTATTGATCCTATGATGTGGTAAGTCTTCTTTGAGCAAGTTAGTGGGATGAATTGTTTTGTTTGGTCATTTGGAACTTTGTACTTAAGGGTTGTACTTATCTTATGTCTTATTCACTTATATATAAAATGGGTAATAATAAATTCTTAGATATTCTTGATTCCATACTTAAGGTCCTTATCATTATCTAATGGAATAAATGGGATGTTGGTTGTTTGTTATTAGTACATTATGTATTGATTGTTGAGATGCATTATACTACATTAAAGTTATGCAACAGACCCTGAACATAGTTCCATTGTGTACTCTAAAAGTTAATTATAATTTTTTTTTAGATTGATTCATCTAGTATAAGATCCTATTATTTGACTTTTTGGATGAGTTTTAGGAACATTGAACTAGTTTTTAGTATATTCTTAAAAATCCTAGTTGAGTTTTTATGTGTTTGTGCATAACTTTGAAAAGGGTTGTGTTTCCACAGTGTAATTTTAAGTGGATAAAATAAAAATAATATGTATGTGCATATTTTTTTGAAGGATTATTTTATATCAACATGTATGTGTATGAATTTATGGTTATTGTTCCCTTGGTGAGATTGATTGGGACATTGTATGATTGATTGCATATTGAACCATGGTTGGAATTATACATCTTATGTTGATAGATATGTCTTATATGCTTTGAGAAGGTTATGTTATGACCTTTATAAAATTGCTTATCCTCCTGGGTGAATTAAATAACTATTTTTTATGAAAGCTTGAAGTGTTCAGAATCCTTGCATTATGGAATGTATTTGTGTGCAAAAATTGGTAAATTTCTAAAATAAATTTATGATGCTTACCCATATCCTTGGTTAGGTCAAACCTTCACTAATTAAGTTTCATTAGGGAAAACATTTCCTATTAAATAATTTCTTGTATGGTAAAGTTGATGGGAGACTAGTGATAACCACTTCACCCTTAGATTTTAGGAAATTATGTTTAGTATTTATTGTTAGCTTATATGGGAAAGTCATTAGTAGATGCTTAGAACATTATGAACTCAAGAAGAGTGAAGGTTAGGATTAAACCTAGAGGGTTGTATAGGGTGAGGGTGTTTGAATCACTTGGGTAAATTAGTAAGCATTGGGATCTCTGATTGTGGAGGAACACCTTGAGATAAAATAAGAGCTTGATCTTGTTCATGCTTCTGACCTATTTTGAGTTAATTTGAGAAGCATGTGGTTTTATAACTCCAAAATATTGAAAGTTAATTAGTGTGTGGATTGTTTATTTTGATCATGTTTTCCATGTATGATGTTGTTTCAATCATGGATACATTTTAAATCTATGATGGTTATTCTGATCATGGATAGGTTGGTCCCATAAGGATGTTCTGATAACCATGGATATGTTTTACATCCATGTGGATGTTTAAGTTGATTATAATTGAGTTATAAACACATGAGGATGCCTATTTATAAGTTGGATATGTTTTAACACCTATGAGGATGTCTGTTGTGATATTGGATATGTATTACATCCATGGGATGTTTAATGCAAAGTTCAATTGAACTTGATGATTGTTGGAAATTTCAATTCCCATGGTAGAGATATAGCATTCACTTTGTGCATTGGCTAAGTTTACCCATTCCTAAAAGTGATGTTGCATCAAAGCAAACATCACCATTCAACCTTTGATTTGTTCGATTAAGTCAATCAGAATAATAGTGATATAATCTTGTTGTTGGAATCATGAGACAATGCCTTGGTGGCCATTGATATCTGAAATGAGTGAGCTATGTATTGATGCTAAGGTATAATATCTTGGGAGGTCCAAGGGTATGGTTCAATCTTAGAGGTCCAAGTGAGGTGAGTGTGACTGACTTACTTGGGAAAGTTAGAGAGTTTTAGGGATTTATTATTATTATTATTATTATTATTATTATTATTATTATTATTATTATTATTATTATTATTATTATTATTATTATTGGGTAGTGTGAACCCTTTATCCATGATGCATGGACATTCTTGTTAAATTTCTAAAAACTCATGAGATATATTTTATGGGCTTTGTTGGAAAACAACTTTCTTTGAGAGAATGTGATCCTAATCTGAGATCCCTGAGACTGATCATATTATATTATATGATAGATATTTAGGTTCATTTGGATGGTATCTAGACATCAAGTGACCCGATGGGAGTTAAGGACCCTTGTGCTTCACCATTATGTGTGTTAATTTTTGTGAAGTGAAAGTACCTTGGCATAATTATTAGAACACCTAAGTAACTTATGAGTTATATATTTCATGTGGTTCCTCCTTATATGTATAGTTTTTATGTATCATGTAAACCATTATATTTCATTGATTATACTAAATCATATAAAATTATATCATTACTATAGTATGTGAATATGGTAAACCTTGTGGGTTTTCACATTTTCTTCTTGATGTCAACATTATTATGTGAGAATTTTATATACATGATGGTATGTTTTTAACTATAGAATGTGTGAATGATGATAAATAACTTGGGTATGGAATCTCCCACTTCTGAAATTAATCATGTGAACCTTATTTTAATCTATGTTTTTAAATTTGTTGTATGAGTATTTTGTGTACATGTCATGGAATAAATGTGACTTCATGTTTTTAACATATTAAATATGGTAATATGACTATAATATAATCATGTGATATGTCTTCCACTATTGAAACCAACTTGTATTGATTAAAATTTTCCAAGATATAATTTTGTGTTGTGCGGTGTAAACCTGCATCACTACTCTAGTATTGAGTATTGGTACAAGTATGAGGTTGCAGGTAGAGAAGCACTACATTCGTAAATATTTTAACTAGGTATGGGTCAAGAAGTGGAGTATCTCATAGGCTAAGAATCCCATTTTCCCCTTTACATAGGTAGCCTCTTGATTCATTCAGAGTATGCACCACATGTGCCATAAGTTGGTCATGGAATCTTAGTGAATAATGGCCACTTTATGGATCTAAAATTTATTTAACTACCTCTTGGAGGTTGTGGTAAAAGTAGCCTTTGTGAAATTTTATTATTTAAATCTCGTGAAGAAGTAACTAGTCCTAAACTTTGGACATTTATGTCAAATCAGCATGGTGCTACTTGCTGAAAGGCATGAATGTATTGGCTAACAAATTCAAACATGTTATGTTTCAGGTATTATTTTTTTATACATATTAAAGATATTATAGGATGAATATTTATATTTTATTTTTAAAACATAGCTAGAATATATTTTGATTTTATGCTCTAAAGAGTAATACAAAGCACTGATCAGGTGGTGTTAAAAATCTTAGGCACCCACTTGACTCTTGGATAGAGTGATTGGATATTTCCCTCATACGGTTGATTTTGGATGGTGGGATCATTATCCCTAGATCATCATGTGATCTCACATGTGTTAGAGAACATGTTGTAATCCTTCAGGTTGTATGTGATGCTTGGTATGGATTTTCAAATGTTTAGTGTGGTTAGTGTGAGGCCCTACACTAGCCCCCACACAATCAATTATGTATTGGGGTAACCATAAGAGTATGGATTACTACCCTTGTGAAATGACATTTTGTAATGAATTTCCCTAAGATTGTACATGTATCATAATGTTTTTAGTGGAATATTCCACTCTTATTTTGAGATTTTGGTTGCAATCTAGTAGGATTGGATGATTATTTTTGTTGACCTCATGTTGGCGATGTGTGTGTTGAAATAAGTTTTTATGACCCTAGTAAAGTTTTATATTCAAATTGTTAATCTAGTTTAGACAATCAAATTATGACTTGTTATACTATGGCTATATTTTCCTACTTGGGAGTGCCATTAGCACCCTTGTTGGGAACCATATTACGTATAAAATATTGTGTTCTAGAACAATTTATGCCTGTGATGTTAATTATCACCTTCAAAGTGGCTAGAATAGTTAAAATTAGTAGTGTTGTATCAAAATTAATAGTTGTTTCCTTAGAATTTTTGATGATTAGGAAAGGCATAATTTGTTCGATGAACCTAATTGTAGATAGTTTTAACAAACTATAATTTTTTTGATGGCCTTTTAAGGCATGAGAATGGAAAAGTACCAACCAAGTTGGGACATATGGTAGAATATTCTAATGTAATAGTGTTTCATAAGTGTTTAAAAATATCAATGTCTTAAAGGACACATGAAGGTAGTAAGGAAGCCATTTCTCGACCTAAGGTAATGGAAAATGTGGCTATCATAATGGTAGAAAATATGAATGTCACCAAGATGACATTGAGGCATTTCCACCCCTCAATCGGTGGAGAGGTTATGAAGTAGTTTTGATTGGGTTAGTTGGACATTTTTAGAGAATATCATTCTTGATTGTTGGTAGTTGCCAGTATAGATCCTCTTTAAGTTGGGGAAGATGTCATGACCCAACCTTGTGGCCCTATAAATATACTAGATTGTAACCTACTTTAACATTTTTTGATATCACTTGGACTAATTACTATTGATGTTGGTTTGGTTTTAAATGGTTTAGTTGTGAGATATCTTGGGTGGGTGTTATGATTATACTATGTCACATTTTACACTCACAGTAGATTCATTATATCATGATATGCATATTACTTACACTGGATTAATTTTATCATGTTATACATATACTACTTTATCTTAGATGTATTTTATTACATTAACATGTCTCATTGACGTAGATTGACATTGATTACTCTTGTAGCTATTGGTTATGTTCATAAGGCATTCTCGTGGCTGTGATCATCAATATTGACTCTTGTCTTTTTGAAATTATATTTGACTATGTTTAATTTATTACTTCATGTCTTATGATTCATTCTAAATTATTATTATTATTATTATTATTATTATTATTATTGTTATTATTGTTATTATTATTATTATTATTATTATTATTATTATTATTATTATTATTATTATTATTATTATTATTATTATTATTATGTCAGCATCATTCAAGTACTGCTAATGTCTTATTTGGTAGATACAGGACCCAGGTCATGAGCTAGGCTCAATGGTGGGTTCGGACTCTTGGGTATACTCACAGGGTGATAGAATAGTTAGAATGTCACTCTGATAGGTATAACATGTACTATATGGTATTGAGCCACCATAATTTATATTTATCTTTTTTTATTGTTTTTTGTATTTTATTAATCTTTCTATACATTTTTGTGTGTACATGTTATGGTTCCTTACTTGGAGTAATGAGTTTTAGCATCATTATTTTCTCTTGTTGTCCTTATGTGCTTCAAGTCATTTTTTGTGTTTTGGTCATCCTATGAAGGTGTCATGACCACTCGATGATTAAGCCATAAGGAAGTGGCTTATCTTATTACCATATTGTGCTTTTGTGTACACTTAGACCATTTTAGGTCTCTTGACTTAGAACTGTTATCAAGGAACCCCCTTCATAGATAATTGACTGCCTAGAGCTTAGACTGATATTATGATTTCCATGACCATTATCATTTTAATGATTTTTATAAATTACTATTATCGTAGTGATTTATTTATTTATTATTATTAGTATTGATCATTGGGCTAAATCGAATCATTATATTAGGATCTATTTAATCATTATTAATTTAATGATTCTTGTTAATTCTATTGTTGACTGATTTAATAATATTTTTATTAAGTTATTCATGGATTTAGTTATTTTTTATTATTATTATTATTATTATTATTATTATTATTACTATTATTATTACTATTATTATTATTATTATTATTATTATTATTATTAATTTTTTTTATAACCTTGTTGATTTTTTTTAATTATTTTATTTTACTGATTTTGTTATCTAATATTATTTAATGATTTTTATTATTGTTTCAAAAAATAATTTATTTATTATTATTAATAAATATATTTGATATTTTTGTCATTTAGTTTATTTCATGATTTTATTATTTTATTAATGGACTTACTTCAATTTTAATCATAGATACTATTTTATTATTTTTGTTATGTCCTCCTTGGTTTTTCATTTTTGCTTCATTGATTGATGCCAAGAAGAGGGAGACTTCACCCTTAGATAAAAGAGGATGATTAGCCTAGGTGGGAAAAGAGTAGGATGTTCACTTGGCATGAGTTAAAAAGAAAAGGGATAGTGTTGGGTCGAAACACCTGGAGGAGCATTGGGCTTGGGGGGACACAATTGGTTTAATCTATAGTTTGTGCTAAGGTAGGGAGAGAAGACAAAGGTAGGGAGAAAAACATGGTTGGCCATGGATGACCAAAAAATAGAGTAACCAGGTTTACATCTAAACTAGTTTTCTTCCTCTATTATAGATTACATTCTCTTGGCAAGTAAGTTCCTTACATTGAAGGAAATTCAATTTTGGTATGCATCTATTTTTCTATAAAAAGATTGGAGATTTATAAAGGACCCACAATGCAATAAATCAACCTTTATCTTCCATTAACCTTCGGATTTTTATTTATTTATTTATTTATTTTTTTAAATTTTCTTTAATATTTAATTTTTATTTTTTATTTTTTATTTTTTATTTTTATTTTTATTTTTATTTTTATTTTTATTTTTATTTTTAGTTTTATTTTTATTTTTAGTTTTATTTTTATTTTTATTTTATTTTTTTTATGCACTTTTTTAGAGCTTGACCAAGTGGGTTATACCTTGGTTTTATTGAAAACTTGAAACCTAAAGATTTAATGGAATGATTCTTTATTTTCCTTAACCCCACTTGGGCATAATAAGGCATCTCTCCTTGTATAAATTAATATAGACACATGGAGTTTTATTCTATGATTATGTTTTCCTGAAGCTTGATGTCTACCTTATATGTAATTATGTTCAAGAATGTTTTGTTAGATATCATGTGTAAAGAGGGTAAAATTATCTGAATCTTTGCTACTGTCATTTAATGTGATCCTATTCAATCTTGCTATGTTAGATATCATATGTAGTCTCCTGCCTAGCTAGAAATGCTTATTTCAAATCGATTTTGGGTTTAATATTATTGACTTGTTTATATTGATAACATTTTGCTAGACATCATATGTATAGAAGATAGATTTATTTGAAGTCTTGATGTCTTCCTTTTATGTAACTATTCAAGATTATTATGCTTTCCATATATATAAATAAATACTAGTTTTTCCAGAGTTTTAATGCTTTCCTTACATGTGATTCTATTTACTCTTGTTTTTTAAATATCACATGTAAATGAGAATATAAAGCTTTAATATCTACCTAATTTATTACTTTGTTCATGCTTTTGAAATCCTTTAGCTACCACTTCATGCCTTACCCTCTACTATGCATATTTCATTCCTAATTTTAAGTTTTGGTTTATAATGAAATCAATTTATCCTTGTTGATTTTATACCTCTATTTTACTCCTGTTGGTTGGAATGGGGTTATCTTCAAACTTGTTGGGCTAAATTTATCAATCTTGGACCATGATTATTTATTTCAATTATGATTGAATGAGTCTACCTTATTATTTTGGTTTTGGAATTGTTGAAATATTCAAAGGGATTGAATGTTGGTTATACATGATTGTAATTTTTAAACCAAACCAAGTTATTTTCTATTAAGGAATTATATGTATTCCATCTCTTTCACTTGATTGAGTTGATTTGGCCATTATGGATTGGACCCTTTGTATTTAATTATTTTATGCTCGATTAAGCTTCTTGGGCTAAGCAACAGAACTAGCTAGATTTTTTTTAATCTTTTTAAATGAATATGATAGATCCTGATTTATGGTGTAAATCATCTTCTATAAAGATTCAAGGTATTCCTTGTGTACTAATCAGACCAATGGGTTAGGTTGAGTGTATTGTTTATATGTTGACTGCATTGCTTTTATCATAATTTATTAACTAATTTTATAAGTCTTTATTGGTGGCTCAATATCTTTGGTATACCTCTTACCTCTCTCAAGTACTCGATTATTGAAACCCTCCACCAAGATAATGGTTAGGGTGGGAAGGGCCACTAATTATTAGACTCATAGGGCTAGCTTGATGGGTGTTGTTCTTGTTGTACTCATATTCATCTATTGATGCATCTAGATTTATGTGTAAAGGCATGTCTCTTGGCCATATCAGGTGGTACATGATTTTTGATTGGCATGTTGGATCCATCTCCTTACCTTATGAAGTATTATAATAATTATTATGTTAGAATAAATATATTGTGTATAATGTGTTATTGGTGGTAGAAATGAATGTGGTAGCATGGTTATTATATATTAAACCAACTATATTTATCAACTTAATATGCACATGTGTTGGATTATATTTCCTACAATGAAATAAGGGATTGTATCTCTGATTGTAGAATGATATGATTTGATTTTTATATGTTGATGTATGTACATGGTAGTAACATACTGATATACTTATTGATGTGAATTAAGCATGAAGATGTAAAAAGTTGTATTGGAACAACAAAATCTATATTGTCTTTAACCATTGAATTTATATAAAGAAAATATGGCATAATCTTATGGTACGCTGAAAAAATATGGAGGTTTTAATTCCCTTGATGGGATTAAGAATATAAACATATATTTCATGATAACCATTATTATGTGGCATCCTCATGACATGGAATTCCAATTTAGTATATAGACTTACCTCTTGTTTATGACAATAGTATGATGTTATCAAATTATATTGTGAGGTATTGTTAGTTTTGAAAATTGTTTAGCAACATGTTAGACTTGGGCTTAAATAAGTATCCATGAATAAGGTATGCATCCTATTTTATGATATATGCATACTCCTTGATGTTATTTTTATGGTGATATTTTATGAGTTCATGAATTCATGATTTACAATGAAGTAAGGTACAACTATATAAAGTTGGGTTATGCCTCAATATATGGAGGTGAAATTTCTACTAAATAGATGCTACATTGTGCATGATATACCTAGAAATCATGATTAACATATGAATCTACCTTATGGGTAATAAATATTTATTTCCTTATTATGTTCACATTTTATTATCAGCTCATGTTGGTTATATGAAAACTCCTAAATTGTAGTACTATTATCTAATACATGACCCTTAACATGCTTATAATTTTGGGCTAAAAATAAATTGATGTAATTGGCTTATGAAAATAGTTTCCCTTGATGAAAAAATCAAGGTAAAGTTATTATTATAATGGATGTTTTTATGGTTGTGATATCATTTTAAGGGACCATTATTTCCATTACATAAGGAATGAAATAAATCCCAATTAATGAATGACCACCTCTATATGGGTATATATTATTACTTGTGGATTATTACCAATAAGGGTAATGTAATGCCATAGACTATTGGCAAGTTTGCCAAAAATTTATTGTTTAGTTGTTCTAATTAAACCCTTGATTAATGGAAGCTTGACTATATTGTTATTAATGCATTTATGGGTCATATGGTTGTTTTATTATAGGCATAAGTGTTTGTTTAAAAGTATTAATCTTATGTTTAGCATTGAATATCCTAGCATGCCTTATATTATTATTATTAAACCATGAAATAATCATTGTGAATGGTAATTAATCCTTGTATTGGGATGAGGATTTAATATCCTATGTAAACTTATAAGTTACTATATGGTCAATGGTTTAATATTCCACTTTGGTAATGAGTTATTAAATCATGACTTTCCTTAAAAACACATGATTTAAGGCCTAATATTACTTAAGAAATGAATTATTGCATGGTCATACACATGTTATTTAATGGCATGAATACCTATGCTTTGTACAATATCATGATATTTTACCAAAGGACATGTAAGCAACATATGAGTGCAAGACCCTATGGCTGGCTTGTAGGATCGTATGTGTATATAATGAGATAATTTGGTTTCTTAATTCTTTTATATGATTACTCATTAGGATGTTCATGTGTGTGATGTCATCCGCCTTCAAAAAAGTGTATTATGTATCACCTAATTTAATGAAAACAATTCTTTCTTCATGGAGTTATATCTTATGTGTGACCTTCAATAAGTAAGGGAATAATGGTGCAATGTTCCCCAAGAACTTTGGATCATGGTATAGTGATCCAATGGGGGTAGCATAACAATCTACCCTTTGCTTGGGTGAATCCCAAAATATTTTTTTAACTCAATTTATTGTTGTGTTAGCTTTAGCAGTGGATTATAAATCTCCACTTTTCTAATCGTACTATATGACAAGACTTATTTGAGCAAGTTAGTAGGATGAATTATTTTTTTGGTCATTTGGGTCTCTATGCTTAAGTTTTGTACTTTTCTTGTGTCTTATTTACTTATATATCAAATTGATAATAAGACATTCTTAGATATGTTTAATTCCATACTTAAGGTCATTATATTTATTTAATGGAATAAAAAAGATGCTAGTTGTTGGTTATTAGTACTTTATGTATTAATTGGTGAGATGTATTATACTAAATTAAATTTATACAATGGAACTAAAAACCATTCCACTTTGTACTCTAAAAGGTAATTCCAATGTTTTGTTTTGGGGTTGTTTTAGGTTGGGGGAAGATAGGAGTGGGGGACCCTTCCTCTTTCTCAAAAAGACTAGATTTATATTCAAACCTGGGGGGATAGGTTTCCCACACATTGATTCACCATGTTGGACAATTAGAATAATAAGACCATGGTGGATGATCTCATTCTTATTTCTAATCTGATAGGCCAAGGCCATGCATTCTAAATATTCTAAGAGATAAAATGGAAAACTAATCTTAGAACCATAAAATTGATTGAGAAGTAGGGAATGGTGGGAAAAAATCAAGGTGTAATTATCTTTGAGGTTTAAATATTTTATTATATGTAGGAATATATCTAGCCAGCATCAGGAAAGGTCCTACCTACTATGAGAATAGCTTGTTTTTTGGTCTTTATCACCGCATCCATTTAGAATATATTTTGCATTAGCTCATGTTTATGACTCTTATCCTTGAAGGCCTTCACCCCATCATGGGAAATTCTTGTCACTTTCCTAATGCTTTATTCATATACCAAAATATATAAACTCCTTATCCTTATAGTGCATATGATAAACTAAATCAATGAATTATATTCTCACATTTTCAATAAAATCAACATTTATCCTTATATTAATTTACATTTTATAATATTTCAAGTTAAAATATAACCATAAGAAACTTAACCTAATTTGACACTCACATTTATCATAAAAAAATATTTTAATTTAATTTCCTCATCAACAAGATAAATATTTCCTTGTCTCAGATTTTGTTTTTATTTTTATGTAATTTATTCCATATTTTTACTTTATTTTTATAATTTTGTAGGCCATGACTTCAACCAAGATTTATAATTAATAATAATTTTATCTCAAATTAATCTTTATTTTTTAGTTCACTAAATCTAATGTGTGATCTTTTTTTTCATGTAGGTTTATAATTTGACATCTACCCCTTATATCAGAGAGTGAATTGATGCACCCACTAACCATTCTATAGTGGTAGGTTTTGATTCCTAGTTTAACTTATTTTTTGTACTTGTGAAGCCACATCTATATAATTTATACTCAATTTGTATATATTATTATATTATAATATAATAATAGTATATACTATAGTACTTATTGATATATTTAATATATATTAATACTTTTTATAATTATATATAATATATTATTACACTATATATTTTTAAATAGGTTTCCAATCTCTGGTAAAAAACCTTAATTATTTTTTTATTTTTATTTTTAATGATTGTTCTAACTTTAATATTGATTTTTTTTTATTATGTGTACCAATACTTTATTAGTATTCCATATGGAGTATTAAAAATAGTTTCCTATGAATTTATATAGATTTAGCTGTTATTAATGTGTGGGGAAACAAATTTAGACTCTTGTACAACTCAAAATCTAAGCTTATAAGTGCCTTGCTAGAAACTATGAGTTAGGCATAGTGGAAGGGCCTTCAAACCTATGATGATCTCCTAACATGTCCCTAATTGGATTTTAGATTGTGTATACGCAATGTTTTTTTAATTAAGCTAATGATCCCCCACCCTCCTACATGCAATACCTCTATTTGATATATGTTTACTGTAGATGATATTCTTACAAAATCTAGTTTTTTATTTCATAGGATGGAACCAATGTTGGATCAATAAGAAATAATCAAAAGCTTAGACACATCTTCTACAGATTCAATCATCATCCCCCTCAATGAGACAAACATTCTTGTGCCTTTTGAAACTTATACATCAATTTCAAATGACACACAAATGAAAGAAGTGCCATGTACATAGAACAATACCTATCCTACTACACCTTTTATTTTTAATGATGGAAGTATGATATCACCTAATAAAATTGAGAGAACCAAAAATAAAATGATTACTTTTGAATTTCCACCCACATTTTATGCTTGTAGTTTCTTTCTAGCTCAGATAGAATTACTTTCAATCAATGTAACAACCACACGTGAGAATATACTACACATGACAACAAACCCTATTTTGCATGACCACATTGTAGAGAAAAATGAAACTTAATTATTTATACACTCTTTGGAAATGGTTCATAAAACATATTTAGAACATGAAACAATGGATAGATTTCTATGTGAGAAAACATATGAACATCATTGTGGGCGCTAAAGTAACCAATAAATTAATTTTTTAATGGTGCTTCCAGTCTTATCTTATATAGTAGTTTATTATGTACTACCTTTTTTTATAAATATACATTCATATTTTATTAGTACATTCTCATTCTCATGATCATGTCATCTTATTATTAAATCCTTTCATTATATTTTACATTCATTCTATTCTATAAAATTTACTACACTATCCAATGTAAATGGATACATTATTCTCTAGAATTTATCCTTTAGACAAGTATAGGGAGACTCAACCCATAAATATAATTCACCACTTACCATGTGATTTTGACCCTATGCAAGCACACATAATTCATCATTTAGGCTCCTTTCCATATGTCCAATAATTATCAGATTTATCTAATTTGGTATATACTTAAAAATTATAAGCATTAATAAAATAAAACTACATAGAATATCCTTTTCATCACTAAATCATTAGTTCATCCATGATTCTGCAATCTATTTTATAGATTTTGCAATAATAATATGTAAAAAAACTATTGATATAAAATAAAATTGTCACCATTCATTATAATTTATACTTTATTACTTCAATAATTGCATGTTTATTTTAAGTCTCATCATACAAATATAATAAACCCAAACTAGATTTAGGAGGAATGCTTCAACATTGAAATCTAGCAAAAAATTCATATCTTTTCCTAAATTTCTCATCCACATTTATATTTATATGTAAATTTGCATTCACATAAACATAGATGTGTGTGTGTGTGTGTGTGTGTGTGTGTGTGTGTGTGTGTGTGTGTGTGTGTGTGTGTGTGTGTGTGTGTGTGTGTGTGTGTGTGTGTGTGTGTGTGTGTGTGTGTGTGTGTGTGTGTGTGTGTGTGTGTGTGTGTGTGTGTGTGTGTGTGTGTGTGTGTGTGTGTGTGTGTGCGTGCGCGTGCACGCGTGCATGTGCGCATGCACATGTTTGCATGCATGCACAAATGAATGCTTGTGTGTGTGTGTGTGTGTGTGTGTAATCTAATGTACATGTAAATGTAATGTTGATTACATACATTAAAAAAACATGTTTACATATATATGTTCCTTCATTTAGAATTACCTTCACACAATGTACCAAACACATGTAACAACATTCCCAATAAATAATCATAGCATATTTTGCATTTACACATTACACATAACCAAAATGCTTATGTTCTAATATGCTTTAAAAAACATAATTTATGCAGTGCATTTTAACCACATAGAAAAAAATTCTCATAATATTGACACCTGTGATTTTTTTCCCATTATAAACCTAAAAATGTGCTACTTTTTATCATAGATTTCATCAATGCATGCATCATGTTACGATATTTTTTATACATGTTTTATAAAAATAAACAAAAAATAAATAATGTGCAACATTTTATAAAAATTACTAATTCGTTACTTCATTATTTTCCATACTATCTATGATGCAAATCATATGAACCTATTACACCCCGACTAGAATAAGTAATAATGATTCATCATGAAAAGTATTATTCAGAAAAAAAAATTACATTTTTCCAAAAAACCCACCACCTAAAAATATATATTTGTCTATAAACATGTGTAAATGTGTGTGTGTGTGTAGATACATACATACATGTATACATGCATACATGCATAAATACATAGATAGCTACATACATACATACATACATACATAAATACATACATAAACACATACATACATACATACATATACATAAATATATACATATGTATGTATATATACATACATATATCTTAATTTGGTTGAATAAATTTAATAAAAATATGAACACATTGTGATTTATATATTTATACATAGAGAGTCTCCTCCTTTGTATGATCTTCAAATCGTAACGATACCTAAGTAACATCACATAATATCAATTATACACACATTAATAATGCATCGATAGTTAATAAATTTAATATAATCTTACATATTGCATATGATTTGACTTATAAAACTATATTATTTTTAACATGGACACTACTCACATTTTCTATGGAACATTTGATATTCATTTTACCAATTTTCTTTTTTCATTTTTCCATATATAATTATTCTCACATACATTACCACAATGATGTAGGATTTTATAAAATTTCACTGAAAGATTTATATTTATTGAATTCACAATCTTTACTTCATTTCTTGGATTTTATTCTCAGCTATATTTTTTCACCATGCAAACTAGGAACCAAACCAATTCTAGTGTAGTAAAAGAGATTCCCACATGGTATCTAAGTATAAAATAGATACAATATGAGAAAAAGTTTAAGAGATGGAATTTTTTTATTCATATAGTACAACATATAATTCTATGTCTTCCTATCCTAGATATAAAGTAAAATGTGATGGGATTTTTCTATGGTGAACCCTCTTGTAGTTTTCATAATAGGCATTAGCAGTAAAAGACATAGTCCTGAGGGTTTGGTATTATTTATGACACTATTGAGGATACAATTAGGTATGATCCTGGACACATTTTATGTGAAATGACATCATTGTTCCCAACCCAAAACCCAAATCATAGTTCCTAAATAGAGCAAATAAAATCTACAACATCAAACATTTTATATCAAATAATTTAAACTATTGTTTCATATCTATGTTTTATGATATAATAAGGTTAGTTTTTATTATTATTTAATGACTACTTATTTATGCACCTACTTCGAATACATCTACATTTTACACAAAAATTTCAATATCACAATGATATAGAATTGTATAGTATTCTTTAAATTCCACACTTATACATTATAGTAAAATACATTTCCCCTTACATTGCAACATTGTTAGTAATATACATCCCATTCATTCCAATTCTAGTAGTTTCATTGAGACATACATTACTTTATATTCTTCTATTGATATCATTTAATTCTATTTATTGAAACAAACTCTTAAATCATTAATTTCCTATATTGCTTATTTCAACATTTAAATAAACATATGTGCCCTCGATGGATGCACAATTTTCCATTCACTAATGATTTACTTGTTTACTTTACATATTTACATTTAATACAACAAAAATATTTTATTTTGGTTACTTGTTTTGGTTTTAATATAGGGGTGTACCCAAAATGCATATAATCACATCCAAGATTTCCACATATCTAGAAACAAACTATTTTAGTAATGGAAAATCATGGACAAAAATTGATGTTAAAAGAATGTCAGCATCCATATCTAAAAGAGAAGGAATAGTCACAATTCCAAACATTTTAATTATAGGTATACATCCTTATAAGAAAAACTAGATTAGATATAAAAGGGTCCTTAAAAAGGGTGTTCTCCATAATTAATCAAATGCCAATCATCCAATATAGGTGTTTAGATTTAACATTATTGATAATTAAGTCAAATACATCACGATTACTTATTTTTTTGAGGCTTCATATCATTACTTTGACTAGGTTTAATTTTGGAAGATATATTCTATTTAAAAAGCAACATTGAAATTTACAAAAGAGAAATAAAAATGTATTAAGAGTCCATGGAAAATAATTATCAGTATGGAATCAATTTTTTAACATTGTTCAGAGGAAGACCTAACTGTTCCTTTGTTTAAATTTGATTTTAAATAAATAAAGCATATATAAGATGCAATCACAAGAACAAATATTGATACCATTGATCTTTTTATTTTATTATTGCCACTACCATTTTCATGTGCTTTGATGGGACTTTAAATATGAGAAGGAATTTATTAATTCAAGACAACTACGATTTTGATATTAAAGTATCCCCATGGGGTGGTGTTGATGATGAAGAGGGCAAACTTTTGTCAAAAATGTGTGATCAAACCACATAGTCTCTTCTAATTCTTGTAATAAAAATGGCAAGGTTTAATTATATAAAGTAAAAATAATTAGAACCAACTCACACACATGGTTATTTATTAATTCAAATATAATTGAAGCACATCAAATATGAGGATGGTTTGAGGATAATGATCCAAAACTACCAGCCTCATCACTAAGCAGGAGAACTATTAAAAATAACAAAAATTGCATAAATAGATCAATCAGGTGTCCTTAAGAAATTGAATACATTTATATTAGCCTCTACATTCATTCAAATATAAATGACTAATTTATGCTATCTTGCCTATGTATTTGTTTTAAATACTAGATAGTGTAAAACAAATTGATTCAAAAATACAATGGAGCTTGGCATTATCATAAGTGCTACCTTAATGTACATGATTATGAATACAAGTACACTTTAAAATTCATATTAGAATACATGACGACCAACCTATGGACAAGGTCATTTGATGATTTTTTTGATGTAATTATGGGTATCATAGCCCAAAACCTACATTATCTATAGTATCCCATGATGATAGCTAGGAGGTTGTCAAAAAAGATTTTTTTTTTTAAAGTAAAACTAGATAGTATCAACATGATTGGAATTGTATAATGGTAAGGAAAAAATGCACAATACTTTGATAGGTACAATAAAAGATGAATCTACACCACCAGATCCAACTTTGTTTATTGTTGACTTGATGTAATTTGATTCACATGTTTTTTCACCTTTAATTTTTGTTTTTTAGAACATGTGCAATTTTTATATATGATACTTATTTATTTCTACTGTAGTCATACAAACTATATATTTTCTTTCTCATTTTTCACTACCCACTCAAGAATATAGAATTAAGATGTTCACATTGATAAATATAAGATTTAAATGTTATTTCCTCTCAATTCATTACATTAATGGGCCATTTATTATTTCCACCCTATAGAAAAAATAATCATCAAATGTACAAGAAATGTGTATCTAAATTGTCTGCCCTTATTACTTCAGGCATACATGAAAAATGACATAAAATTAAGAAGGCCCAATTATGTTATGCAACCTAAATGGATCATATTAACACACGTCAGTACCTTACATACTATGTACATAGAATAAATGCTAACATTTTTGTGCCAAATGGTGATATTATAAAAGTCCATATACAATTTCATGTAAGAGTGGGAATTCTACCATCAAAACTTTCATGCTTCACTTGCAATGATCATTTTTCTTCTTTTTATAACATGGATCTTGGGATACAACCTAATGCTTTGTCAAACTTGAAGCAAGTATAGGAAATGCTTATTGATAATGTGAATCTAATACTATAAATAATGCATGCCCTTGGTGGGTAATACAAATATAATGGCCACACTATTAAATTTCCCTAGGATATATCCCAGATTTTTAGGCATCTACCTCATAGTGCTAAAAATATTGACACCTTTATGTTGTGAATAATTTGACCAAAAAATAAAACATTCAATTATTTTGAACTAGTAGATCATGTGTCATGTAATAACTAATCTAAAAAATTTAAAATGACTCGTACTATGTAGATGTCCAGATAGACCAAGAAGCAATGAATGTTTTGCCATCAGAACCTATTGATGTCTCATTAACCCTCCCTCACACCAATATTGACATTATGTCTTTAGACATCAATTTTGTAGAGTTAGATAACATGAAAACTACACCTCATGACCTAGACTATTCTCAAATGTCATATTTTTTTGTATCCCTTCCACATGTGTAAAGAGATTTGATGAGAGGGACTATCTAAAAAATCACAACTTCAATCCATCTATTATTGACTAAGCCACTGTCAACAAGTATCCCATAAATGAGTAAAACACTAAATGGTTATTATCTATGGTTTTTCACTCTTTCCCTATTAGGTGTTTACATGTACCATCAACCCCATAGTAAGAAAGTTCGTGAGTATGATTTTCACTTAATTAAGTATAAGGAGAATTGGTTTTTCAGCCAGCCAAGATTATAATATTTTTATAACCTAATTATGTGTCATCAAACACAATCAACAAATGTACTCTTCACCAATAATATTCTTGAGGATAACTTCCTAGATACAATTTCAAACCTATGTGGGCATCTATCACAAATTCATAATTCAATAATTACAAATAAGCTAGCATATTTTTTATCTTGTCTTAGAGGAACACATTTATTTTTGTCCAAAAAAGACAATGAATTAATGGATATGATTACACAATTAGGATCCCTAACATTAATATTCACCCTAAGTACAATAAACATTATGTGGCCAAATCTACATAGAATCATGACAACACCACCATCACCCCACCTATAAAACAATTCCTACTATATAAATCAAAGTGTAATTAAAAATACATATCTTACACCTTCATATATGGATAAATTATTTTAACTTTTATGTGAATAATTTCTACATAAGCATCTCCATAGCAAACAATATTGGTATAGGTTATCATACTATGTATTTTTTATCTTGTCTTAGATGCACACATTTCTTTTTGTCTAAAAAAGACAATGAATTAATGGATATGATTACACATTTAGGATCCCTAACATTAATATTCACCCTAAGTACAATAAACATTATGTGGCCAAATCTACATAGAATCATGACAACACCACCATCACCTCACCTATAAAACAATTCCTACTATATAAATCAAAGTGTAATTACAAATACATATCTTACACCTTCATATATGGATAAATTATTTTAACTTTTATGTGAATAATTTCTACGTAAGCATCTCCATAGAAAAGAATATTGGTATAGGTAATCATACTTATACTTTATTTTTAAAAAATTAATAAATATTTCAAATGCCTTAGAAAACATCATTAATGTATTAATGTTTTTTGTGTAGGTATGAATGAAAACATAGAGGGTATACACAAATACATGGATTTATATGGTTAGAAAATTCACCTAACATAGACACAATAGACTAAAATAATTTAGTTCAAGTGGAATTTGAAAGAAAATTCATGGACCATCATGTAAATGCATGGAATCCATGCAACATTGAAAAACTACATACTAGAATACATCACTCTGGTCTTGACGATTTATTCTTACTCACCACTGATCATATTTTCTCTGTTAATCCTACTAAAGATTATGAATAACTTTTGAATCAAGTATAATTCCACACCAAATGTAGTGAGTCAACACATCTATGAAAATGAGGCATTGTTTTCTAATGTAGGTATAAAGCACCATGGCTAGTACAACTAATCTCAATCATGTTCATCAATGACAAAGGGCATAAAAATTATCTCTCAATACATAAGGATGACAAATTTAACATCTAAAATGCAAGCATGCTCTCAATATGGCATGCAAACATAGATTTCTAACAAGTTGTTTTCTACCATGTTATGCTTAAATATATAGTGAAGTATGCAACTAAGGCTGAAAATAAATATAAAATCTACCACCATATGCTAATTAGAATATCATCTATTGTTTCAATAAATAGCCTAGTAAATAATACATTTAACAATTTTTCTCTAAAATAATTATTGATCAAGACATTGGTGCACAATAAACATGCCATATGCTACTAAAATAACCTTTAACAATTTGTAGATGAACATTTATTACCTTATTCATTGATAAATAAACCACCAATAAGGTGTTGCATACCATATCAATAAAGGAAAACTTTTCATCCTTAACTCATGTATATTTATCTCACCCAACATTCTTGGAGGCCATCCCACTCATTAATGAAGAACTAACTTGGTCTTATATTAGTATGAGAAAAATTAATGAATGGAGACAAAGATCTACTTAAGACATTATTCAAATATTTCATGTATTCTCATATAAACCCCTGGTTGATTCCCCTTCATTTGAGATTTTTTTCTTGGTAGAAATCTTTTTTTATAAGCCATTATGTAATTTTTCTATAGATATTGGATACAATAGGAAATAATTATTCATAAATTTGGAACAACTTAAACACTCTTATGATCCATGGCATATGGGATGGACACGTGTAGAAGCTGAAAACACCCTCGAATCTACTAGTGATGACACTAAAAGTGATAGTGATATACAAACTTTCAATAAGGAAATTAATGAGTGGGGTTTCCTCTCATAGAGACACTCCTCAGATAACCATGACATAGATGACATCATAATGCTAGGCCATTTTGACTTCGACAATAAACACAACTAAAATTATTCTAATTTACCACTCAACCTACACATGTATGCATAACAATTTATAGACTGTAGTACACATATACGATAGATATAGATAATTATTTGCCAAGTGACCCACCAATACATCAACTCTAAGATACTAAATAGCTTGCATTAAACATAATTGAGAAGCATGCCCAAAAAAATAGTATCCTTTCCCCTTAGCACGATTATATTTGGAACTAGAGGTATAAGTAAATCATTCATTATAATAAGAATAAAATGTTTCTTATATTCATTTGTATCTATAGGTAATTCTCCCATACTTCTCATTTCTCTAATTAGTGTTGTAAAATTATACATCAATGGAGGGTTCATATTAAGAGCCCTTGTCAAAAACCCCCTTAGGTTTATCTAGACAAATCTTATTCACAGCCTCGGTGAGTTTGAGTATATTTGAAAAAAATCACCTTCTTAAGTTTTTTGTACAAACACCCACTAGCACACTTGGTTCAATACTGATGGCATCCCATGAGACCATCATGTTAGGTAATAACATGTTACCACCTATCACCATGGTATAAAGTGACATCATGCTACTACCTAGAACCAAGCTATTGGGTGCCATCATGTTGCCACTTGACACCATGCTATCAGGTGATAACATTTTACCACCTAACACCATGTTTTTAGGTAACACCATGGTATTAGGTGATAGTATGTTATCCCTTGATTACATGCTGCTAAGGTAAATCATGATACCACCTAGAAAAATGTTGTTGTTTCTTGATAGCATGGTGTTGTTTAGTGACAAGAAATTGATCGATAGCATGTTACTATTTAGTACCATGTTAATAGCTAGGCCTAGTAACTCCAATACATAACAACTTGTCATCAATCACATGAATCAGTTACCTCCATAGCCCTAGTAAGTTATAACTTATAAATACTCCCCATGTCCATTATTTTCATACTTTACTCATAGGTTTTTATCATTTTTCTCTCTATCTCTTCTTTATATTTTAGAAAACAATTATTGATTGAAATGGCTTCAGTCACTATAGAGCCCATAGAACTAGGTTTAATCCATAATAACATTTTCAATAGGTTATTTTGTCTAGACTTCCTCATGTTGGTGTAGTAGCTTGAGACATATGTCAATTGGATATATACATGCCATCTTTGAGGCCTAGTGCGCATGCCTCAATACAATAACATGACCAATAATAACCTCTTCTAATCTCTAATTTCTTGTTACAACCATATTGAGACACAATTCCATGTATGGGCTAACATGAAATTGATATCCTTGGGCGCCTCTCCCTTGTATGTATATATATATATATATATATATATATATATATATATATATATATATATATATATATATATATATATATATATATATATATATATAATTTAATAAGCCTTACACATTTCAATGCAAACCCTATTAACAATAAAATTCTATTATCTGATGAGGAGAAAAAGTATTTTGAGTCTACCTACAAGTTAGACATTGACCCATTTGGTAATTACTAAATTTATTATTGATATTTAGATTTTTTTAATAATTCGTAAATAATTATTGTTACTTAGTCTAATGTCCTAATTGAATCTTTACTTATTTCATTACACATAGATTTCTTATAAGGGCAATGCAAATGGAAAAAATATCCAATTCATTTCTAAAATCGATTGTGAATTTCTTCCAATCCATAAATGTTATATAGGAAAGACTAGGAGACATTACCTACTAGGCTATATACTATATTTTTCATTCTCTATTGAGGGTAAAATACAAATGGTGAACTATATATCAAGTACTATTAGGTCTGAGTTAAATAATTCTTTTTTGAATGAGACTTCTATTCTTTTTTCCTCCATCTATATTCTAGCCTTGTATTATGAGGCCTTATACAATATACAAGAAACAATAATTCCAACTACCTTCCATAAAAAAAAGATAGTTAATTATTTATCAATTGAGGACCGAGAGGTAAGTTTATCTTTCAAATTAATTAGATCTATTGATTTCTACGTATTTAAATTTTAACATTTCCTATCTCCTTATATATACTAATACACACATGTCATAAGAAAACATGTGTCATCAAAATTTCACCATGTTCTTGGGGGCTCTGGTGATACCAAGTCCATTGAGTCTTCTTTTAATTCATTTTAATTTTATAAGACCTGGTTTGATATCTTCTCCTCTTACAGGTTCTCCTAAATATCCATGAATATTTATTTCTTTTATTATTTAGTGAAAAACTTAATTTTCATATTAGTTTATTTATTTATTTATTTTTTGTCGTGGACTCTCAAACCATTGTCATTAAGGATTCTTCCCAATAATGTATTCAATATTTGCCACCTTACATCTTTTTTTTTGAATTGAAGTTTTTACTATTAGATAATTTGTTAATTGAATAATTTACTCTTTTTTAAATTGAAACCACCACTATAATTTTGACTAGGACAAATAGAATGGAAGAGGAAATCTCTTCAACTACACATAATAACTATTTCATTTTGAATTTACATTAATTTATATTTTTGAATTTACCATTTTTAAATAATTTTTGTTTTACAGGTCACCTACATCTATGAGGAGAAGTATCCCACCACCACCACCACCCATACATACTAAAATAAGATTTAATAATATCTCCCTCCTTACATAGAGTAGAGGAGCCCTAAAAATTTTAGGGCCCCAATTCCCAAATTTCTCTATTGGTGGTATTTTTAGTGCACAAGGACTTACATGTTTTATACCATATTGATCTTGATGAAGAGTATCTCAGGATAGAAACGGGGGCCCAAAATGGTGGTGAATTCAATACAAATGATTTTATTCAAATTCATAATGTGTCTAAAATAGAAGTGTTTTTTGGCTCTTCCTCATCTATTGTACCCACCACTGATAATTTCAAATTGTTTCATGATTCAATAACTTGTTTTCCATTGTATAATTTTGTTTTAGGAAATCTAATTTTTAATTTGAAGTATGGTGTTTTTAATGATTTGAATGCCTTAAAATAATCAAAGATAAGGGGAAAATCATTGATCAAAGAAATCAACACCCATTTTCACAATCACTCCCAAAGATTTAATTTGTTTTCACTTGTTCATGATGAACCCTCAAAGATTGACGCTTTATTTAATCAAGCTCAATCTGGGTTAATTTTTGTTAATAATGTTTAAAATGATAATGTCTTATGAATTATGATAAATAGGTTGGAAACTTTAAAGGGAGAATCCTATTCCTATTTCAATAAATGGGCTAGAGATATAACCTTGTTTCCATTGCCCAAGTAGATAAGGAAAGAACTTTGTTAAGTTTTCATCATTTCTAACATGTATTTTTATTATTATAGTTTTTATGTCCTTCAATATTTTATTTTATTTGTCAATTATAGGAAAAACATGAAAATTTAAATAAATAATAATATATTCTTAATGTCCATTTTAAAAATTCCTACAAAAGTATAACCTTAGCTATTGCATTCAAAAAAATCTTGTTCTGTTAGATAAATAGAACAACACTTTGAAGAAAATTATTAAAGAGAATGGACTGGATCCAAACATTTTATTAAAGTATAAAATAGATGTAGATCCATGTATTATTTCAACTAGTGATGCATCAAATGAGAAGATAAAAAATATTTAACATATCAGTTCTACTGCAAAGGATCTTCTTAAGGAAGGAGTTAACAAAGATGGTGCATAGAAAGGTCAGGATAATGGGGTTCTCAAGGAGGGTAGTGACACATAGCAAGTGGGCAAAGAGGATGTTGGAGGAATATGCTAGTTTGTTTTAAAAAACATATAATGTTCAAAATGACTGATTTCTATTCAATAAAATTTATTATGTTTGAAAACACTTTTTTTATTCAACATTATGCATGTCAATTTCAAATGATATCTATTACACTTTATGTTTGAAACACTCTTGCTTGTAATTTTATAATTTTAAATGTGTTTTCATTAATCTTAGTTAGCCTTAAATATTTAATGGTTATACTACTATGCTAGTTGTACTAGTTGAAATACTCTTGGTTAAATGTATTTCTTAAATATTCTTCAATCTTATATATTTTACAAGCAATGTTCAAAATGATTGATAACTATTAAAAACTTATGTTTAAATGTATTGTGGTTCAGATTGTAATTATTTTTTATTATTTAATTAATAATTTGGTATTTAATTAATTAATAATTTGGATTTTAAATATATTATATAAATAGTTATTAATTTATAGGGGCAAAGATATAATATTTGTTACACTATATTTGAAACACTCTTGGTTTATAATTTTATGATTATAAAAGTGTTATGGTCAAGCTTAGCAACTAGCCTTAAATATTCAATGGCTATATAATTTTGAATATTTGAAATACATATAATTGTAATAGGACAAATAGTAAATTTCTTAATTCCAGTCTATTGAAAAAGTATCGCTACATTTTTATTGTCAAAGATTCATAATTTATAATGTGAAACTGAAACATTAGTTCTAATTGAGTCTCAAATAATCCATAGAGTATAATAAGTTTGTAAGTAGTTTACATGAATGAAATATATTATACAATTTGAGTTATTTAAACATGAAAAAAATATGAAATATTTTAAAAAGCATTAATTGTTATAACTATCAAACTAAAAACTTGGGTAGCTAAAATAATCCTCGATAAAATTACTCAGTGTAAGTGTGATTTGCATCTACTATGTCAGTGTCATATTTAGTATTAGTATTCACATCCTCTATAGTGGTCTATATACTACTAACAAATCTTATTTAAATTATATAAATCCATGTTTCTAGTGATCTTTCATAAGGAAACTTCTCCATAGAAGAACGAGAAACATAGAGTCTCATGTAACTCTCTAGATTTTTATCCAATTTATTTATAATTTGTGAATTCATGAAAGATAATTCACTAAACAGTTTATAATCTTACATAAAACCCAAAATAATTGTTTTAAAAATTTCATATAATCCTAAATATTCACTAATACTTTATTTTTAAATGTTACTAGGATAAAAAATTTTCCTTAGTCATGTAACTACACCCTTTCTAGTTGGGTCACTTAAACACTAAAATTGATCCATCACCACAAATCTAAATTGTGTTGATTGAGATGCTAGTAATTTCATTTTTTAAATACCATTAATCTCAACTCAATTCACCTATATAGGTTTACAAAAATTATTAGCAATTGAACCCATGTATTTGTGAAATAAATTGTTACCATTGTTCTAAAAAATGGGATTAAAAACTCCCATGCCCTCCAACAACTCATCCCTTTGAGAAAGTTCATATAATATTAAATATGCACTAATAATTTATTGTAATATGTTACTAGGATAATTTTTTTTCCATATTCATGTAACTACACCCTTTCTAGTTGGGACACTTAAACACTAAAATTGATCCATCACCGTAAATCTAAATTATGTTGACTGAGATGCCGGTAATTTTTTTAAAAAAAATACCATTAATCTCAAATCCATTAACCTATATAATTTTTTAAAAAAATAAAGAATTTAACCCATGTATTTTTGAAATAAAATATTAATCTTGTGTTGATTGTTAGGATTGTTCCAAAAAATGCGATTAAAAACCCCCATGCCCTCCAACAACTCATCCCTTTGAAAAAATTCTCTGACATTAGTAGATAAACATTACTATATCATAAAGTAGACACGTTATAGGTACATATTTAGGTTTAGTTCTCTTAACTTCAACTTTATATAGTAATTTTGCATTGGGATCTCATTTCCATTTACCATGACACAAAGATGATCATTGATATTGAATTTTAAATAAATCTTAGGATTCTAATTTTTTTAAAAAAATTGCAAGGTTGTAAAAATATGTTTGTGAAATATTTAATTGTATGTATACAATATATCTAAAGATTAACATAAATATTTTCTCAAATGTATGAAGTCAACAATATATATAGATCTCTCCTAGGCATGTTTCATTAAATAGTTGATTTCCTTCAACATTGGTATAATATCACATAATGTTAGTAATGTTTTGAAATATATTAAATAGTACAACAAATATTTTTTATTATCAACATCCCTATGGTATATATACATAAAAGTTTCTAAATATGGATATTCCTCAAAAAATTTGCATGCAAGTTCATACATGAAAATCCATCTTGTATCAACATCTTTTAGCAATTTTTTTACCATTAGTCACCCCAATTGAAAATTTTTGTGACTCTAAAAATATTTTTGTGCTTCTTGAAATTTAATCATACAAGTCATGAATGATCCCTTCCACTTTTGTGACATTACAAAATGTGCTAATAATTTTGTATGAAAGATTCAATCTATGATCCATGGAATGAATCGGTATCATAAATGGGGAAACTATTGTTTGAAGATGAATAAAAAGACTAATTCTATGAGGTTACATCATTTATGTACCATTAGTGCCAACACACACCAAATTTTCTAGATATGGCATAATCATCCATCTCAAATATATCTCTTAAATTAGATATAACCAATTTGTGAAGGTTTTTTGCAATATAATTTTCTACCATTTTATGGATAGCTAATACATTATATTGACTTAAACAGTTTTCAAAAGTATATACATAAATGCAAAATCATGATGTGTTGTCACTTGCAATGACCCCATAAATTGACAATGAGATAAATATTAATCTCTTAAAACTTTCTTTCAAATCTTCCTTCTCAACCATTACTAGACATTTTTCCATTTCCTAAATGCTCCTATTAGACCATTGTGATTGTGGAATATCAAGAAACACATTATTTTAAAAAAAATCATATAATATAAAAAATATTAAATGGGTTTGCCATTTTTACAAATATGGCAAATAATATAGAACTATACATATTTTAATTTTATATTGGACTGCATAACTTATCCAAATTGAGATTTGATTCTTCTTTATTTCTCAAAAATATGTTTTTATCATTGTTGATCATTATTTTATTCATGTGCATATCTTACATGAATGCATTCTTCTCCATTTTCCCATCTATGTATTCTTTTTATCTGTCCATTAGGGTACTTCACACACACACACACACCCACCCACACACACACAAACAGATATATATATATATATATATATATATATATATATTCCCACAATGTTTCTCAATTGTCTCCAATTTAAGTTGTATTTTGTTTTCTTTTTCAAGTTTCCAAATGCATATTATACATCTACATTCTGTTGGAGTTTCATTATTGAGATTTGATTGTTCTTTATTTCTCAACAATATGTTTTTATCATTGTTGATCATTTTTTTATTCATGTGCATATCTTACATGAATTCATTCTTCTCCAGTTTCCCGTCTATGTGTTCTTTTTATCTGTCCATTAGGGTACTTCACAGATATATATATATATATATATATATATATATATATATATATATATATATTCCCACAATGTTTCTCAATTGTCTCCAATTTAAGTTGTATTTTGTTTTCTTTTTCAAGTTTCCAAATGCATATTATACATCTACATTCTGTTGGAGTCTCATTATAGGTTCTATAAATGTATTTTTTTATGCCTAGTCAAATAAAACTGAAAATAACTTCCAAATTATCCATGTGCTTATCCTCCTCCATTGTTATTTTTTACTTGAATTTTTAATTGAATTTGGTGTTTGAAGAGAACTGTGATTCTATTCTAAATTATCTAGAGGAGTGTCTTCTATGGGTGGCATGTCATTAATAAAATCTTTAGGTGGTGATATGTTATGGTGATTAATCATTTATAATTAAATATTATCATTATTAGTGGTGATTTCTACATTGAAATGGTTTTAAAATTATTCTACTATAAAAAATAATACTTACTAATTTAAAAAAATTAAGAAATACCTATTTTTGGATGCCATTTTCACAATCATATTTCTTGGGTTTCTAAAATAAGATAATATGTTTGATTTTCTTGATATTTTATTTGGTGTTTTACCCTTACCACCTGATGGCATTTTAACTAAGGGAAGATGTTATAAGACTCAAGACATAGTCAAGAAATAATAATTAGAAAATCACTATTTGGTGATAGCAACAGTGTGATGGTAAAATGTATTTGCTTAATAACAATCGATAGCATAGTAAGTTGTCAGGTGACAATACTTAGGTAGTGTAATATGATATTGGGAGATAGAAAATGGGTGGTATAATTTGTTGTTGGATGACAACACTTAGGTAGCATAGTATGCTATCAGGAGATAGATATCAGGGCGATGTAGTCTACTATCAGGTGATAGCATTCAAGGAACATAGTATGCTATCTAGTGACAGTAGTCGAGCGACATAGTATGTTGTTGAGTGATAAAAATTAGGTAGTAAAGCATACTATCAGGCAATAGTATTCATGCATCATAATATGTTCTTTGGTGGTAACAGTGACATGGAAGACAAGTGCTTATAGGGATGTTGTTAGGTAGCCTTAAGAACTTGGTAATAAGGTAAAAAAAGAGACATTGCTGGTAACCCCTATGAACATATGTACTATATATGAGGACAATTACATGGATGCCCCTATAATTATTATATAGGATTGGTGAGCTGACCCCTAAAAGAATTTAAATCCCAAAATTTTATGTGAATGGGCCCTATGTAATACTCCCAAAAGTCACCAAATTCAATTTCAAAAAAACTAAATATTCATGAATTAAAGAATATTCACCACTATAATTTACCTTGCATGAATGCATCGATGATACATTCATCCATCCACATTCATATGGGATAAATGTAACCATTATATGGGAATGCATTAATATTTTTGAAATGAGATAAGATACATTCAACATGTGTTAATAAACGAAATGAGATTCATAGGATTCAAAATTCTTGGTAATAAAAATATTAAATTGGGTGAAGCCTTTCCACACCATAACAATAAAATTTTTTTCAGTTATTCAATCATAATTTTTGGCAACTTAGGATAACTTCCACCTGTAAATGACATTCCAATGTATGCACATAACTATTTTTATCATATGTTATGTTGTATTTTTGATACAATTGTGACATTAGAAACAAAATTTCATCAACAAGGATACATAGAACAACAACTAGATTTTTTTTTTCAAATATCAAAGATGAAAACCCTTTAGGAAAAGACTAGTTTTATATCATGTCAAGGACATCATCATTCATTCCTATAGGGTAAGTGCACAAAGTTGGGGGATAAAAGGTGGCTTACCTGTGGACATATTTTTTTTGAAATTTCAAAAATATGAGCTTCTATAGATAACTTGAGATATCTACACTCCAAATTTGAAGATGGTGTAAAAACATTAAATGTAGAATTTTGAGTCTATCTTCCAAAACACTATTTTTTAAAAAACTGGTTAAGTATAACTAGCTCAAACATCTAAAATTTGAAGAGTAACTATTATTTTTTTATAAAACATAATAGACAGATGGTTGTGATGTGCACCATTTTTTTAGCAACATTTAATATTATCTAAAACACTTTGGGGAAAATATAAATATGATATTATAGTATGTAACATATATTTTTCTATATTTTCTCAATGAATACTTTTTTTTATGAATTTTCAAAGTAAATAGATCCTAAAAGTTCACAAGGAAATGGATAGTCATCCATGCGACATGCCTAACTACCTAAAAAATGTTTTTTCTGAATGTGTGTAGAATTAAGCCTACTTGGTCACCATATAATTTGTTTTTCACTTGGATCAATGAAAGATAATTTCTATAAACATGTATATGAATGTATGTTTGTGGCATTTAGTTCCCTAAAAAAGGCATAGTTATAAATCAACATAGTTTAAAACTTAAATTAGTCTAAAAATTATAAAAATAATATATTTGGAAAGAGGAGAGCATGCTCATCATGATGATATCATGTTTTTAAATTTTCACATTGAAATTCTTAGTGTATTTGGAAATTAAAGTTGAAATTTGTTGTTTAATTTCATACCTCTGAAAACTTAACCATACATTGATATTACAAGCCTTTGGCTTGGTAATCCAAGCCATTTCTGAGCCTAAAGGCACATGAATTGAATTCAAATTCAAATATCTTGATCATGTTACTTACTAATGTAATCAAAAGGCAACTTTAGCTAGAAACTTATATTTAATAATTATGTTTAATACTCTAAATATTAATTAAATGTATTTTCTTATACTTTAAATTTATTTTAGTAAATATAATAAATTAGGGTCACTCACTATCTAATAGAGTTGGTATCATAGTTTCATGCCTTACGATGTGGAAAATAGTTTTTCAAAATCTAATCAGGTTAGTACATAAGCATTTTCAAGGTTTAAGTATTAAACTTAGGTATTTAAAAACATAATTTTTATAATTGATCTTCATTTTTGGTAAACATATAATCATTTTTTAGGTTTTCAAGCCTTCTAGATTGATTTCTAGCATTTATAAGAGTCTTAGGTTTGTCAAAATTGAAGTTTGAAAACCACACACTTTGAAACTGATGTAAATAAGTGTGATTTGAGTAGCATAAGTCACATTGATGACCTATACACATCAAATAACTACTTTGTTTTAGTTTCACTTGTTCATCATCCCTCCCTAATCCTTGATCAATTCCTACTCATGCCTCATCACCCCTAATCACTCTCTCATCATTCTTCATTGTCTGTAATTACTCCCTCCTCATCCTTTCTCATCCCTTATTATCCATAATAAATTAGGATCATTTAGCATCTGATAGATTTGGTCTCATAGTTACATAATTTATGATATAGAAAATATTTTTTCAAAATATAATCTAGTGAGTACTTAGATATTTTTAGGGTCGAGGTATTAAACTTATGGATTTTAGTACATAACTTTTGCAATTGATGTCTACTTTTGGTAAATCCATAGTGATTTTCTAGGTTTTTATGCCTTATGTATTAATTCTTGCAATTTATAGGAGTCCTTTGCTGGTAAAAATTTAACTTTAAAAACTAATCACATTGAAAAAGATCCAAAGTGGTGTGATGGGGGTATTTTAGGTCATATTGATGACCTACACACATTAAATGACCACTTTGGGTTAATTTCACTTGTTCATCATCCCTCCCTCATCCTTGATCACTTACTACTCATCCCTAATTATCCCCAATCACTCTCTCATCATTACTCATTGTCTCTAATCACTCCCTTATCATCCATATTCACTTTTTCATTAAACTTAACTATCCCTCATGATGCCTAATCACTCCCTCCCTATCCTTCATCATCCATAATCACTCTTTCCTCATCACTATTCATCCTTACTCTTCTTCATCCTGATTAACTTCCTCCTCATCCCTCCTCAACCCTAATAAATCCCTCATTAATCTTCATTATCTATCATAATATTTAATCACTTGAGATTATCATCCTTAATCAATAATTTATTGATTATCACCATCCCTCATCATCTCTAATCACTCCCTCATAATCCCTAATCAATATTTATTCATCCATCATCATCATTAATCACTCGCTTACCATCCCTCATCACTCCATCATTGATCCTCATTATCCCTCACCCTCCCTAATCACTCCCTCATCATCTAATGTAAGCATATACTTTAGATATATCTTTTATTCCAATCATATATTATTTAATCTGTTATAACATAAATTAAATCTTTTCTATGACTTGTGTTGACAATACCCATTTTTGATAGTAAATTTTATTACTAAATGCATTAGATGGTCTTACAAATTTATACTAAATTAACATAAGTACTAACACAAAATAGAGTCTAAATTTTAGTTATTTGAATTATCATTTATGTGTGAATGACTCAATGAAACATTATTTGGTTTCAGTTTTTGTAGTTTAGTTTAGAAGAAAAAAATTAAACACAAATCTCTTTTATAGTTTTCTAATTCTAAGAATATTTAAATCATACGTAAATTTATTTAATGTTTCCCATTCTTGTATGAATTGAATCTTGGTCATGTTCACACACTCACTCCTTGTGTGTGTACTGTGTCCCAAATATTTAATCTCTTTCATGAAAAATGAACAATTATTCATGTTATCATAAAAATATGTTTCTACAAAATGTGAAACACTATTTCAAAATGGTGTATATGTTCATAACATGTTTTCTAAATATTAATATGTCATCAAATTAGATTAAAAAAATGGCATAAGTAAAGGGCTTGAGGATGTCATTCAACATCTTGAAATGAATGAATTTATTACATGAGTTAACATAAAAGGAATAATGGTAAATATATGTTTGACCACATGTAAAAAATCACACAAATCTAATGGTGAGATGTTACAAAGGATTGCATATTTAAAAACATTGATTTTATACGACAATTGACACTACTAGGTGATCCATTTCTCAAGGCCTACACTAGACCATACACTAGTGTATGGTTGTGGATGATGTTTAAATTTTAAGTTCAATTTTTAGAAATATGATTTAGGAGAAATTAAATTATTTAAAATTCCATTATAAATGATGAAGTTTATTAGCTCACCATTGATCTACATTTATTAATGAAACAATTTGTTTTATTCATATAACTTATTATGAGGGAAAGTATATATATTTATAGTATAGACCATATCATTGGGTTAATAATATATTATCTACTTACCTTTTTATAATACTAGATAACTTATACCCAATTCTTGATATGTGAAAGTATATAACTCATAGTGTGACACACTTCATTGGATTGAATATTGAATTTATGAATTAAGTACCCCTTTCCCATCTTGGGCTACTTGTTTTAATCATTTGAAAATTATTTTCCATTCTCTACTATGATGACTCAATCAATATACATACAAATATAAGGCCTTCAATATAATTTTTAGGATCATAAAATGTCCTCATATGGAAATAAATTTATTGGTTTAAGGAAATCACATATCTTGGTGTTCTTCATGTATTTACTACCTATTTTTGGTGATATGGTTGTTTTACTTGTTTCTATTTTTTTTTGAAGATTTTTATTTGTGAATTACATAATTTATAATAGGCCCATATTTTATTATAGGTGACAAATATTTATGTTTCAAATTTGCCTCCACATCATTTTGATCATTATGTCTTATATTTTATGCTAGCACTCAACTCTCTAATTATAACTCTTAACATTGTTAAACCCAAAAAAAATACCACCATCAAGGTATTGGATGGAGTGATTAAAGATGAGGAGGGATGAGGAAGAATTTACTAGAGAGGATGAGGGAATCAATAGGGATTATGAGGGATGGTGATGATTAATGAGGTAGTGATTAATGAATATCAGGGAGTGATTAGGGATTATGAGGAATTGTGAGGATTAATGAGGGAGTGATTAGAGGTGATGAGGGATGATTATTGATTGTTTAGATATAATGAGGTATGATGAAATAATAATTTGGGATAATGAGGGATAGTGAGGGTTAATTATGGAGTGATTAGTGATGATGAGGGATAGATTATAAATGAAGAGGAATGGTAAAAGCCAATAAAGGAGTGATTAGGGATGATACAAGACAAGGAAGGAGTGATTAGGAATGATGAATAACTAATTAGGGATGGTGAGAGATAATGAGGGAGTGGTTATGGATGATGAAGTGATGATTAAGGATGGTGAGAGATAATGAAGGATGAGGAGGGAGTGATTAGGGATGATGAGATAGTGATTAGGGATGGTGAGAGCTAATGAGGGAGTGATTAGAGATGATGAGGGATGGTGAGAGCTAATGAGGGAGTGATTAAGGATGATGAAAGAGTGATTAAATATGATGAGGGATCATGAGAGTTAATGAAGGAGTGATGAGGGATGATGAGGGACGAGGAGTAACTGATTAGGGAAGATGAGGGATAGTGATGGTTAATGAGGAAGTAATCGAGGATGATGAGGGAGTGATTAAAGATGACTAGCGATAGTGAGGTTTAATGATGGATTGATTAAGGACAATGAATAATTATGATAGAGTGATTAAGGGTCATGATTCATGTAAGAATTGGTCATGGATGAGGCAAGGATGATGAAAAAGTCAAATTAACATAAATTGGTCATTTGATGTGTGCACATCATCAATGTGACCAATGCTACCCTAATCACACCATTTTGAACTAATTTCAACGTGATTGGTTTGAAAACTTCAATTGTTACAAACCTAAGACTATTATAAATGCTAATAATTAATCCAAAAACCATAAAAACCTAAAACATGACTATATGTTTACCAAAAATGGACATCAATTGTAAAAATTATGCCCTAAAATCCATGTGTTTAATACTTAGACCCTGAAAATGCTTAAGTATTGACTTGATTGGATTTTGAAAAACTATTTCCACATCATAAGGCATGCAGCTATGAGACTAACTCTATCAGATGCTAAGTGACCCTAATTTATAAAATTTACTAAAATAAATTTAAATTATAATAAAATAAACGTGCAATATTTAGAGTAATAAATATAATATTCTAGAAAAAGTTGCCTTCATGTGCACCTCCCACATGTTTTTATGTGAAAAATAATAGGAATGTGATCATATTATCAATAACACGATCATGTTACATAATAAAAAATATTCACTCCATTTGTTTAAATATCCAAAATAATAGTAAAGTGATCATGTTTTTGTTTTACAATAATGCAATCACATTATACATTAACACAATCACATTATGGCTCAATAAATATCGATCCATTATTTAAATAATGAAATCATGTTAATTAAATAATCTGATCACATTATTTATTATTATGATCATGTTACGTATTACATTCAATTGTCCCCTAACTCCATGCACTTAACTTACAAAATAAAATTTTCATTTCAATGACTAAAACCATATGTATGTAACTAACATATTGGGAACAATGCATAATAAATAAATTATTAGATCCTTAAATGTTATAGATGCAATATGTAAAGATGAATAATTCAAATTTATAGAGGCATGTCTCCAAAATGATATTCAACTTGAACCAACCTTG